>JARYHS010008074.1:158704632-158789404 GCA_031002005.1 Vandiemenella viatica
AAACGAGTTGTATCTTACTTTTAATTCAGTTACAGTAAATCAAACAGTTATACACTCTCTCAGTATGGAACTAAAATTTTGATTTTCGTTTTGAAAAATG
Organism: Vandiemenella viatica; assembly: GCA_031002005.1. Taxonomy (NCBI): domain Eukaryota; kingdom Metazoa; phylum Arthropoda; class Insecta; order Orthoptera; family Morabidae; genus Vandiemenella; species Vandiemenella viatica. The sequence continues at coordinate 158,704,733 of JARYHS010008074.1, forward strand.
CGTAACATAACACGATCATACGATGTATTTGCATATTTTAGAGTGATTCGCATCAGAATTTATACTCTGTCACGAACGGCAAATTGTGTTGTGGAATGTAGGCCCAGTCCGATCACACCAGGAATAGAGCATAACAGGATCCAACGCGTCACCCACGCCGAGTTACAATACACCCGAAAATATCGCTGTGCTAGGAAAGTACGCACTCCAGGAATAGCGTATAACGGGAACCCGTTGCTCGCCGACGCATCATCTGTGACGCGCGCTGGGAATAGCAACAACCGTTTCGCCTGCGGGGGTATGCGTCCGACTAAGCTACACAGAATACTCAGATAAATTCAGGTTACCACCGTACGATGCTGCCGCGTGGTGGCGGGTTGGTGAACTAAACACGCCATTCTCGCCGGGGCCTGGAGGGGGAGGGGGGGGAGGTCCCCACCCCACCTCTATCAAGGTCAAGGTCAAAAAAGACGCCAGCTTCGGCATACTACATCTACTGCTGAACTGTTTATCACACCTTATAAGCTGTTGAAGCTAACAGATCTCATGTCACACTGTCCTTCATACTGGTCTCTGCCTACACATCTACATTTTTTTATTTTTATTGGCATCTGGTTTCCAAGACCATGCAGCCAGCACAAATACATATAGTTACAGGTATTACAATGAGTTACACGCCTTGTTGAATTACATCTACCACCATCTTTCATGATTTATAAACGTACATCTGGGTACCAAGTTTAGTTTACATGTTTAAAGTTATTACAAAAATTCCTATTACAAACAGTGAAACTTACAACACAAATATTTACATTGTAAACATTTTGGGGTAGTACAAATTTGCTCTTTGCATTAGCAGAACCATGTTTATCACACCTTATAAGCTGTTGAAGCTAACAGATCTCATGTCACACTGTCCTTCATACTGGTCTCTGCCTACACATCTACAAATCACATTTAGAGTACTCCTTTATGATTTTGGACATGGGGTTAGGATGTTTTAGATCTCACACGTATGCCGTGAATTCTGCATAGCAGACATCTCGAGAAGTATTTTGCTGTTTAGACAGACAGTCTACTGGTCACCATCCCTTAGGATCGGGCGGATTTATATTTTTATGTTGTTACTCACTATAAACGTCACAATGGCCTTGTACACTCTTCGGTCCTCCGTGCCCAAAATGTTCAAGGTGTTTGTCGGGAGGCTAACACCTAGCTGTTGCAGATCTTCCAGCAGTCTGGTGGACTGCTGCCAGTGCCTTTTGCATGCAAATAACATATGATTTATATCCCCCTCGCTCGTCTCATCACAGCCGCAAAGAGGAGATGCTATTAGGTTTAGTCTATATAGATGTTTTCGGAAGCTACCGTGGTTGAATTTTATCCTAGCTATAATGCTCATGGTTTTTCTTGTTACGTACCATGTTTGGTACCACTGTTTGGATGGGATCGTTGGGTGTAGGTATCCGTAGTGTTTGCCTTTGTTTTCTATGGATTTTCTCCATATATTGTTCCATTTATCTCTTGTGTGCGTCTGATTGTGGATATGATGTCTGTAGCTGGTGCCAGGGGGTGGTTTCTTCCTGATTTTGTTGCTGTTTTGGCTGCTGTATCTGCCAGTTCATTTCCTGGTATACCTGTGTGTGCTTTGATCCAGATCAGGTATACCTGTTTTTGGGCGCTCTGTAGGTGCTGTATCTGTTCCATGATTTTGTAGCCTAGTATATTTCTCCCGTTGCCAGCATGTAGATTGTTAAGTGATTCGATCGCGCTTCTTGAGTCAGACCAGATGATAATCTTCGTTTGCGGTGTATCTTGCGCATATTGTACTGCCTTTAGGATGGCTGTCATTTCTGCGGTGTATACAGTGGCTTCTTTCGGAAGTTTATACATGCCAACATTTGAGGTTTGTGTTACTACATATGCACACCCCACGCCCTCTTCAGTCTTGGAGCCGTCCGTGTATATGTGACATATATCATTGTCTGCATCCGTGTGGTCGGCTATCAAGGCTCTATTCTGCTCTGAGTTTTCCCCAAATGGTATATTCATTTCATTATTGGGTTTCATGGTGGTTGTATCGTAGTTAACTTGGAAGCACGGGAGTTTCGATAGGGTATATATCGTGTTTTGATATTGTTTTACTTCAGAGTACGCTGTGCTAGCAGAGGTGTCCGTTTCCGTTTCCAAAAGTGTAATGTTTTGCAGTTTCTTTCTAATGTTGTTATTGCTTTTATCAGAGAACTGTTGGGCGTTTGTAGTTGTCTTAGCACGAATTTTGCGCTTATATATTCCCTTCGTATTTCCAGTGGCGGTTCCAGGGCCTCTACTAATAGGGCGTTTGTAGGTGTTGAAGGCATCGCCCCAGTGCACAGGCGTAACGCCTTGTACTGGACTTTGTCTAGTTGTTGGGTTAAGCTGTTTGATGCGCCTCCATAACATATGCATCCGTAGTCAAGGTGTGGTCGGACTAGCGTTCGGTACAGTAATATGCTTGTTTGTGGGTCTGTCCCCCACCAATATCCGGTAGTGGCCCTCATTACATTGATGGCTTTCTCACATTTCTTTAGAATATGCTTTATGTGTTGTGCCCAGGTCAGTTTTGAGTCTATTATTAGTCCTAGGTATTTTACGTTCCTTTTGTATGGTATTTTGTAGGGACCTATGTTGACTGAAGTTATATGTGGTAGTTTGTGACGCGTATATATACAGGCTTCTGATTTTTCGGGGGCAATCGTCATTCCATTTTCCCTCAACCATTTTTCAAGGTTTATCAGCGTGGTGGATAGAGCTTCCTTGGCCTCTAGTATTGTATTTCCAATTGCATATATACATAAATCATCAGCATATTGTAGTATATATGTGTTTTCTGCTAGTATCTGTGCTAAGTCTGATGTGTATATGTTGAATAGTAGCGGGGATAATGTAGAGCCTTGCGGTAGACCGCTGCTAGTCTCTCTTGGTCCAACTCTGCCTGTTTTACTATTAATGATCAAGGTTCTGTTTTGTAGTAGTGCACATATGTTTCCTATGAACCTGTGTGGGAACCTCATGCGTTTTAGCTTATCTGCCAATACTGGGATGCTGACGTTATCGTAGGCACTAGATAGATCAATATATACGGCATACAGGTATCCATTCCTACTCTGGCAATTTTGTATGTCTGTTACCAGTTGTGCCAATAACTCATTGGTTCCTTTACCTTTCCGGAAACCCAACTGGTGTTCTGGTAACAAGTTGTTGTTTTCGATGTACCACTCCATCCTGTGTTTGACCATTTTTTCTAGGATCTTAAGGGGACACGGTAGAAGGGTTATTGGTCGATAGGAGGCTGCATCTTTGGAGTCCTTTCCTGGTTTTAGCAGGGGTATTATCCTGCCAGTTTTTAGTTCAGGGGTATATCTTCCTTCTTGCCATACCTTGTTTAACATGCTTAGTAGAATGGATTTTCCAGAGGTAGGTAGGTGTTTTATCATTGAGTATGAAATATTATCAGGTCCGGGGCTGTATTGCTGCAGTTTAATAGTGTCCTTTCCAAGTCGATCATGTCAAATGGTTTGAGTATAGGGTGCTCCTGATCCATACTTGGTTGCAGCCATATGTGATTGTGTGCTGCCGGAGGGGTCAGTCTGGCGAGTATTCCTTCTGCGATTTCTGGCTTAATCTCTGTGGGATGTTGGTGGTCGTCAACAGCATGGCGAAAGCTCTTCACCCGTTTCCATATCTGTGTCAGCGGTGTGTTTTTATTCAAGGTTTCACAGAACTTTCTCCAGCCTTGCCTCTTCTTCTCTTTTAATAATCTCTTCGTGCGTGCCTGTATTTTCATAAGGGTAATATAGTTCTCTTCTGTGCAGCACCTTTTGTAGTTTTTCAAAGCCTCTTTCCTTTCTTGCACCAAGTGACTGCAATCGTTGTCCCACCACGGGGGGGTTATACGTGGGTTTTGCTTCCTTGGTTTGTTTATCGGGATCGCTTCTGTTGCGGCTCTCTCTATGGTTTTAAGGATATAATTATAGTTTTCACTTCCATTATCTGATTTACTATCCTCTTCTATATATGCATTTACTGTTTCCCGATACTTTATCCAATTAGCCTTAGCCAGATTCCATTTATATGTTGGGGATGGGGCGCTATCTTTTGGATTGCGGCATCTCGATCTCAACAGGATGGGGAGATGGTCCGACCCCAATGGTTCCTGGAGGACTTCCCAGTTGTAGAGGTGTGCAAGCGCAGGTGAAGAAATAGTAATATCCACAGCGGATTTGTTTTCCGTTGGCTTGATAATCCGGGTTTCCGAACAATCATTTAAAATTACCAAGTTTTCCTCTTCTATTGCCTCCATGAGGATTCGGCCCATACGATCTGAGTTACTACTTCCCCAAGCTGTGTTATGGCCATTAAAATCACCCATGATAATATATGGTTGTGGGAGTTGTCTTAAGAGCCGTATAAGTTGTTGTTTTGATACAGTTGTATTAGGTGCTCTGTATACTGCTGCAACTGTTATATAGGTGTGGCCGCTCTTAATGCTAGCTGCGCAGGCCTCAAGGGCTGTATTACTGTTGATTAGCTGAATGGTCCTGTATTCTAAGCATTTTTTAATTATGAGCGCTGCCCCACCGTATCCATGTATCCTGTCACATCTGATTACATTGTAGCCTTTAACTGTTAGTTTATCTTCTGGCTTTAGCCAGGTTTCCACTACTGTCCCAATAGCTACATCGTGCATATTTAGAGCCCGCTCGAAACTTTCTTTATTAGATCGTAAGGACCTTGCGTTCCAATACAGCATGTTATTAATTTGTGTAGCCATTTTTGTTGGATCAAATTTTCTCTATTTGCGTGGGTGGCTCGAATGTTACACTGGAGAATGTTATTGGGCTTGGCCATAATGGCGATCAACTATTGAGTTACTGATCAGATTACTGATGTTTTCCCTTAACGCATCTATTGGTATTGGGTTTCCTCCAAGTTGGGTGTTCTGTACCAGGGAGATGACACAGTGAAGTATTATATCTATTATGTGGTCTCTGCCCAGTGGGCTTGTGGTAGCACCTGGTTCATCTACAGGATTGGATTTGCTAGCTGGTATTGGATCCAATGGTCTTTGGTTTGGTATTAGGAGTTGTTGGTAGCCCTTCCAGTTATCGCTATGTCTCGGTGTAGGTATCTGTTGGGGTCGGGCAGTTTTAATGTGGCTTCCGGGTAGGATCATGGGGTCCCGTCTGAATGGTCCGGGGTTTGTATTTTGATATGTCTTAAAGTTGTCCAGTTGCGCTGGGGTGTCCTGTGGAAATGGGAGCGTACCCTGGTTGTTAGGTAATGTAGGGAACTCGGCGATGTCTCTTGTGTCAGGTGGTGAGGCAGCCGCAGCCCTAGCGTATTGTCTGTTATCTAAAGAGGCTAGTGCCTCACGGTAGCTAATGTCTTGGTAGGCCATCCTACGTTTTATTTCCTTCTGTTTTTATGAACTCCGGGCATGATTTTATCAGTAGCCATATTGGGGGCCTGCGCAGTATAAACATGAAGGTTGAGAGTAATAGTGCAGGTGCTGCTATCGTGAGTACCGCCACAATATTTGCAACGTGTTTGGCTACGGCATCTGCTTGCTATTATGGCCATAGCGCAAACAGTTGAAGCACTGGAGAACAGACGGTACATAAGGTTCTACCGGACAACGGACTCCATGGGATTTCACATTGTCGGGCCTTTTTTTATGCTTTAAATGTAATAGAACAAACTGGTAATGGTTTCTTTATAGTTGCGTTATTTTCTACTGTGTTTTTGTAAAATCTTCTTGCTGAAATGACCTGAACTGGGCTGCAAATGACTGCTAAGATCTCTTCCTCTGATAATGATGTCTCTATATTCCTAATGATCCCTTGTTTAGTGACCAGGTAGCTAGGGATATAAGCTTCAAGTTTGTACCTGGGGAATACATTACTTTTCACCAGTGCATTAGCTGCCGCCGCAGTGGATAGTTCAATTTTTACTCTATTTTGCCTGCAGGGTAGATGTTAATGATATTATTAAAGGAGGTCCCACTTTCCAACCGGAGCATTTTCCCTAGTGCCATTGGATGTAACCTCCCCACCTTTTTGTCAGTGCTTTCAACTATGATCACAAATGGCCCTTATCATACATCTCATAGTTATTAGACACAAGCCTGGTAGGGGTTGATGTAGTGGCACCATTACTCACTTCGTTCATTGGCGTAGGCTGTTGGGCTGGTGTTGTTGTTGATTCCTCCGCTCTGGCTGCGACAGCTGACTGCGATTTGGAGACGCTTGGCATTTTCTCCGTTTTTTCCTGCAGGCTGCTGGTCGTCCTGGTTTCGGCACGGGCGTTTCGATGATCTGGGTTCTTCTACGTACATATGAAGCTCGTCATCTGCTACGTTCACTGCCACTGTTTGAATAGCACTTCGTATCACTGAGGGTAACTCGTCGTCTCCATCTGATTGTGGAACTGGGTTCGCTGGGTTGGTTCTGCTGCGTTCCGCCTTCACCATACTCCCCACTGTGCATGGCGATTACCGACGCAACCGCCGCCGGTTAGGTAACAATTTACGTAATTAGAGGTTGCACTAGTGTAGATATTCCGGTTTGTCGACAGGTAAACTTGTGTTTGTTAAGCGCACGGTTCGCGATAGTGTTAACTCGGCACACAAGGAAATTTCGCGTACCAGGAAAAACCGACCGTACCGTACCGCTGCTCGAACGAGACTGATATCAAACTTACAGAACGGTCAGGAATCAACGGGCACCAAGAATACTGAAATTGTCTTCGTACTGGGTGAAGACAGAGAAATATTCCCCATAGTAGTCACCGACATCCAGGAACCTTGCGTGGTGACTGAAGCGAATAAAGTAACTATGTAATAAGGTCGTGCCATAGTTGGCCGATACTGCTCCGCACCGTCACCGCACCGACAGCCGGCCGAGTGACGGCTCGCCCCTCTCGAATCCACACTTGTGCGTAGCTCGTCCGTGTGACGGACGGGTTCCCACTCAGTCTTCCGTATCGTTTAATATTTTCACATGGTTGTTTTACGGAATAGATGCTCAAAAAATTCCATAAAAGTGAATTGGGGTTGCTAGGGTTGTCACCTGAACTGTATTATACTGTACTTTATTTTGCGTAGGAGTACTTTGTAATATACGAAAGTAATAAAGTACGTTAAAATAAATTTTTACCTGACATTATAACCTTATTAGTCGATCTTTTATGTACAAAAACAGTATCCCAACCAGTATTAACGAATCATCAACACACTGTACTGGACTGAAAGGTTCTAGCGTGTCTCAACCTAGCCACATTGAAATGTCAAGCGTCAGTCATTTCACTTTTGACGTCTTTTTGTTTGAGGTTCCTTTCGGTTCACTCAATATTTTTTGTTAATAAAGAATCAGATTATTATACATTTTAATTTAAATATAGACGGTAAAAGTTGTATATAATAATAGTAATTTCATGTAATCTCAAAGTTCTAGTCATAGAGTTTCTTACCGGCTGCGCAGTGCACTGCTATCATAGCCACCTAACTTTAAAAAGAGACTTACAGGCTCACGTGAAATTCAAAGCACGGAACGTCCTACCATCTTCGCATTAACAAATCAAAGCTTTGCCAGAAGTCTATGACAGTTTTAAGGTTCGTAAAAATTAGATCGGGATTTGAACCGGGGACCTGTAGTACACCAACCACACGCCGTAACCATCTTGAGTTACCAGATTGAATCTCGGTGTAATGAAAAATAATTATTTCAGGCATAATAAAATAAACATACTATTTTTTGTACCATTCATTTTTGCTATCGTAAAACACAAATGTACTTTATATGTTTGAATACACATTTTTCAGTAGTTTCAGAACAGTGTGGTGACTCATATTGTTGCGGAGTGCGATTCCGATACGAAAGGTTCCCGGTTTTAAATCCGGGTCTCAGATGCAATTTTTACGGGCCTTAAAATCTACTTTCATCCCTGGCAAAGCTTTGATTTGTTAATGCGAACATGCTAGGACTCTCTCTACATTTTACGAACACCTGATGAACCTGAAAGCGAGGTTGAAAAAAAAAAAAAATTCTAAGGCAATTAGTAATACGAAAACATTTGGTATTAAGGACAGGAAATTTCTGAACTCTCTCTACACGCTTTTCCACATTCACCAGCCCGACACTGATCCGCACCGCCAAAAGTAAACAAAAATTGACGGCAATTCATGCAGTGCTTCTTACATGTGAAATGCTGAAAAGGATTGGGGCTACCTTGAGGTAGATCATTTTTTTGAAAGTCAACGAAAAATCTACGGTTCTCGAAAAGAGTAGCGATGAGATTGGTTAATCTCCATTGTCAGATTGTAGATCGTGTCCTTACGGGTCTCAAATCCGTGTTCGAATCCCCGTCCGGGCATCCAGATTTGTGTTTTCCATGGTTTCCCAAATCACTCCTGGCAAATGCCGGGATGCTTCCTTAAAAAGGCCATGGCCGAATTCCTTCCCATTCCTTGCCCCCATCCTTTTCCCGTTCCTAAAGACCTCGCTGTTGAGAGATGTAAAGCAGTTTAAAAAAAAAAAATCAAATCCGTCCTCTATAAACTGTGTTAGACTAAGCAATTGTCCAGTAAAACTTTTACCAGGGCGAAAGTCAGCTTGCTATGGTATAAGTTTTGGATCAATCACAGGCTGGTTACGATTAAGAATTTGTTTACTCCAGTTTATATGCAGCTTTTATGTTTATACAATCCTAAAAAGAAATCTGCATTATTTAGTTAGTAATCAATCGTTCTACGTGGAAACAGAGCAGAAGACATATGAAGCCGATATTTGATAGCCAGATGTATTTTTTAATTAAACAACTAAGCTTTGTCGACGTTATCCCTTGGAAGCGATTGCCTGGAAGTGCGCAACTTTCGTGGACCCTTGCCCCGTGACGGAGACAGGGGAACTTAATGATCGGCCTTAGCGGTGATTGGACGGACAATTCATATTATTCGACCGGCGGCAATATTGACCTCGAAGCAATTTGGCGTCAGTTCCTGGCGAGTCATGTGCGGCGCACTAAGCCGACAAAGAGCGACCGGAGTTGACTTGTTATCCAATTAGTAGCTGTCAGCCATCTGCGCGCCGTATCCCCGCTAACTAACACCTCCACAACACGTCACTCCTGTGCACTAGTGAATCAGTCGTAAGGTTTCTATTGTGCCTCAAGAGGTACCAGCTCCGAATCTCGGTTGCCTCTGTAATTTATCTTCTTCTTTTGCTACTCAACTGTAAATAGCGCCACCCACCTACGGGAAATCCTCAACGTTTGGACTGAATGGTCCCGGGCTTGAGCGATTCCGGCATATATGTGGGCGTTTTCTTGAGGCCGTCACCGCACCCCGGTGGCCTGCTCATGCGACCAAATCCCCACCGAAAAACAAATCTTATTTCCTCCAAGGCCGGGATGGAAGGGTGAGAACATCAGCGTTAAGGTAGCCACACACGTGGAGGCCGGGCCGCAGGGAAACAGTCCGCGTGCCGGACCGCAGGGATTTCATCGAAGTGGCGCTGCACACACTCGGGGCGTTAAAATCCTCAAGGGTTTCTCGGTCTCAGAGTTGGCTTCACGATGGCAGCATCCGATGATGTGCACGCGTTGGCTGCTGTTACTATTTTCTTTATTGAATCTGTCACAGTGCTACCTCTCTCTAAGTTGTCTAGTAAAACTTGAAGCAGCTTTTTTCTGTAGTTCCATATCTTCATAAAAGCTTCCTATCATAATATGTTTGTATCGTTGTATTCCTGGTACTTCAATTCCTATAGACAGGGCTCACTATCATACATATTTATAAACACGGAACATCACGAAACGGAACATTAGAAACAAAACAGAGAAACAAAATCGCAACACATGCAGGCACTCGCAAGAAATCCTCGAAGGCCGACTGACCGCAGGACACACGCTGAGGTTCTCCCGGCCTACGAGGAAATAAGAATTGTCTTTCGGTGAGGATTTGGCCGCACTGGGGTGCGGCCACGGCCTCAAGGAAGTGCCCACACACGTGCCGGGATCCCGCAAGGCCGTGACCATTCCGTCCAAATCCCGTGGGTTTCCCACACGTGTGTGGCGGCCTTTAGAGTCCGACCGAAGGTTCGGCTTCGGCCACCTTCGGCCAAAAAAATCATATTCGGCTTCGGCCAAAATCAGCCTAATGTTTGGCCGAAGCCGAAGTTTTACACCCAGCCCGCTAAAAATGAACCAACTTTTACGAACACCGGCAGCGTAGCGCGCCAACAAACGATAGCAGAGATAAAGAACCATTTGTCTATTGTGTCTATTGTGAAGCCAGTTTCAAATATCAAAGCGTGATTAATTTTTTTTTAAAATCGAGATCTTGTATGCGCCCCAAGATTTTAAAAAAGGAAGTTTAACAGTCTACTTTGCGCGATATCGTAGAAAAAAAAGTAGCGCCACTATGGCCCGATAATCATCAGATTTCTTTGCGGATTAATTTATTATGTATGGACCTTATGCTTCCGTACAACCTCGTTGAAGGAGAAGCACTTCCCAGACTTAATTTTACTGATTCTCAAACACCACCAAGGTACAGACAAAAGCGAGAGAAATATTTTATAAAGTCTTTAATGCCAGCTACGTACGAAAAAGTAAACAGTAAAGTTACATTGCTTTTGGAAAAAGGCTGAATGGATCAATTTTATCAAGAACAAGCAAAGTTTTTGAGTGTCACGACACATGGCATTTCCAAAGGTTCCAAAAGGGAAAAAAATTAAACTGGCAGTTAGTGTGTTGGAAGATCATACAGGGCAATACATTGCACAAAAAATCACTGAAACTTTTACCAAATACAATTCAAAATAAAATATCCATAGGGATGTACGTAATAATGCTTCAAATATGGACTGCAACCATGCGCTGTGGAAACTTCGTTTTTATTGGTTGTGTTGCTCACACTCTACAGCTCATGATTCACGATGTAATTTTTGAAGATATTGCTATAATGGCAATAGTGAAAATGTGTCGTAAAACGTAAGAAGAGTGAACAAGCCACCCGATATCTTAATAAACAGAACAGAAAAAATAAAGTAAATCTGTATATGTCAGTACATGGTGGAATATAAATTCCAACTGCAGAAGAATGGATTCAAATACACAATTTTATAACCATGCTGAAGTGTTTTTATCAAACAACGACTGATATTTCTAGTGATTCATGATCAGTATCTTTAATTATATCATTGATTGCAATCTTAAATACAAAACTTGTTCAGAAGGATGAAGACTGATCATATAGTACTGCTCAAAAGCCAATTGTGTGGGTCTGTTAGCAGGAGATTTGCTTTCGCAAGAAAAACCTTACAGCTATCGATTGCCACTCTAATCGATCCACAGTTTAAAACTAAGTATTTGATGAAATTGTAAATACGAAGACTGAAATTTAGGCATTTCTACGTCAAAACTGTGCACTGACAATGATAAATAAAACGGGTCATTTGGATGTGGATGTTGGTGAACCTGGACCCTCCTGTTTAACATCAAATTCTACTCCTGAAAATAAATTCCCAGTAGGCGATTTATAGGATACCCTTAACAAAATGAATTTGACTGAGACTGAATTGGAATATCTGGACAGCTGTCACCTGCCGTTTGAAGAGAATTGGACTTGTTATTTAAAAGAACCTTTGCTGCTGAGGAACGCTAATACTTTTCAACATTGGGCTTCCAGTACGTATATTTATTTACGAGCGATATCAACCAAATATTTATCAGCTCCTCCCACTAGTCTTCCTTGTTCAGTGCTGCCAGTCAAATCTATGACGGCAGAATAGCTAATTTACGAGGCTAAAATGTTGAAAAACTATTAGTTTCAGCTTATAACATCAGACTGTTTGGCTTTGATTATTAAATGTTATTTTATTAGTACCGATCAATTTTTTGTTTTTATTATATTTAGTACAGTTTTAATTAATCTGTATACGTGAAACTACTCTAAAAATATTGGTATTTTTAACTGAAACTTTAATACGTGATACTAATTTAGACAGTAGGATATCGTATTTTAAAAGCTAGAATAATTTATGTTGGGTAAGAAGATTGAAACTTGTTCTTATAGTTGTTAAAATATGACAGTATTACTATATTTAAGCTAACATATATTTGATTTACGAAAGCTAAAACTTCGAATACTTCATTATTAATTTAATCCACGAGACAAATTATTCTAATTTAATTCTGGCTGTTATTGTTAAATTTTATAGTTTCTTTTTATTATTGCTAAATAAAAATAACTGTATTTACTTTTGCTAAATTGCGTTGCTCAAAACCTTGTTTGGTAATATTGTACTGTTTTATTTATTCTAATAATTAAATATTAAAAACAGTGTTTAAAATTATTGTAAAGATGCAATTTATATCAACAATACTACATATAAAACAAAATAACAGTTCAGTATTTGCATGTGATATATACTTCGTGTCAGTATTCTAAAATATATAATTATTTTGAACCTTCTGCTTCGGCTACGGCCGAAGGTTATCCCAGGAGCCGAACATTCGGCTTCGGCCAGAAAATGTCCTTCGGTCGGACAATAAATTCAGCGTGTGTGTCTTGCGTTCAGTCGGTCTTGAGGATTTTTCGTGAGTGCCTGTGTATGTTACGATTTTGTTTGTCTGTTCTGTTTGTAGGGCTACTGCTTGATTTCGTGATATTACAGGAATATATATCACGAAGAAATAAACAAGACGCTGCCTACGCCTAGCTTGCACGAAACAGTAGCAGCACAGCAGCAGAAAGACTCCAGTCCAAATGCCGAAACCCACAGTTCACATGAACCATCCCCGACAGCGAGTACTCCCACACGCACCCGAAAAGAGGAAACATTAAACCCTCAGTAAATGAATCTTTGCGAACTGATGTGTTGATGTCAACGTGCATTGCGGTCAAAGAACATTAAAAGAAAAACCGGCTGGAAAGATCGCTTTGACGTTCTTGCTAAAGCGATGCCATGAAATTACCTGGCCTTCCGACCAATCAAATGCTAATAGCAGAAAAACTCATCAATAAAACTCTGTTTCCAGACGAAATGGGCTGTTTAATAATGCCTTACATGAGCAACGGTTAGCTGCTTCCGGTACTACTCTGCAGGAAGTAGTGCGTTTTTTAGAGGAACTTCATCGAATAATCCTAGCCTACAGCCATTACGATGTAGATAGATTTATTTGACCATCATCAAATAATTATCTTTGGAAAGCACTATAATTACAAAAGAAGACTTGTATGAGAATATTTTCTTCTTCTGAGGAGCCACTCTTTGTATCATACACTTCTCCTGATGCGCTTTTTTGCGTGAGTTTTAACGCTACTTGGTGCGATGAACAAACTAACAGCAGGCAATGCATGATCTTCACCGGATGCTGCCAACGTGAAGCCAACTTTGAGACTGAGGAAGCCTTGAGGATGTATGTGCAAGGCGACATCGATGGAAACCCTGAGGTCTGGCCTGCAGGCATTTTTGTTGAGGCCCGGCCTCTACGTGTATGGCTACCTACTTTTTCGTGAGATATTTTGAAATTGGGATGGTTTCCTCTAGTCTTCTCTAGTGATACAAATGTATTTGCGTGTTAATTGTTTTGTGTGTAAGACTGTAATGTGTGCATGCACAGTATAGTGTGTTGTTCATGGTTGAAATGTGGAAGAAGGGAGAGGGTAAAACCCTGTGCCGACCCATTCAGGCCTATTCTTCCGTAGAATACTCTGAGGACAGCCAGGCTTAACATCTCCATCCGATGGAAGAATCACAATCAATAGCGTCGTATACCCTATAGTTATAAACCATTTGGAAAAGTTTTGGATTTAACCTTGTACATTTCTGGACAATCTGGAGATTAGAAATTGTTCACCATCATGTCTGCCAGGACCTAATGATGAAAATTTCTCCAATCACCAGGATTCAAACCAGACACTGGGTGCCATCACACTGCATCAACCAACTCAGCCAAGGACGCGCTATATTATTTGTAGAGGCTCTAAATCTGAACCTCCCAAATTGGTAAGTTGTATTATGTGCGCAGTACGCTAGACCACTCAGTAATTCGAATGTATCTTAAATTCTATGACCTATTCCATGACGATCAGCTAGTACTGTCATGAAGTGATATGGCCTTTTAGATTCAGGAGCCCTGACTGAACTACAACAATTTCTTCCAGGCAGAACGTTCTTGAGAGATTCTCTGCCAGCGACCCTGCGTATGACGCCTCTACTTTGTGTTATTACAGATATAAAGAATTTGAAACTCTTATGTTAGGACGCTAGGACCGCACTAAGTTCTAAAATTCAGCTCAGTGAAGAAACTTTATTTATGCTTAGAGCTTTACACATGGTCAACATCGAGATAATTAGAGGCTGGAAAGAACTGGAGAGGGAAGGAATTCGGTCAAGATCTTAGAAGGAAATATCCCGGTATTCACCTAGTGTGATTTCGGGGAACCATGGATAACCTAAATCTGGATTTTTCAGTAATGCAGTTGCTATTAATTTCAGAAAGATGAAAATACATACATGGCGCTGCTAGGGGCAAACTTACGAAACATGAAATTTCTCTGCTGACAAATATAAATTTCCCGAAATATGCTATGGTTTAATGCGTCATTAGAAATTAGAGTAATCGGAATCCTCATTTACGATCGATGCCGATAACTTTTATTTATTTTCTTGAGTACTCCATTGTACACTGAAGAGCAAAGAAATTTGTACGCCTGCTAATTTCTTGTAGGGCCCCAGCGAGCACGCAAAAGTGCCGCAACACGACGTGGCATGGACTCGACTAATGTCTGAAGTAGTGCTGGAGGGAATTGACACCATGCACCCTGCAGGGCTGTTCATAAATCCGTAAGAGTACGAGGGGGTGGAGATATATTCTCAACGGCACGTTGCAAGGCATCCCAGATATGCTCAATACTGTTCATGTCTGGGGAGTTTGGTGGCCAGCGGAGGTGTTTAAACTCAGAAGAGTGTTCCTGGAACCACTCTGTAGCAATTCTGGACGTGTGGGGTGTCGCATTGTCTTGCTGGAATTGCCCAAGTCCGTCGGAATGCACAATGAACACGAATGGATGCAGGTGATCAGCCAGGATGCGTACATACGTGTCACCTGTCAGAGTAGTATCTAGAAGTATCAGGGGTCCCACGTCGCTCCAACTGCACACCCGCACGCCATTACAGAGCCTCCACCAGCTTTAACAGTCGCATGCTGACACGCAGGGTCCATACCCGTACACGTCCATCCGCTCGATACAATTGGAAACGAGACTCGTCAGACCAGCAACATGTTTCCAATCATCAACAGTCCAGGGTCGGTGTTGACGGGCCCAGGTGGGGCGTAAAGCTTTGAGTCGTGCACTCAGCAAGGGTGCACGAGTGGGCCCTCGGCTCCGAGAGACCATCGCGATGTTGTTTCGTTGAATGATTCGCACTCGTTGATCGCCCAGTATTGAAATCGTCAGGAATTTGCGGAAAGGTTGCACTTCTGTCACGTTGAATGATTGTCTTCAGTCGTCGTTGGTCCCATTCTTGCAGGTCTTTTTCCGGCCGCAGTGATGTCGGAGATTTGATGTTTTACCGGATTCCCGATATTCATGGTGCATTCGTGAAATGGCCGAACAGGAAAATCCCCACCTCATCGCTACCTTGGAAATGCTGTGTCCCATCTCTCGTCCGCCGACACCGCGTTCAAACTCACTTAAATCGTGATAACCTGCCATTGTAGCAGCAGTAACCGATCTAACGCCTGCGCCAGACACCTGTTGCCGACCGCAGCGCCGTACTCCGATTGTTTACATATCTCTGTGTTTGCATACGCATGCCTATACCAGTTCCTTTGACTCTTCAGTGTAATTCCACTATGTCGGCAATGCATAAAGCGGAAACTACTCTTTACATTCCAAAAGTATTTATTACAATTAGAAAGATAACTTGAGCAGGCCTTGTTGAGTTAAAACTAGAAATAAAATTGATATCTGCTGGTGGTGAACTGTTATCTGCATATAAAAGCTTAAAACCATACAAACCATTTACATTGTTTGTAATATCGCAACAAAGTTTTGTTTGCCACACAGTTACTGAGACACAGAACTGTATTGGCAATGTTTTCTAATCAATTTGTCTTCGGACCATTTCAACTCATTGCTCTTTAAAGTTTCAGGCTGTCAGCTACTTTTCTGTTTACAAAACGCTGTAGATGTCTTGAGAAAACTTTGTGCACATTAGCGGCTAGGAAAAAGCTTGCTTTGTGAATCAAAGTCTCTTGGCGTTCGACACGGATAGTATTGGAATCGAGTCCCTGTTGTAGTAGAAGTTTTCACTGCAGATAAAGACGAACGGTATTGCACAGCTTCTATTAACTATTTTGCTATCCAGAGGCCTGAGTTTAATGCCAAACTTCTTCGAAGTGCCTATGGAGTCACGACATTTGAAACTGTACATAGTGATTCACCGCCAGATGAGACCGACGGTGTCTTTCGGAAGAGCAGTCCTAAATAGCCTTAATGACGTACAGAATACGTAATGAAAACCTCCTGGAAGTAAGGCTCGAAGAAGGTAGAGTATATAGAAGAGTTTATAGAAGAACCGTCCCTTAATGCATCCATCAACACATTGAAAAAGTTGGGTACATTCCTTCTATTCAAAGCTCTAAGCTACTCGTACAGGCAAGTTATACATTTGCCAGGATACATAAGAAATAAACTAAAGTCGTAAGCAATCTTGTTTTACAAAAGATAAAAATCACTGTAGGGTTGTGGCATGATGGACTAAATGATAGGGAAATGGAGTTTGGCACTGTAAGTTGTTTCTAGGTCCCAATATACATGTTTGTGCTGCTTTATCTTAAATTTACGTACTATACGCGATATTCTGGATATGAAGAAATATATAAAATTCTGACGTCTGTTTTTTAACCCGGAAGCGACTGAACTTTAATGCTTACTCCAAACATTTATTTGCCATATGACTCTTTTCTTATCAATAGAACAATATATAAACTGTATCAAAATATTTAATGTCACTGTTGCTCTGCATTTTCTTCAAGAATTTTTGCGAGTTTGCAGTTGCTTTAGTTGCCCCAAATACAATGCTGTATTTCTCTTAAAAACTTCTATGAAAGGAAGCTGGCAACATACCCCTGAACTGTCATGTCTTTCGCTTGGGCTACAGTGAACAGTATCCTTAATAAAAACACAATACCCGAGGCATGACAAAAGTTCCCAGGGAAAGGTTGCGGAATGTCGCAAGCCCCGATTCCGCCTCCGGTTTGCGAGCCAGTTGGGTTTTGCCAACCGGTTACTGCGAGTAACGTAAATTCCAGGCTGTGTTCACACATGAGATAGGTTGTAAATCTGACCTACCTGTCGTTTCGTTTTGTTTCATTCCAAACTTTTCGCGTACCCACGCCATTCAGTAAAGCATGAAAAGAAAAAAATCGAGGGAAATTATTTGTTTAAAACGTTTATTACATGTTATTTGCAACTTTTACTTCCGTTTGATAAGTTAGGGCAAAAGATCAGCAAAATTTGTTATTTCGGTATTTAGAAGTTTTAACACTGACGAGGCGTTTCCTCACTAATGGAACCGTTAAGCAATTCTCCTAAGGTTTAACTATTTTTTTTTTATAGCGACACACAAGTCAACAATTGTATAGTGAGATTGCTTTTATATGATCGAAACAAAAGACGAGGGTATAATGAATGTTTTCATACATAGTATAAATAGATACAGCGATCGTCACTATGCAGCAAAGAATGGATTTATGTTCTCTTGTGATATGGGTGAAATACTCTGTGCCATAGCTTTAGAGATGCGTGCTTTAAAGGGTAAATTCAGTTAGTAGAATTTATTTATTTATTTCACGTGTCCAGGACATAACATACAAGTTGAAACAAATTAAAACAAATAAAATTAATTAATTAATGTCAAACTTATAGACTAGAGCACACAAATTAAATTTAATGTATTGACCAGAATTCTCCAATACAGATAGCCTTCTGATTTGCCCTGAAAAGGTCGTCGTCGTTGATGCAGGTTACAGGTAGGTTTCTATATACTAGGAGATGATGTTGGTCCTGCAGCTGACCACATCCACATAATTCATTTGCAGCAGTGTAACCCCATTTATTGATATTGGATCTGCATCGGGACACTTCAGTTCTCAGTCTATCTAGTTCCTTCCATGTAGCATATGGCTAATTACATCCCACGGCCAGTGCCTCCTTGACATTCCTCCAATGCCCATCAGGTAACGAATTTCACCATAGTTCTACACGGCGAGCTCCAGGTGAAGATGTTATGGCTTTAGTTGTCTATAAGAAGCTCTTTTTTGACTTTAGCCTTATGGGATGAGGTTAGTGTCCAAACAAAGAGTGTCTAAGGTCAGTTTCCTGTTTCTTATTCTCCATCTCTGCAACAGTTTTTCTTCGTATATCCAGCGGTGCTATACCCTTGATTTGATATATTTTTCTGACAGGAGTTGGTTTCAAGCAGCCTGTTACAATGCGACCAGTATCATTCAGGGCTTTATCAACCTGAATAATACGATGATCGTATTTTATGGACCAGTACGGAAAATACTTTTCCGGTCTATAAGTCCTGTTCAGTCACTGAGAACAGACCAACTTTCATCTTTAAAGTTTGCGAATCCTCTTATCGAAGATGGGTATACCTGAAAATTGTTAATTCTTGTGTGTGAATGTATTTTTTTCTTCGCTGTACTCCTTCTGCTGTTAGAGTTGGTATTTCTCTCTATCCTCAATGTCATGAAAGTCTCCCTCTCCGTGGTCGCAATTGGCAGATTCAACGAAGATCTATCGATTTTGTGCATAGAACTAGTGCCAAGTCCTTAACGTGAAGGTGTGAGTCACTGGCGCTGCAAATAAGCAGGATCAAGAAAAATTTTGGTCTGTACTCGTCGAAACGCTAAGTCAAAAATGCGGCTAAAATAAACATGTCATCAACAGACCACTGGTACCAATAAAGCACCATCTTAAGAAGTTAAACAGTGTCGGCAAACCAAACAGTTCACCGCTGTGGCAGCGATTTCTTCTACATCTACATCTAGACTCTGCAAATCACAAATACTGTGGGTGGCAGAGGGTGCTAAGCACCAATCCTAATTCTGCGCATTCCAATCCCGAACAGATCGAGGAAAGAAGGAATACATAAATGAATCAGTACGGCATCTTATTTCTCTAATCTTATCCCTCCTGTCATTGCGACCTAAATAGGTTGGCGGAAGAAGTATTTCGTTGCACTCGAAACTTAAAGATTTTCGCATATTCTCCAGCAAATTCAAACGAAAACGACGTCGTCTGTCTGCCAAACAATCCCAGCCCAACCCACGAATCAGCTCTGTGACACTTACGTAAGGACTGTAACTAGCAGTCACGAATCGAGCGGCTCTCCTCTGTACTTTCTTTTATGTGTCAATCAATCCCTTGTGATACGGATCCCAAATTCCACAACAATATTCCAGATGCGGACGCACTAGTGTTTAGTACGCTATTTCATTTGTACAAGCGTTACAACTTCTCAAAACACGTCCTATGAATCGTAGTTTGGAATTAGCTTTGCCTACAACGGAAGTTATGTGCAAGTCCCATTTCATGTTGCTTTGTACTGTTACGCTTAGATACTTCAGGGAATCCACAGTGTCAACAACTTAATTGTTAACTTTGTACTCCTGAGCAAGCGGGGTCTTTTTATAACTTATATGCATTGCCTTGCACTTTTTACAGTTAAGTGTAAGCTGCCATTCACGGCACCATTCCGAAATAACGTCCAGATCGCGCTGAATTTCTAAGCAATCGTCGGAGCACCTCACTTCCCTATAAATAAGCGCATCATCAGCAAAAAATCGCATCCTGCAATTAACGTTGTCACCGAGTTCGTTTATAAAAATTAAGAAAAGAAGTGGTCCTATTACACTTCCTTGAGGAACGCCCGAAGTAACATCTAGTTTAGAAGAGGCTTCCCCGTCTACAACGACATACTGTGACCGACCAGTTAGAAAATCGCGTATCCATTCGCAAATCTGATCAGATATGCCGTACGCTCGGATCTTCGCTAAGAGTCGGTTGTGTGGTACAGAGTCAAAAGCTTTCTGAAAATCCAAGAAAATAGCATCAACTTGTGATCCTGCATCAATAACTTTCATTAAATCATGCGAAAATAGAGCCAGTTGCGTTTCACATGATCGGATCTTCCGAAATCCGTGCTGGTATGCTGTAAGTAACTCGTTTTCATCTAGAAACTTCATAACGTTAGAGCATATGACATGCTCCAGAATTATACTGCAGACAGATGTTAGCGATATCGGTCGATAATTCCTATGATTTCTCCGATCTCCTTTCATGAAAACGAGAATCACCTGCGCAATTTTTCAGTCAGAAGGTACTTTTCTTTCCTCTAAAGATTTACCAAATATATCTGACAGAAATAGTTCTATTTCTTCCGCGTATTCCGAAAATACACTTACTGGTATACCATCGGGACCCGGCGCTTTCCCCCACTTCAGGAGCTTTAATTGCTTTATGATACCTACAATATCAATTTGTACTGGATCCATTTCAAATCCCAGTTGATCTAGATTCGTCACGTGTGAGGAATTAGAACAGATCTGATCTCGTGTGGCTACGCCTCACTAGTTCGATGAATATTTGAACGCCTCAAGAGAGTTAACGGAACAGGAGTTGAAGCACCACTAGCTTTTCGGAGTTCTTGCCGATAAAGATAGAATTTTTGTAGTAGAGAGGATAAGCGGCCACTTTTCTAGATGATACGTTGCGGCCTTGTTGAAAAACTTCTCTGTGGAGAAAACTATAATGGACACAGTTAAGCTGTCATCACTTCATCTTTATTCACAAATGATTGCGAACGTAAATAGAGGATGCAAAAGTTGATCCCATAGTGTCATTTGGAAAGCTGTTGTGGTAAGTGTAGCTCATAGCTAAGCTGATGTTGTGAGTAGAAGATATTTCGGCGTAGAGGTAGAACGCGTCAGTGTGACTCAGTGCGTTGAGGCGCCGCACACTGGAGGGGGGGAGGGGAGGGGGGAGGGGTACTGATGGGCAGGATCCAGTCCTGGTCCCCGCAGACCGGCCGTTCTGATAAGTTTTCCGCAATCACTAAGGTACTTGCCGGCACGGTCCCCAATCTCCATCTCATAAACTACACATCACACAAACAAAAATACACTTGGCGCACACAGAGCATAGTTACACGTTTCACATACAGATGGCAACACAGCTTTCCTCCGTGGGAGGCGTCAGGTTCAATGACAAGTCGGCCAGATCCCAACACGTCGCATCCTGAAAAAGTCCACTCAGCAACAGCGGGATAAGTACAGGGAAGGAGAAGAAGAAGCGATAGGAACAGAGGTGTATACATTCCGACAACAATTCCGAAGGATAAGGTTCCTTGCAACAGTGGGTAAGTTCGGGCGCCGGACGCACATATTTAGTAGATTCTAGGAACTGTGAGGGGAAATATTAACCAAACGTTGTGAAACAAGTGTCAATCAGTAATACACATTTTCTAAGTTTCAAGAAAGGTCAAACTGAACATAAAAATTTAACATTATTTCATGGATATTCAGTGGAACTTTTTTTTACAGTTTCGGGATGTCACGTAATACTGGGCACGATTTTGTAGTAGAAATCATCACAAAGATATGCACGTGGCAAGTCTGTTCTCCCATCGTTCGTTCTTTAAGATTTCCCCTGTGAACATGACTTCTTTGCACAATGACTGCGTGGGTTATTCCTGTGTTCGATACGAGTTGCTCTATCCAGTAACAATAGTTGAACCGAACCTTTTAGCCACATGAAATTAAAAGAAAATTTTACATTTATGTGCATAAATTAATTTTAAATGTTTACCGTTGCATCCGATCTCAGTTCTGCTACTAATTATAGTGCAACCTGTGGAAGAATAGTAGATGTAGTCACACTAGTCATTCTTAGTCATCAAAGCTACATAATTAGGAGCTAAGGGAGCGTCCATAAACTACGTGGTTAGGTCTGTGGGGGGGTGGGGAGGGGTTTGCTGGAAAGCTACGTTGGGTTACGAGGGGAGGGAGGGTGGGGGTCCGAGCCAGGCCACGTAGCTTTTAATTCATATTATTGGTCATAGTTAAACTGAGGGAGATAACAGACAAACAGCATGCAAATATTTATTTCCGGCATTTAATTATCTCAGTATGTAATTTATGATAATCTGACAAGAGAAAACAGTACAAAATGTCTTCTAGAAGCAATAGGGGGAAAAAAAGCTACGGGCTACGCGAGGGGAGGGGGGAGGGGAGGCGGAGACAGAAAAGCCACGTCAGGATATGTGGGGAGGGTGGGAGGGGGGGGGTTCATAGGAGGCCAAAATGGAACTACGTGGTTTATGGACAATCCTTAAGAAATAGAACAGATCGCCAAACTTCATCCACAGATTATACTATCATTGGGTATTCTGGTGTGCTCAACAGTAAAAAGATATCAAAAAATCGTTGGTTATATTTGTTTTCTAACGATAATACTCATTAAAAAAACGTACGTTAAGCAGTTTCGATGGTATTAACACGGAAAACGGATATTGTTAGTCTCCTACGAGGCCAACCCATCGTGTTCGAAAGTCGAGATAAGATTCAGATACCAAGGATGAAGAAAAAAGTGGTGGAACAAATGCAGAGGACGTTCCACGCTTAAATTGGAACTAGAGACACATCTTAGAAACATTTTCTGAAATTATCAGTGAAGCAAGTAGTGATATTTCAATAGGCAGCTAACGCATTTGTCTTGAAATGTTGTCTGTTATGCTGAGCGAGGTCGACGTGCTGTGATGGCTGGTTGTAATGGCTAACAGGGAGCTGGAATGTGCTGTCCAGGCCTTTTTTGTGGGTGAGGAAGCGCTTATCTGGAGATAACAGTAATCCTGCGAAGCATCCTGGTTCACTGGTGGCCTACAAACCACAGTTTGTCTGAACCAAGCTGACGTAACGTACGGAAGTATTCGGCAGTTTCAGACAACTGCTTTGTTACTTTGTTCACAAGCCTAGCTGTTCTCTGTCCTTCCAAGATTAGGCCAGAATGCCATACGCCGGGCTTAAACTTTTAACTTCTTTCATCATTATGTACAACACGAATAAAACGATACATTTAATACTAGTTGATTAGTCTTTTACACATAACAATAACATTTAGCCGCAAGGAAAACACAAACAGGGTCTCTCACATATGTAACAGGCAATAGTTCCTACAAGTCTCGGATATGACCTAGGGATGCTTCCAAAAAGTAGGTAGTTCCATTTTGGCCTTTTGCAAACCTCCTCTTCCTCCCTCCCCCCCCACCCCCCGTAGCACGACGTGGCTTCTGTATCTACCTATCCCCCAATCCCCCAGTGTAGCACGTAGCTTTTAACCTATTGATCCCAGAATACATTTTGTACTGTTTTCTCTTGTCAGACTATCGTAAATTACATACAGAGATAAATAAATGACGGAAATAAATATTTACATGCTGTTGAGTGTTCTGTACCTCATTTTAACTGTGACAAATAATATGAATGAAAAGCTACATGGCCTGGCTCGGAAACCCCCTCCCCTTTTTACATAGCCCTGCGTAGCTTTCACGTCACCCCCCCCCTTTCCCCCCATGCCAAGCCACGCAGTTTATGGACGCTCCCTATGGCAGACAAAATGTGATGTTGAAGACAAAGACAGCCCCGTTATTTCTGCCGACTCCTTTCGACCTTTCTCTCATGGTCAAGTCGGACCACGCCTGCACTTTCCGCCTGTCCGATTGGTTGTCTGCTCAAGCCGTGTGGAGCCTTGACTTTCACGTCTCCGATAAAAAGTCTTGACTCTCCTCGGTACAATTCCTAATTTCGGAGGGCGCTAATGACCCTGCTGTCGACGCGCCCTAAAGAAACAACAACAACCTAATTTCGGTTACGAAATTTAAGATAATACGACTTTAATTTGAACTCGTTTACCATGCATCAATAGTAGTAGAGGAGCAAAAGAAACTTAGGAATCACGATTGTTTCAATTACCTGCACGATTGGGCGGATAACCATTCTTTCTTCATGTTCTGAACTGTATTAAGATGCAGCCAGAAATATTCAATTGCGTGATTAAAGGCGATGCATAATGTATTTACCACTACAATACCGAAGGGGATAATACTTCAAAGTTAGAAGGAACAAACTACAAGGTCTTCCAACTTAAGAACGAGAAATAATCAAACCAGAGATCAAATTTGTATTTGTTGATTTCTGTAACTGATTTATGCTTTCTTTTAATATAATTTAATTAACTGTGATAGAGCGTATGCCGTACACATCCATGTTACCCCTATCTTGTACCCACCTACTTTTACCCTCTTCTGAGGTTAAATTCTTTCAGAGTTTTTGGTAAATTATTCATCAGTTACGGGGTAATTTATTCCAATCTCTGACCACCTTACATACGAAAAGAATTTTTCCCACACCCTTATTCCCGAAAACGAGTGCCAGCTGGAGGTCATTGTCATTTTTTCTCCTTCCATGTACCTCTCCTAATTCTTTCACTACTGTCTTTCCACGACTCATCACGAATTACTGCTTGTACACGCCCAGCACATTCTTCACCTTCCTCCTATCTTCTAATGAATCTCATTTTAGATCCTTTATCATTTTAGCTACTAATTGAGTTATGCAGCAATTTCCTCAGACAACTCTTTTAAACCTTCTTTACACCTGCTCCAACTCCTGTATTTGATAACTAAAATGTGGATCCCGTACTAAATCGACATATTCAATCAATGGTCTGACAAAAGTTTTGTAACCCAATTTCCCTGGCACATCCCCTCATAATTCTCTCCCATAAATGAAATCTAATCCTGCCACCTGTCCATCATGTTCTCCTCAGCTGAGATTATTATCAAATCTAATGCCAAGGCATTTACATTTCAAGTCTTTAAGAAGCAATTCCTTCCCCCCTTATAATGATAATCAATCTTTATTTTAAATGAATGCAATTTTTCTCGGCGTTGTTTATTTATAAACGTTTCTCGGGAAACAAACCGAGTAATATCATTACTGATGCACAATATTGAGGCGACTTTATTCTCCGTCACACGCTCAAGGCTGACTTCAAGGCAGACTTCAAGACTTACAACTGCACCTGAAGATGGCGACGGAGTTAAAGTCGCCGAATTATTGTGCATCAGTATTATTACTCGGTTTGTTTCCCGAGAAACGTTTAGAAATAAATCTTTATTTTTTTTATCTGTTTACCTAATAAGCTGACTCTTCTTTGCATTCATCTTCTTCCCATTGGTAACCTACCTAGCTAGATATCCTGTCCAGACCATCCTGCGGCTGTTCACATTCTTCTACCGTATCGATCCTATTTTAGAACATTATGTCGTCTACAAACAACTTCTAACAGTAAACCAACATCGTTCATTAGGATAACAATTAGCAATGGTCCCAATACGCTACCTGTGGTACTCCCATTTTCAATTCCACTTCTTTTGATACTGCATTTCCTACCCTAACTCTTTGCTTTCTTCATTTTAAGAACCCTTCTACCCTACAAGTCACTTTTTCATCTACTGCAATAGTTTTTGCCGGGACAACTAAAACTCAAAGTTTTTATCGGCAAATCATTAAAGGAATGAGAATTGAACTGCGACCGGGAATTAGTTACATTCTTTGCCATGACAACTAAGATGTAACTAAAACTGTCGCCCTTTTTCTGTTGCTCCTTCTCAACGCGGACATCATTAGAGGCGAAAAGGAACTGGGAATAAAAAGCGGGAAGTAATTCGACATATTTTAGAGGAACTATGCAGGCATTTGCCTGGAATTATTTCGGGAAATAATGGAAAACCGAAATCTAGATGAACATATCAAAATTATGTACAACCGTTTAGGAAAAGCGCTGAAGAAACCAGAATAATAACATTACTAGCCATTAAGTGTTTCACCGAGCGTGGTGGTGTAACGGATAGCGTTCTGGCCTCGCATTCGGGAGGACGGCGGTTCGAATCCCCGTCCGGGCATCCAGATTTGGGTTTTCCATGGTTTCCCCAAATCACTCCAGGTGAATGCCGGGATGCTTCCTTCAAAAGGCCATGGCCGAATTCCTTCCCATTCCTTGCCCCCATCCTTTCCCGTCTCTAAAGACCACGTTCTTATAAAGGGACGTTAAACTGTTAAAAAAAAAAAAAAAAAAAAAAAAAAAAAAAAAAATTTAAGTGTTCACGTGTACGAATGTGATAAGGTCTCTTATTTTATGACACCTTATAACGGATAGTGAATCTAGTTAACTGAGAAGGATCGAGAACTGTATTGTATTTCAGAATATGATTAATAAAAGAAAAGTAATACCATTGTGCTACTGTGTAGTGTAACTCCACTAAGAGTACAGTAAGCAAAGCCTACGTGGAGAATAGCTTTTGTTCATTCTCTGGAATCAGCTGCGGGTACAATGAACTTCAATGTGAACTTCTTCGTTATTGCAATGTGATAAACTTTCCCAGTAGGCTGATCTCCAGTTGCATGAATAGATTGACTGAGTTGAAGTATATATAAATATTTTTTTTTTTTACTCGTGGCTTTACGCCTCGTCGACGGCTAAGGTCATTAGAGGCGGGGAGACAAGGAACGGAGAGGAATTCAGTCATGGCCTTTTTGAAGGAAGCATCCCGGCATTCGCCTGGAGTGATTTGGGCAAACCATAAAAAACCAAATTTGGATGTCCGGACGGGGATTCGAACCCGCGTCCTCCCGAATGCGAGACCAGAACGTTAACCGTTCACCCACCACGCTCGGTGTTGAAGTATAAACACAATGAATGCTTCGCCAAAGCGTCTTTGTTATATGTTCTTCAACATGTATAATATTTATGTCTACATGGATAGGAGAAGATTTCAACAACTGTGGTGGGTGAGCGGTAATGGTCTGGTGTCGTATTTGTGAGGAATCGGGTTCGAATCCCCGTCCGGCCAACCAGATTTTGGTTTTCCATGGAGACTGCGTTAGGGTAATGTGACATTTGTTTGTTACTGTTTCGATTAAATTTTATTTTTTTCTGCGGTTCCAATTAAGGTAATGTAATGGAACACCCCTCAAATTTCAGAAATGTCCGTAAGATTACAAACCATGAAACCCCGTCAGAATCTGTCAGATAGTTTTTACGTTATGCCAGATTTAAGATGAAAGGCGTCCACAACCACGCGCCGCATTAACACGCCTAAAGATGGACCAACACACCAATGAACAGATGATCATTGGCTAATCAGTGTATAGCCTGATATGTAACTTTTATCTTGAAAATTATCTAAAACAAAACTTGAATACATATTTTAATAAAAAATAAACAATATATGTTTAATGTTTTATAACAATTGAATTATTTAAATTTGTTAAAAAAATTCTTTGTTAAATCCCTTTAGGGATATTATTGCTTTACGTTTGTAAAATGTATAACACAACCAACTTAAAATTAGCAATAGTTAATAATAATTCGTTGTGATAGATTATTCTAATAAATGAATGAGCAATACTAAAATTTTATTACTCCAAGAAAATAGTTGACTTATCAGGACAAAATGCTAGACAATACGCAATGTGCTAAATTGGATTTGTTCATGCTAACTTTATCCATAAAAATGCTAAACTGTCAGCACTGCCGCCGATCCCATGTCTTGTGTTCTCTGGAGAAGTAAGACTGTGTCAAGTTGTTTCCCTGTCTGGACCATTAGACCTCTGCGGTCTGACGCGGCCACAGCTGCAGACACGGCCTTCAGTTGCGTGGCCGTTACTCAATGTGTTACGTCTGCGGCCAGAGAGGACCTTGAACTATTCTTCCCGAACCGGTGCTCTGTGTATCAGGAAGCTTCACCGTTGTTGACATGGACCATTACCTTCTCCACACGATGAGGCAGTACAAAAGCACCGAATGCGCAACATCACCGTGAATTGTCCAACCTTAGCTTCTAACTGCTCTCAAGGACACAAACACTAACGGTACACAAATATATCGGTACCACCAAAGCAGTACCGACATTGCTAGAGTTTCGTTGCAACATGCAGTTTCCTTGTCACAGCACTCTATTCATAAAAGAGCTGTGTGCAACCACAGTTTTGTTCTAATTGATTCGCATCAACTTAAAACTTTTCTAAAAAAAGGAAAATTCTTTAAAGTCTAAATCGGCGATCTCACTACATTACTGTCATTTGTTGGATTTGTACTCCACAGTTGGGGAGCGTCCATAAACCATGTAGCTCCATTTTGGCCTCCTGTGAACCCCCTCCCACCACGAAGCCCTACGTGGCTATTGCCTCTCCCCCCCCCCCTCCCCCCACGTAGCTCGTAGCTTTTTTTCCCTTTTGATTCCAGAAGATATTTTATACCGTTTTCTCTTGTCAGACTATTGTAAATTACATACGGAGATAATTAACTGAGGGAAATAAATATTAACATGCTGTTGTGAGTTCTGTTCTCCATTTTAACTGTGAAAAATGTTATGAAAGGAAAGCTACGTGACCTGGCTCGGAACCCCCCTCCTCCCACGTAGCCCAGCGTAGCCTTCCAGCTAACCCCTCCCCCCCCCCCCCGACCGAGCCACGTAGTTTGTGCACGGTCCCTTGGCTGTAGGATCAAAGATAAAATAGTTTGATATCTTTTATTTTGGTGCAGTCCTTCATCTTTTCCTATCTTTCGCTAATCTCTTCATCTCAACATACCACTCATATCCTACGTCCTCAATATTCGCTTCATATATTTTAATCTCTGCCTTCCTCTATAGTTCTTACTTTCGACTGTTCCATCCGTAAACAAATTAACCAATCCCATATGTATTAAAATGTGATCCACCACCCTGTCCTTGTGCTTTAGATGAGTTCTTCTAATCTAGACCATATTTCATCTTGACCATATTTCTTCTTTCTGTAAGACTCTTCCTCAAACTTCTTTCCTGGTCCATCATCTCCAAAAGACGTTAATTTCGTACTTTATCTGTCCATTTCATTTTCAGCATCCTTCTATAGCATCACATTTCAAATGCTTCAATTTTCCTTCTTCCTGGTATTCGTAAATGCTTCGCTAGGATGTCCATAACAAATTATAATTTCCTGTTGAAGCAATAGATGATGTATTACCGTAACATATATCTTAGGTTTTAAATCAAACCCTAAGCTTTCAAACTGTGAAAACCCAGTCAATTTTTGCAACATGCACAGATTCAAATTTTTAATGGTATAAATACAAAGCTGGTGTTGGCATTGTAGGAGCTAGCATGCATTGCAGAGATTACCGAGTCCTTCCTCGGGCAATGGTTGTTTTAATTAAGTTCTTGTTTCGGTCATGCGTCGCTTGTACTTAGAGCGCTATTCCAACCAAAAATCAATCATCCGTAGAGAGAATGAAAATATTGCAGCTAGCTGTATGGCCTGGTAGACAAATGACATTCAAAAAATATATACATATATATCAATAAACAAGGTTTTCTGCCATGGGCTATGGAATCAGTAACATTCCAGTCATATACCCTCAGGCTTCAGAGGGTAAAAAACCGAATGAATGAATGAAGACTTTCGCCGTGTATCGACTGGATGAAAATTTCTTGGTCTTCTCAATGGTGGAGCGCGTAAATCTGATGTGATGTTTCGAAACCGGTCTCCGACTTCATCTTCAGACGAGGATGTCATAATGTGACTTTTCTGGTGTATCGCATTTGACTGTAGGATTTATTTAAAATTTATAGCTGGGACAATGCAATGACCGTAAGTAGTTATTGTGGAGGGGGATACCTCTCCATAGTAACGTCCCGGAGATATGAGCTGGGTTGAATTCCCCTTTCCTTGCCCATTGTGAAGTGGTTCCTAGGTTTGGATGGCGTGTGTTCACTGTACACTGTTGGTTGTGTAAAGTATGATGGATGAACATGAAATAACGGATAGCGTGAAGGCTAATACCGACTATCCTTCTGATAGATGTCAGTGGGACCGTCCGACGAACGAATTACTATCAATAGAATTGTGTGCTCTCACTCTATACCTACGTATTGCCGAGAAGTTATGGATTAAGTCATGGCTTTGGCACGCAATCTAGGAATCATGCGTCACCATCTCTCCAAACCCGCAGGCCAAGACCTGGTAGTAAATTTTTCTTCCACCGCCATGATTCGATCCCACATCCCCTCCCCCCCTCCCCCTTCCAGTAAGGGGCCGGAACCCATAAGGGAGCGACCATAAACTACGTAATTTTTTTTTATTTTTTATTTTATTTTTTTTTATATCCTGGTACATAATAGCCCAGCACCTAGTTTCTACTCTGGGCCCATATTTCCAATATATTACAAGAGGTACATAAGATAAAATTATAGTTTGCAGCTAATAGCTAAATATTGTTCAGGATGTAAAACAAGTTAGTAACGCATAAACTTATCAAATTTCACAAAAATTTGTTACGGTACATAATTAAATTAACAATGTGTAAGAATGTATATTATATGTGTTAGTATTTTTTGATATATACATATATACTGTAAATTAGTAATTTGAATAACATACATTCACACACAATACTACTATATATAATTAAACAAAGAAACTTTCACATACACAAATCACTTATTTCACTGTTGTCCCACTGTTTCTCACTTTGTATATTTACGACAGTTTTACACATTTACTCCCGGCACAGCCACTTCGGAGTAACTTACCTCCCTCAGGAGATGACTTCTGGAAGTAGAGGCGTCCTCCTTCGACCCATCGGGAGTTTCTTTATTCGGGAATCATCACTGCTCGGTCGCTGGTCGCTGTCGGTTGAAACGGTTTCTAAGTGCCAAGAACCTTTCTTTGGCTGCTTGTGAGGCCAGATTGCAAGCTTCATCAAGATAGTACCACAATTCCTGGTCACGCAATATGTCAAAAATTCGCCTGCCCTGTAATATTTGCTGATATGGGGTTCTTTGTTCCGCTGTTGAAATACACTCCCATACAACATGTTCCGGAGTGCCCTCGCTTCCGCAGTCACAGCTACCATTGTCCACTACTCCTCTTCTTTGCAATTCACTGTTGTAAGGGCCATGACCTGTTATGTAATGTACCAGACCAGGCGATGGGAGAAGATGCGACATTTTGAGCCTTTCACAGACACTTGGAAACATATCATATGTCCTTCTTCCTGTTGTGCTATCATTCCACCTTTGCTGCCATTCTTCCAGTAACAATTTGTTTACTTCTGCAGCTGTTGTTGCTGGTGCTCCCGTGATTTTCTCTACCTGTTCCGGATTCCCTTTCCTGAGCCAGTATAATGCTCCCCGCTTGCGAACTTCCAAGTCCAGAGGCCACACCCCCAGTGCCACGGTAAGGGCATCAGTTGCTGTTGTTTTGTAAGCACCACTCAGCCTGATTAGAATACTTCGCTGTGTCCTCCTCAAAAGTTTGCTGGGTTTTACTTTTCTGAGGTGTTTCGCCCAGACGCTGGCTGCATACCCTACAATTGAAGTTAATATTGTATTGTGGTATATTCGAATAACAAGCGGTGAAAGTTGGAAACGCCTTTGTCCATACTGATTAATTTATTCATGACTGAGGTGGCTCTCCCACATGCTTCCTCCATATGGGCCATAAAATTTAGACTTTCATCTAATTTCACACCAAGGTATCGACTGAAGGGACTTCTTCTTATTGTAACTCCGTCTATTTTAATGGTTGGATTGCTCTGTAATCTGCCTTTCAGTAACATATAACAGGTTTTTTGAGGTGCTAATCTTAGTTTGAGTTGTCTGCACCATCGACTGAGTTCACGCAGAACCTTTGCGCTTTTAGCCTCAATTTCGGCTCTGGTTTTACCCTCTATAATTAAGAATAGGTCATCTGCAAATGCAACAAGTCCCAGGAGTTCTGGCATTCTTTGCAGCCTTGCCATTCCCGGTTCAAGCCCAATGTTCCAAAATATCGGACCAAAAATGGATCCCTGTGGGCAACCCTTTGTTAGTTTTTTATCAATGGATACTCCAGGACACCTAAGTTTAACATATCTGTTCTTACAGTAATCTTTAAAGGTGTTATACAAGTTCTTTGGACAATTAAGTTCCTTAAGCCGTGCGAAAAGTGCAGGCCACCATAGATTATCAAATGCCCCAGAAATATCGACTAGGACCCCTATCACGTAATTCTGATTTGAGTTCTGTATCAGATTCATTGTCCGGTTGATTGCATCTTCTGTAGATCTCCCCGCTCTGAATCCAAATTGGTTTGGATTCATCCCTTCCTTCTCCCAATGTTCTTGTAACCTCTTACACAGCACCTTTTCTTGTATTTTTCCCAGCACGTTTAGCAAGCAGATGGGTCGATATGATTTAGGTAATTTTGGATCCTTGTCATCTCCCTTCTTGATGATTAATATCTCACTCTGCTTCCAGATGTTTGGTACTCTTCCCTGATGCAGGCATGCATTATAGAGCTTACACAGAGTGGGGGCTACTTGCACTACCAGTTCTTGTACTACTTCAGCTGGAATACCATCCGGACCCGGAGCTTTATTCCTGGACAAGGCATTTATTGCTTGTACTACCTCCAAGATGCTAATATCAGGAGTGTCGGTGGTACTTTGCCTATGTTGGTCAATTTCCAGACGGAGCGCTCTGTGCTCCATCTCGTCATCTTCCATTTTATCATCTGGAAGGAGTTCCTGGAGTAACACTTCTGACGTAGATTTCCAGCTCGTAGTCATGGTTCCATCTTGTTTCTGTACAGTAGACAGTGTAGTTGGGGGTTTTACCTTCCCTGCTGCAATTTTGTATGGGATACCCCAGGGGTCTGTACGCAAGTTTGTTTTCACAAATGTTTCCCAGCTTTTTTGTTTACTTAGTATTAACAGTTCTCGGAATTCATTCTTAATTTGTCTATATCTTTCCAGGAGCTGTCCTGGAAACTACGTAATCCCATTTTGGCCTCCTGTGAACCCTCCCCCCCTCCCACCCACGTAGCCCGACGTGGCTTTTGCCTCTACATTCCCCCCCCCCCTTCCCCCGCGTAGCACGTAACATTTTTCCCAATTCATTCCAGAAGACATTTTGTACTATTTTCTCTTGGCAGACTATCGTAAATTACATATGGTGATAATTAAATGACTGAACTAAATAACCACATGCTGTTGTGTGTTCTGTACCTTATTTTAATTGTGGCAGATAATATGAATTAAAAGCTACTTGGCTTGGTTCGGAACCCCCATCCCCCCTCATGGAAACCAGCGTAGCTTTCCAGCCAACCCATCCTCCCTCCCCCTTTTTTCCAGACCATGCCACGTAGTATATGGACGCTCCCTAAAGTGCCGCAAGAGCCTGAGCCAACGTTAGTATTTTTGTAAGAACTCCCATTAACATTAATCTGTATGTTTGTATGCTCTGCCATAAATGAAGAGGAGTCTAAGAACGTCTGAAAATCGGAGGTTAAACAGAAATTTTGATTCCCAGTCAGTCATCTCAATACTGATTGTGAGCCGCAAGGTGTTTCGTAAGCCCGTCATATATCCACTTAGCTGCGTTTTAGCAAAATAGACACATGTCTGAGGAATAAAGATCGTATTAATTGCGTCTGGGGGGGTTCTAATGGAGGGGAAAAGGGGCAGTTCTTTCTGTAATCTCCCATTCGTTCCTTCCCATCCAGTCGCTTCTAGTTTTTCCCGACCCTCTTTACCTAATCTAACACGATAATCCTATCGTGGCGACCTATAGCTTTATCTGCTATCCGAATCACGAAAGTGTTACATTACACAATAAGCTGTGTCGGACATGAAGGCCGGATTGAGGACATGTTAAAATCTCAGCTGAAACAAGGATTCGAACCAGGGACTATTCGATCGCCAGCCAAACACCTTTACCACTGAGCCGCCAGGACGCTGCAACAACACTACCAAATCCATTAACAAGTTTGGTAGTAGTACCCAAAGCTTTCCACAGTATTTTTTGGTATAAGAAGTCAGACTTAGTTAACAGGTGAAGATTTTGATGGAAGATTGATTTTTTTTTTCTAAAGACGAAACAGAATGGTGGGCTGGTATCATGATGGAATTATTTCATGGTCTTTTGAAGAATCCATCTCAGATTCACCTGCAATGATTTCGGAAAACCTTGGAAAACCGAAATCTCGATTTCCGGACTGATTCGAATCAGCGTCCTCCAAAACGCCACGCCCGAGTGTTCTCTTTCCCTTGAACGTGTGAGCTGGACTGCAGAAAGAGTAGATATATGTGGTTGCAGATGATGTTTACGGTGAGGTAAACTACTTGACGAAATTTATAGAAAGTCTCAGCAGACTGTTAGCAAACCACTGTTTGCTATTTCGTTTGATTCATACTGCAGGAAAGAATCAGTTGTGTATAGACACGTATTACTTATTTTATCTCTCTTTGTTGTAAAATAAACGGAAGATTTCGCTAATAATTTGGATCATCTCAAACATTTTTCTTGCAATTTCTTTCTACCACTGACCTTTGATGGTAAATCGTATGGCCAATGAACAACATGTTCCCACATCTCCCTTCATCAGATTTCTTTATATGGCGAAGAAATGTACTGACCTCTATTACATCACAAACGATTAATATTCTGTCAACGTATGGAAAAAAGATTTCTCTTCCCATATTTCGTCGTACGCTATTCACATCTACATTCCAAACTAGTCTAATAAACCCGTATAAGACGTGTTCCACAACCAACTACAATGATGAAAACATAAATTCATCACTTCCCCTCGGTTCAATCAGCTGGGTTTTTAATCTTTATAGGAAAGCGCCACGTTTCAAACAACATTAAATGTGTAAACCCAAGGTCGAGGGGTTAACTGTTTTTCTTAGTGATTCATAATGTTAATGGAATACTACTACCTGTATATTACGACCCCGTCACTAAATTTCATTCAATCCCAGATATTCATGTTAGGCATATTCCATTACAAATCCATTATACCTCATAAAACAACAACTGATACCAACACTGATAAAAACTTTTACCTTTGGATTCTTAAATTACTTGAGCTGAACCTCTGAAGTTCCACATAAGGGCCATGACCGATTTCTTTCCAATTCCTTGTACACCCCATCTCAAATGACCTCGACGTCAAGGTCGTAAAGCTAAAGTAAACAATATAGTTTCGTCTTTATATAACACCCATTTGTCCTTTGTATCCCCTCTTACTTCACATTCTTCTGCTGTTGGAGATGTAGGGCCTTCCCCTTGATAAGTACCCATCCTCTTAATTACGAATAAAATTTTTGCCAGAATTGAGTTTCTGCTGGAATACTGTACATATATAAGTGCGACCGAGATAAGTGGTCTCGTAATATACCGCAGAATTCTGTTCGGTCTACTACACCACGTGATTAAGATAGAGAAGAAAGCTGCAAAACAAAAATTATCCGGCTGAAAACTATAGAAACTATGCAGAAAAATTTTGCCGGTTTACTATCGTAATCCTAATAATTCTTCGCGTAATATTGCCTCATTGATAACCATTGTATTGGCTCCCAGACCACTCCTTTAGCGTATCAATTACTGAACGTATCCTAAAGTAATTTCCACAAACAAATCTCGTTATTGTCCTAAGAATCCCCATCAGATACTATATTTGATACCCATTATATTGGTCTCATGTCATCCTGCCATAAGACAGCAAGGGACTGATGAAGATTCCACAGCCCAGATCTTAAACTATTCCTGGTAAATCCATAATTTTGAGAACTTTACCATATCATCTACCCCAGGAGTCCTGTGAAACAGAGTTTATAATCAAATGGTGTGCAGTGATATTTCTGTGTAATTAAACAAGATATTTAATTTACTATGTGTGTGCCTAACAGGATGACACTTAGTGGTTTCGTTCAACATGGCTGTGAACAGTAACCACATGCAACCCTTTTATTATCACTAACAACGTATTGTTTACTAAATTTCACGTTTCGTTTATAAGACTTAAAATAAACTTGAATTAAAATGTGAACTTATCCCATATGACTCAACACAAAATTTCATTTTCAATTTCGAAAGCGTTTGTATAATACAGGATAAAAATTCACAACGTTACAAGTTTAAATAGATCTTTAAGTACTTAAAGTTTACGAAGCGCAAAGTAAAGAAAAAACTGGTACATCGAAACATATAAAATGATCTTTTTATGTCCAAATGGTCACATTATCGACGAGATCTATGCGAAGAGTATTAATATAGGGGCATTTGGGAGGACGGCGGTTCGAATCCCCGTCCGGGCATCCAGAATTGGGTTTTGCATGGTTTCCCAAATCACTCCAGGCAAATGCCGGGATGCATCCTTCGAATTCCTTCCCATTCCTTGCCCCCCCCCCCCCATCCTTTCCCGTCTCTAAAGACCTCGCTGTTAGAGAGATGTTAAACAGATAAAAAAATATATATATATAGGGACTGGAACTATACAAACCAAAATCGAGGTACTTATGCGAAAATGAACGGAAGGTACGCGTTAGAGGTTTTGTTATTGCTCCAGTTACTGTCTTAACAAAGCTGCGTTATATACAGTCACCTGAGAAAGGTATTTCAAAAATCCTCTTGAATCGTAGAAATCTAGTTATTTCATTACTTTGCGCACATAGGTGGCATTTTACTATAGGATGTTTTGGTCTGTTATAACAAAACCTACTTAAAATATTCCGTGCCAAACAACTGTTAATTATAAAGGATTTTAAATTTCTGATAATTTATTTATTTGAAATTTTATGAACAACCCTCCCCCCTCTCAACATCTTATTATGAGCTCAAAATTTTAGCCAGAACAAATAAAGAATTTGCACATTATATTTATTTAGATAATTATTTGCAAATAATCTCTTTTTATTGATATCATTTAAAAATAAAATTTATTCTGTCATCTCTGTAGTACACATATATGGTTTCGAATTTTGATTCTTAAAATTAGTCTATTTCCCAATCACTGGACCTTTGCCCAGATCTCTTCCTTTGATTTTCTCTACAGGTAAAAAAACTTCAGCTGCTTTTCCTCCAGAAACGGAGATGATTTATAAGGAATGGGATCGAGGAAATGGAAGAGATTAGGCCTTAGCCTTTTGCAGGAACTATCTCCGCTTTCTCCCTGAATTATTTCGAAAAACCATAGAAAACCGAAGATGGCTGGCCGGGTATTCGAATCAGCGTCATTCTAAACGCACGATCCAAACTTTAATATTGTACATCTACATAAAACTGGTCAACGATACTTATCTGCCGGTAAATATCAGCCCCAATCATATCCAAGGATGCCGATTATTATAAGTGGTTGCGGCAAATCTACAAAATGTCTTACAAAACTTATATTTGTCTATAGAGAGAGATTGCTACCAAATGTCAATAAAATCCAACACCGTCATCAATGACTGCGGAAGAGTATTTTACACCAAATCATAAATTTCTCCTAGTTCAGATCAAGTCGTAGTTCTCAAGCACGCCGATGGAATTAGTAGCTGGGACATAGTGAAATGCAGTTTGAGAGTAATCTGAAGGTCCTCCTGGGAATATTACAATCTAAAATGAGAAATACGAGAAATACTTGTTAGTGTCAGTGTTTTTGTGGCCTAACGTGTATGTACTGATACATAATCTAAAATAGTAACACATTTGAAAACAATTTTATATACATATATTTATCTAGGGCACTGAAGATGTCTTAGATAAAGACGAAACGCATTTGACATAAAAAGAATTTTGTTTGGTTGCAAGACGGAAGACCAATAACAAAAAGGAGGAGCAACAATGTTTCCATTTGACGGAAAGCGTATTGAAACATTAAACACAGTACCCCTTCGTCTTTGCAAGGTGTATGGGATTAAATAGGTTTATCTGCTCAGAATCTCCAATCAACAAAATAATTCCTATCGTAGTTTCAGTAGTGGGCCATGTATAGCAAAAGCGTATGTGGTGTGAATATGACTGAGGTGTGACGCGGCTCCTGTGGCGCCAGACTAGAGTGCCGTCAGCATTGTCTGCATTCCGCTGCCGCTGAGTGCGAGCTGATTCAGTTGTACCGGGGTGAACATTTCGCCGAAGCCACCGGAGGTGCTGAGCTTCCCAAAGTAGTGCTCACGTGCGAGCCTGCACGTAGACACACGGTGTTTGGCCGTGTTTGGGCACGTACCGTATCGGCTTGCACCACCCAGCGACACAACAATACCAGGCCAAGGCACGTCCACCCCAAGCAGTCCTATCCAACCTCTGTATCAACACTGATACTGTTTAGCCGAGAATTCTGCTTGTTTATAAATGACAAAACTCGTTCAGATTAATCCAACCTATTCATAGATATTTTTGGGGTGAAAATATACTTAATAACAATAATTGGAAACAAGCGTTTCTACGAAACTCAATGTTCCGGAAAATCTGCTAAACTGAACTTTAGTTCCACGTACAGTTATAATAAAAACATGTTTAG
Organism: Vandiemenella viatica; assembly: GCA_031002005.1. NCBI lineage: Eukaryota > Metazoa > Arthropoda > Insecta > Orthoptera > Morabidae > Vandiemenella > Vandiemenella viatica. Next base: position 158,743,223 of record JARYHS010008074.1, read on the forward strand.
AAACACTAACTATAATTCTTAACCCTTTGATATTTAGGCCTTTCGTCCTTAGCTGCTTTACTAATAAACGGTTTCTGATGATTTTATTACGTCTAGAGCACCTAAATTAAAAACTTTATTTTTTTGGCATACGCGTTTCGATTTTATTAAATCATAATCTTTGAACAAACTATGCACAAGTTTGGATATTGTTATGATATGGTTATGTAAATGTGTTATTAAATGTTAGTTGTAACTATTTCACTCTACTTATACTTTTTTATTTTCTGATTACACTGAAGTACGAAAAAATTCCATCTCAGTGTTTTTGTTTAATTACTTTCAAGACTTCAAAGTAATAAAGAAATAAATAAAGTAGAGTAAAATAGTTATAACTACCACTTAACAAAAGATTTTTATTATTATTATTTCCATAAATAAGTTTTATTTTAGATGCACTATATATAAAAAAAACACTAGAAACGCCTTATAATTCGTAAACTATTTGAGATTTGCTACTGTTTACTTAGTATTTTATTCCGTCAATATAACTTAACTTAGTCCACAACCCGAAGGTTGGTTGGATCCTCCCGAAGGAGGCATACAAAGCCACAATGGCTTGTGTCAGAGGTAGGACGGCCAGTTCCTTTCATCTGGTATCCACAGTTTAACGTGATGTCCGAACCACGGAGCATCCTGGCATAGCTCATATGACCAAACACAACTCTCAAATTCCTGCGCCTGCCGAGATTCGTGCCCGGGGCAGGAGCAGCGAACGATTTGAAAGCAAGCGCCTTAGCCACTGAGCTACCAGAAATGAGATACCATAAGTGGCCTGATAATTCAGTCAGTTTGGAGTACTGAAACATGATTTCCTGAGTGATTAGTTATTGAATTCGACATATTTACCATCCACATCACGCACAAGTTTTAACTCTAATTGCAATTTTCAATGTCGGAAACATTGTTAAGTTACTTTAAGATGTAGAAGCTTCTTTGAACTCAGCAGTTATGAGATCCTAACCCACGGGAGAAAATGAACTTGCTGTCAACGTACGTAGCTGCAGTCATTTCGTATAGCCAAGATTTAGGGCATATTCTCAAAATTCGTCTCTTACATTGACAAACGTTCTTCAGCCAAATTTTTTTCACTATTTTCGGTCTTAGGTCACGTCGTCTTTAATCCCTTTATTTAACTGAAGCATGTTTACTGGCGTTGAAATGTAGCCCGACTGTGCAAATTATTGTCATCTTACCACAAACACAGAAACGTCGAATTCACACTATAATCACAGTAACATAACAATTTAATACGGAGCCTCTTCCAGTAAAATAGATACTAGAGCACTTCGACTCTGACATTGGGCGTGGATAGTTTTAAATAAATCTTCTGACGACTGAACATTTTAGAAAAAAAATACAAGACGGCTCAATATTTAAACTAGTACACTAACAAAATATAGCAGCTACCTGTGTTGCTTTAAAAGACGACTGACTTTAAAATATGATAAGTCATATTAGATAATACTAACGTATTCGTTTGTAATTGGTATCATTTAATCCTAGGATCCGGATGCAGTAGAAATTTCAAAAATAAGAAACAGAAATAACATAGAAACAAATTTACAACACATTGAATTGAAAGCTTAACAACGTGAAATTATAAAACAAGGGCAAAATATTAGGCAAGATCCCAACTTATGTAGGATGGACTAGTTATGGTCAAGACATTCTTTACATGAACGCTTTAATCGTGATTAAAGACGTTATTCAGCTGAGAGAGATCCTAAGTAAATTGAAATTTTTGTGATAAATATCTACAGTGTGTAAATACTTTCTTCCTGAGGTAGGATGTCCTTGGTGCTATTAGAACTAATGGATTAAAGTCAATACATCCACACATAATCTAATAGACAACACTCATCAGCCTGACTACAATCAGCAATAGCACCTCTATACTGCAGATTTTTATGGCAGATACACACTGAAAATAAGGGACAAAATTTGCGAATTTATTTCACCATTTTCAGTGTAAGGTCATGTTGTCTATTATCATCGCTGTATTTAATAGTTCTTACCAGTATAAATGAAAGTCTCAGAACTATAGAACATCCTAGAACTCACATCTGCTCTTACATAAACACGTTACTGTTACCAAATTGTTGCAAAATATAACTATTCACTGATGAACTTCAAAACTTTTTGGGGATCTTAACTTTGTCGTAAGAATTATCAAGTGATTTACAAATCAGTGGTTTGTCTGTTGGTTGTTGCATGACCGCAAGTTGTGGTGGCCTCAAATTTCCAGAGGAGAAGGCGCACGTTTCAAACCGCATGACAAGGCACACGTTGATTTTCATGTGAAATACATTTTTCTGACCCATCTCGTAAACAACTTAACACAAAAACAAAATATTCCGACCAGAAACTATGGAACATGTGATTCATCCTTGGTGACGATGTTCCGTATTATCAAAAATTCCAAACTTCTCGCCATCGAGACTAATTGGCAAGTGATAGTTTGCGTGCCTCCCATTTTGGAGATTACTGCGATGTTATCGTGGCTCAGCCGTCCAGATTTCTGTTCTCCAAGGATTCCCGACATCAGTCTAGAGGAATGCCGAGCTGGTTCACTAATGAAGGTCATTCCGATATCCTTTCCTTTCTTTGTCAACAATCTCCTGACCTAACTCTAACGACCTCGCTGGCAGCGATCCAAGCAAACCTAAGAAAATATACACGGAATTGTTACCATCGCTTATGGATGCCAGGTGGCGCGTTGGGTGAGCAGTAACGCTCTGGCCTAGTAACACAGGTTCGAATCCCGGTCCGGACATCCAGATTTTGGGTTTCCATGGTTTTCCAAAATCACCACCGGTGAATGTCGGGATGCTTCCTTCAGAAGGCCATGTCTCAGATCTTTCCCATCTCTAATGACCTTAATGTTGACGAGATGTAAAGCCGTAAGGGAAAAAATTGTTCCCGATATTGTCAACAGCTCACAAGGAATGTGGGAATAGCTGCGTGCACTTGTATAACTTAAAAATATCTTAACGGGTTTTAATATATCATAATGATGTCAAAGGACATTAACGCTTTCATCTCACACCGAGCAATGCAGGTTGTATAACGGACTGTAACTATTTGTAACACTTTACAAGATGATTAAGACCATCAAAGCACGCAATAAACAAACATTAAAAACACAATATTGATTATTAACAGACGAATGTAAATAGGAGCGACTAAACTGTTTTTAGACAGCGCTCCACGCCACAGCAAACGATCGTGTTTCCTCAATGCTGAAATAAAATTGACTTAAAACAACACATTAAATAAAAACTAATTAAAAAATAGAATTAACATTAAATTTTAAATATACCTATTTCAATTATAAACGAGCGAAATTTTTAAACAAAACATTAAGACTTGGTCCTTCAACCGCTACTTGCTGTTTACATCGGATACAAAAGGAATTTATCTTACCTAACCTACCGTACATGGAGGTTAGGGAATATTAGTTCGTATTGGACGGTTACTTCATTCATACGCCCCGGTCACAGTATACTGCAACCTTATGTTACCAGGGTTTTATAATTCATCGTTCAGTCGCAAAGTTGTTACTTTTCGGTGTAGGTTATTTTACAGTACACCCGTACTTCAAAGGATTGAACTGCGCACGCGCGAACATTGTTTTCGGTTTTTACGAACATTTCAAAACTTTCGGTGTTAAAACCATTTCGGCAAATAGGATAATAACTCTACACATTTTTGATTATTATTATTATTACTATTTTTCATATGGTGCGGGCCCCTTTATGGTGCAGGCCCCTAGGCTAGTCTATGTAGCTTATACCTAAATGCGACCCTGCGAGGAGAATTTAAATTAGTCAAAATGTCAGCGGATAGTCTTCATTTACGGATATTTTTATTTTATTTATTTATTTTCCATATGCAACATAGCCCAGCACCTAGTATCTAATCTGGGCCCTTATTTCCACTCTTTTACATTTACATATATTTGAATCTTATATATATATATTAACATATAAACAATGAATGAAAGAAAATTTTTATTCAATTTCCAATAACTATTACATCTACTGTTATTAAACAGAATGGGTACCACACCACTACTAAATCTACTACTACTGCTATTGTCCCTAATATTACTACTAACATTACTACTACTCATTTACGGATAGCTTTGCACTAGTGTCGGTGGTTAGAGTATCCGTATATGGAGTCATCCTCTCATAACGAAAGTTAGGTGTCACCGTTCTTTATGGCCAGTAAATTAGCACGTTGGTACGATCGTAACAAGGTGCCACCAGCTCTTTCCCACTTTCTTCCGCGTACAAATTTCTCTACGCAAAAAATCAGTATGTGAAGCAGCTGACTCATACACAACTTTTCTTCGCACAGTATCTTCTCGTCACGCTGCTTTCATGGACTATACTGCTCGCGATACAGAATGAGTGGCAGCTGAATGGACGGAGTTTTTGCATTGTAAACTGAGAAGATAATCTCAAAATACCCTTACAGAATTACATTACTTCATTACTTGTCGAAAGGTCCTCATGAAAGCTTCACAAAATTGATTCGTAGATTGGGCTTGGGTTCTCTGGCAGATAGAAGACGTAGGTTTCGTTTGAACTTATTGGTAAACATGCCTACACCCATTTTCATTAATGAGTGCAATGAAATACTTCGTCCACCAACCTATTTGAGCCTCAATAACATATATATATATATATATATATATATATATATATATATTACTCATGGCTTTGCGCCTCGTTGACGTCGAGGTCATTAGAGGCGGAAAGGGACTGGGTACAAGGAACGGGAAGGAATTCAGCCATGGTCTTTTGAAGGAAACATCCCAGCATTCGCATGTAGTGATTTGGTGAAACCATGGAAAACCCAAATCTGGATGCCCGGACGGGGATTCGTACCAGCGTCCTCCCGACGGGAGGCCAGAACGTTAACCGTTCACCCACCACGCTCGGTGATAAGATTAAAGAAATAATTACATGAATTCTTTCCTCTTTCGTGCCATTCGGGATTGGAATGCAGAGAGTAAAAAGTAGTTTTGGTACAAAGCACCGTCTGCCAGCCACAATTTTGTGAATTTCACAGTATATTTATATATATATGTAAATTAATGTCTGTTGCTGTTAATCACAAACAAGCAAGGAAAAATGCTCCTATTGATGATATTACATTTGTTTGTATTGTAATATGATGATAACTCCATCCATCTTAATCACCTATGCCTGGAAGACGAGACATTACATGGATCTTGAAAGTGAGATATAACTAGCACAAGATAGATAAACATTTGTCTGTTCAACAAATCGCTCTGCACGTTTCGCCGTGAAAACTAGTTATAATTAAACCACGGGATGTTGTTCTCAGCTGCTTCAACTCGTGTTCCTTTCTCGCAATTTACAGTAGACTGTTGAGCAAGTTGAGTATTTGAAAAGGATAGGCGCCGCTGCAGAGTTCAAGATCATCGTCTATTTACAGCATTCGAGGTTACAGCTACCTCTACCAATAGGAGGCCACCAGTTATTGCGCTGACGAAACACGCAAGCGGTGAATCAGTATTCGCAGCAGTTCCTAGAAACGTACCACTCTCCTCTCGGAACTGACTACACAGTTAGCAAAACAACTGCCTGTCTCCTCTTTAAAAAATATTTTTTTTTTTTTTTTTTTTTTTTTTTTTTTTTTTTTTTTTTTTTTTTTTTTTTTTTTTAACGGCATTTGGCCCGAAAATCAACCGTAAGTTGAGTTTATGTACCATTCAGTACTCGTTATGTATTGACAACATACGACGAGCACAACACTTCATTGAAACCATCTAAGCGATGACCCTCGGTACGTGAGTCCAGCTTTCTAGTTCCTACGCTATTTGCCGCAGCATTTTGAACAGTTGGAGATGTTATAACGACCAATTTAAGAAACGATACTTTCTAATAATCGCAGATGTATGCCCGCTTTCCATTTGTGGTGTGTTGGTAGATCATGCGTATGGCATTGTTCCTGTTATACTGCGAAATATGCGACTGTTGGAGTATATACAGGTTGGCTCGCAAACTCTCGCCATTGTTGGAAGCAATTCTTAAACGGCTATTTTGAAAAGACTTTCAACGCAATTTTAGCATAGTCTTTTTAATGTTGTTTAAACTTTGGGAAACTCCTTTAAGTCAGACAGAGCCGCTGTTCAATATTGAAATAATAGTTATGTTTTTTTAAACTGTAAAGCACTTAACCCCAGAAATGTCAAGCATTATCCAATAAGACGTCTTTAAACGTATTACACAAATCTATACAGTTTGACAGATGTATCCCTCCTGCCTACACAGATACGTGTAGCGTAATGGGCGTAACAAACTGCGAGTAGAAGAAGCTATTTGCAGTAGTGAAACAATAGGGTGGCAAGTCGTGCCAATTGCCATGGGCCCCCAGTCGGAGGGGGCCCCCGGCCCCAAACTGGATGGATCTGGATCCAAGGCTTAAGAGAGCCTGCCACCCCCGTCAACAGATAGCCCCTGCTCATTTTCGCTGGCCGGAATAGTTGTGTAGTTACGTCACTGGCTACTAGCCTAGAAATAGTTCATTTGCGTGTAACAGTACAAAGCAACTTGACATTAATTCAGTATTAAGCGTCCCTTCTAGGGAACGCTAGTTTTACATTGTGATTCATTTGTCTTGAAATAGCAAAAAAAAAAAAATTAAAAAATAAAACAATAAAAATAAATTCAGTGGCCAGTGATTTTTATATCGAGTTCATTATTCGTTTCGTGATATTGTCGTATTATACATACAAATCGCAAGCAAAAATATTTTAACTGAAAAACATTTAAGTGTTTCTTAGAAAAACGTTTAAATGTATTTTAAAGGGTACTATATTCATTACATGTTTACTACCCGATGCATGGAAATTCGTATTGAACAATATAGGCAATTTCTTGTCGAAAAAATTATTTATTGAAGAATAAAATTTATTAATATTTATTTATTTTTCGAAATCTATACAGTCCCCAAAGGTTGCTATAGTTTCTCTATAAATGTACATATCACTATTAATTATGAAATAATTTACAGATCCGTAGTACCGGAAATAAATCGGATATAATATATAAATATAATATAAAAAGAGGATATAATTTTTTTTTAAAATAGTTTTCCGCCAATATCTGGTGCAAATCGTCGAATAAAAAAAAAAATAAAAAAAAAATCTAACATTTTCAGGATCAGAGTATTACAAGTTTTCGTTTTAAAACAATTACAATCATCATTTGGAAGGTAAGAACTAAAATTTGTAAGTTATAGGACTATAACATACAGATCGACATACCGTAAAATGAGCGATTACGTAAATATACTTATTTTATGTGAACATGGCTCTTAACCGCTGATCGATGTTACATAGGCGTCACTGAACACGGGCGCAACTAGGGAAAGAAAAATTCACTTTCTCTCACCACAAGATGGGAAAGATATTAGCAACAAGTTATGGTGCAACAGAATAAACATCGTTGTGAATTAAAATTCTGTTTATGGAGCGAGGAATAATACCTTGTTCGTATCCGCATTTGCATAATACGATTGATTTTACAGAATCGACATCAGAAAAAAAATGACAGTATAACTTGGCAAAGCTGTGGCTATAGCACGGTGTTTCTCAAACTTTTAGCTCCACGTACCCATATAAAATTTCCCATGCAATGGCGAACCCCCTTTTTTTTTTTAAAAAAAAAAAAAAAAAAAAACTCCACTACTGGCAACAGTGAGTGATAGTCACCATTGTGCGTGTTGTACGCATGAGATAGCTAGTCTGTCATTACGTAAATCTTGTCGCGAACCCCCTACGATCAACTGGCGAACCCCTAGGGGTTCGCGTACCCCACTTTGAGAAACGCTGGCTGGCATTGCACATTTCTGGTATCAACCTGTGACAACGCTAGCGGGGAATATGGCATGATGGGGCGTTTGCATTGTTGAAATAATAATAATATATCTCACTGAGGAGATTGGACAAGTTCCCATCAGGTTTTCCAGTATCGGCTAAATAATAAAATGTGGATTGTAAGAGAAATCCGAAATCTTTACTTTTGGGTTACCGAACTACCCTTCTACGTCTTTCGGCCTGTGATGGCAAACGAATTTATTTTATTTTACCCACGTGTTTCGTGACAACCATAAATTAGTCTGAACGATTTCCCTCACCGTCATTAAATTTTTTATTCCGTATTTTGTGTGAACACGACTCTAATCGCTGATAGACATTATATACGCATTACAGAACAGTGGAGCACAAGTGATATAAAAATCCACTTTCTCTCTCCGTAACATCTGAAAGATACAAGCAATATGTCTTGGTGTCACAGAATACACATCATTTGGAACTAAAATTCTTCATTACTCTTTCTCCCAACTCGGCACTGAACCAATATTTATATAACTAAGCATATGCCACAGGATGCTGCGTGTATGTGTGCTCTTGGTTACCTACGCAGTCCGCAATCCCTATTTCTTGCTGTTAAATTTTCGGCAATCAGATCAAACATATAATCGATTTTAAAACAAGTATATTTTTGGACGTACGATTCCAGAAAATTATATGAACTAGTTTTGGTTTACACAGTTAGCTCGATGGAAGAATAAAAAATAAATTCATGTGGTTTTATGACCTCTGTCGTTGTCGGAAGTACACCTTAACGTGAAATCAGAACCACGGAATGACTTGGGGTAGGTCTATTCACATGAAAAACAAAGCTAAACTTGAAAAAACTGTTTGCTATAGCGTAGTCGAGCCTGCGACTCTGAATTTTGAAAACAAATGTCTTTAATCACTGAACTATCAGCCACTCTACGATATTGCACAAAGCTGTAAAAGAAATGAAGAGAAAAGTTTTATTTTTCAGGAAGTTTTACCTCCTAATATATTTTTTTGCCTATCCCTTGGCTAACATTTTTATTTTCGCTCAGGTCGGTAGAAGGGACAAACTAGCAAATCTACACTATTATAAATCTGTAAGCAAGCTGCGCGTGTCTCTTTATTTGAACTGGAACCCCGTAAAAACTACAGCAGCATTTTGGATGGGGTTTTCAAATTTTTAGAGCTAATTGTCCGTATCAAAATCTGCAGAAATAGCTAATGACTTATAAGTACTTATAAGTTATTAAAAACCTTTATTTATGGAAAATTATGGGCCGCGGATCATTATGCACTCCAGACGCACACCCCTTTCGCAAAATTTTGACAAAAATTAGGATTCCGTTTTATCTTTTGTTATTCAGTTTATTGTACCGAAGTGCTCTACGAAAAATAAACGGAATACGTGAATCAAACGTAACCAGCATTTACTTTCATCGTAACAGGTCAGTTGCGATGCGAAATGCGTTAGATAGATATGTGATAGATATATATTGAACAGTTTGTCTCTGGTACAATATTTTCGGTGGTCGCGCGGTAATGGTGTACAATAAACGACGTTAATACGCCAATAATTCTTGCTTACATATCATATAATTGTGGATACGAAATTCAGTTTTTTTTTTTTCGAAGAAAGATGTCTGAGAAACAGCTGCCATAAATAGCAACAGGTAAAAATACGTAGTTTTTCCATAATAACTTCTACAGAATTGCCCATATTTCGATGGACTTCACTCGATTAACATATAGTTGTTGGCTATAATGTGCAAATGTTGCTAAGTCCCACTGCTAATTTTTATATTAACCAGCAGTAAGTAGATATCCCGCTCCTTGCAACATATGGCCCTACTGTTGGTTTTGGCGGTAGCGATATCACTTAGCGTGTTATTACTAACTTACTAGTCAACAAACCACTTTACAAGTTATACATTTTAGCGCAACGGGTATTATCGTCAAATAATTCAATCATTACACTCATTCATTTGCCAAACTTTATTTTATACTTCAAACACTCGCTGCTACAATACATTGCCAACACAATCCTCTCCATCCGTTCTCTCTTAGCCCTCTCTCGCCATCTTGACAACTTTACTCCCACTCCACCAACAACACCAGTAGTACCAACTACAACAAACTAAATTATTAAACAAAATTAAAATTACCCAACTATTTATGCTGTGAAGTCTGTTTAACCTATTTTATTTACAATTATTTTTATAACAATTATTTTGTGAGTGGGATCTCACAATGTTCTTGAATAATATCGATCAACGTGTGTACAACTTTTGGCTGCTGTTCAAACGACGGACAGTAAAATAAACTGTTCTTTCTATTAATACTCATAATTCTGATTTTGTAATGTTTATCGCCATACGTGCTACTGGGTTAATGACGACAGCAACATGCGCGTAAATTATAAAACTAAATCCATTATGCCTTATGACAAAGCGCGTCAATTGTCATTTTGGACCAGGCTGCATTTCAAACTAACCACAAATTTAGCTAATGATTCCTCTCAAAAACCATAGCTTCTGTCACATGCGCATTAATACATTCACTCTTTCCCTATCGAAATTTGGACTGCTGGAACTACTTATATGCGACTGAAGTAATGACATCAGTAATGCGGCTTTATTGAAAACAAAGAGAATTGAAAATAATTCATATCCTAATGCTCCATCATACAAATTATGTTTCAACAAAGCATATCAGTTGTCATCATGGTCCAGACTGAATTTCAACCAAATCACAACCTCCGATAATGTTGCCGTTCGAAAATCATAGCTTGTCACGTGCGCATTAATCTTGATATTTTGGAATTTCTTATACGAGGTTTGTCCGGAAAATACGTATAAAAGTGGAATAATAAGTTTATTTTACAATTATTCAGGTATTACAATATGTTCTCCTTCAAAGTACTCGCCCTGAGACGTCATACACTTCTGCCAACGCCGTTTCCACTGTTGATAACATTGCTGAAAGTCTTCAGTTGTGATGTTCTTCAGTTGCCGTGTCGTTTCCGCCTTGATGGCTTCCACATCTCCCAAGTGCCACCCCCGAAGCACAATTCTGACTGTCAATCTACGGTCTTTAAGAACACAAGCCCGAATTCGTTCAACATTTGCATCGGAACTCGATGTCGACGGGCGTCCTGGGCGAGGGTCATCGTTCACTTCTTCTCGGCCATCCCGGAACCTTTTTAACCACTTGTTCACGGTTGGTTCCTTCAGAGAATTGTCTCCGTAAACCTGTTTCAAACACTCAAAAATCTCACGGCCATTCATGCCTAGCTTTGCAAGAAACTTGATGTTGACGCGCTGTTCCTCAATCGGAGAGAGCTCCATGCCGACGGCAGGTGAAAAAGGGTAACTGTCAACAAGCTGCCGCACACTCCCACCTTCACGCAGAGTGCTCTGACTCGAACTGAGCGTTGATGGGATTGATTACAGCAGTAGTCCCACCTGGCGGCGACTGCAACCTGTAACATAAAGACATTATTCAACTTTTATACGTATTTTCCGGACAAACCTCGTATATGGCTGAAATAATGGGTTTAGTAGCAAGGCGATTTGAAAGCGAAGGGAATTAAAAATAAATATTACTTGTTATACCACGTAAGATTAGTTTAAATCCACGTAAATGGCTATTTTAAAGCTGAAATAATTGATTGTATCTACATATCATGAAAATAAAACCAATATCTTAACAGCAAAAAGCAAAAATTCTATTTCAGAAAAATTAATTATTAGGTATGGAATTTTTTTGTTACAGATCGTTAGTAAATTTTTATTATTACCTTGAAATATTTATTACTATTACTGTTATTATTAATAAAGAAAATTCTTATACCATAACACTATTTCGCAAGAACACGAAGTTGCAGGTAACTGCTATATCGATATAAATATGCAGTGTCACGGTTATCGTGCAGTCCTCCGTATTAGCATTTAAAAGTGGCTCACAGAGGAATTACAGCGACCGACTTACGAAGTAAGGTAAATGTAACATATTATTCTCCTTAAAAAAATAAAACCGTTTCTAAGTAACATTTTTTTTTTACTTCGCACAATAATTATCTCTAAGAATTAGTACAGTTAATGTTTTAGAAAGTATTTCAGCTATTTTATAAATAGTATTACATTCAAATATGAATGAAACAAAACTCTCGGACATCAGTTTAAAAACCGAACCTAAAAGAAAGAAGACATTCAGAATTCATGCCTCTCAACGTTAATATCTTGTAATAGAATAAAATCGGTAAAGAATCTTTACACATACCAAACCACACGTGCGCGAAGCAGCGGGAAAGTACTAGTATTTTTATAAACATATTCTAATTTCGACTATTTTCTTCTGTTAAACATTTACACATTTACACATCTGTCTTTATTACTGAGCGTGGTGGTGTAACGGTTAGTGTTCTGGCCTCGCATTCGGGAGGACGGTGGTTCGAATCCCCGTCCGGGCATCCAGATTTGGGTTTTCCATGGTTTCCCGAATCACTCCATGCAAATGCTGGGATCCTTCCTTCAAAAGGCCATGGCCGAATTCCTTTACATTCCTTGCCCCCCCATCCTTTCCCGTCTCTAAAGACCTCGCTGTTAGAGAGACGTAAAGCAGATAAAAAAAAAATCTATCTTCATTGTTTTAATACGTCAACCAGTGAAGTCGTGGAATGGATAGGAAGGTCTTACACCACTGCAGTTTCTATATAAACAACATACGGTACTGATTTATACAAAATATCAGAGTACACATTTTAAAACACAGACTGAATAAGTAAAAAAGACGCAGGGAAGGCATTTAAACCTAAATACCAATCCAGATAGTGCTTTAGTGCAGTCTGAAACACACCGATGCGATGAAAATATAAAGTTGGTGCTTTTCAGCGATACGCAATAAGGGACCGTGCACAAACTACGTGGCTCGCTCCAGGGGGGGGGGGGGGGGGTTGGCTGGAAGGCTACGCTAGGCTACGCGGGGGGAGGAGGGGGTTCCGAGCCAGGAAACACAGCTTTCCTTTCATAACATTTTTCACAGTTACAATGAGGAACAGAACCACAACAGCATGTGAACATGTATTTCCCTCAGTTAATTGTCTCCGTATGTAATTTACAATAGTCTGACAAGAGAAAACAGTACAAAATGTCTTCTGGAATCAAAAGGAAAAAAACTACGTGCTACGTTGGGGGGGGGGGGGGAGTTAGAGGCAAAAGCCACGTAGTGCTACGTGGGGGGAGGGGGGGTTCACAGGAGGCCAAAATGGAGCTACGTGGTTTATGCACGCTCCCTAAGACGCTACTAGTTCCAAAAAAAAAAATTGCTACACGCCAAACCGTCAGTTGCTTGAACTACAACAATGACAATAAAAATATAACTTCGTCTAGCGATCACATCTCAGATACTAGTGTGCTGGTTGAGTCACAAAACGCACAGCACATCGTTTAATTTTTCCCGAAGAGTCTTAACACCGGGAAACTACCTTCGCTCAGGGTTTTCTTTGAATGCAGACTGCAGGAGAAATAATAACCAATAATCCGATCTATTTTTCTGCCATGTAAAATAAGTAATGTAAAATATATATTCTGTGCAGAAAGAACTAGCATGCCTGAACTCCTTGGCTTCGCTATTTGCTTCATATCCTGGTAGGCAGACGGTTCGTGACGTTTGTATTGTGTGCCAGGTCCATTTCCTTCGACGTGAGCGAATTTAGCACTCACATCCTGGCAAAGAAGGGTATTAAGTTCCTTTCCCAGAATTGCGTTCCGCCTTTCGTCTGTACCTCAGAGAAAAAAACAGAACTTTAAATCCTATGAAAAATAAATAAATGAGTTGGTAACGCTACTCAATTTTTTAAAGCTTCGATTATTCGAGTATGTTTCTGCAGTAGTGCTAGCAAAAAAGGTAGATCTGTTCCAAAGTGTACTGGAGCAGATAACTCTTATGTCTTATCATAATCCAAATAATATCATAAATGCGAAAGTTTGAATCGATATTTGTTAATCTCTCCGTAACGGTTCAACAGATTTTAACAAAATTTGGTAAGATTTAGAATGTAGCCTGGAATAGAACATAGCATACTATGTCCCGGTAAAATTAATAGTTCCTACGCAAATCAAACGGGAATGCGACAGCGAAGAAGAAATAAGCAGAAAACGAACTAGAATAGTCTGAATTGTGAACAGAATAAGCTAATGCAATACTAATATAACGCTAATCTTGGTCACTATGTAGCACTGTCTGTCACGGTGTGACGTCACATTTCCCGCCTTCGCTGCACAACAGAGATATTGTTGGAGGTTTTGCGCGTTACTAAACGACAATTATATTTAGCTAAGCACCCACGAAGAAATGAATTGTCAGAGCACTGGAAGAAAGGTGTGTATTTCTTTTAAATTGGTTTATTAATTATTAGCTGTTTATATTTATTTAATATACGTTCCATGTAGAAGTATTCATTGAATTCTTTGCCCATAGATACGTAAGGTCAAAACTTTAATTTTTGTTTAGCGGAAGTATTGATTAGATTGTTATTTACTTGGGTCTAAATTAAAACTGGCATTTGACGTTGCACCAGAGGTATGAGTAATTTAATTAAAAAATAATAATAATAATTTGTTTTCATGAGCATCCTGATACTGAAATGATTATTTCGTTTGAAAGAAAGTATTTCCACATTGATCGCTATATTTGCATCCTAGATTACAATTAAATATAATATTATGTTGTATAACTTAGATTTATTTTTAATTTCCTTTGCTTACACTGACTCCATATCACTGAGGTCATTATTTCATCCCCATTATACTGTGTGAGCCATTCAAACGTTGTAAATTGATCTGAATGACGTGAAACAAAAAAGAAAGATGTAAGAAGTGAAGATTTTGGAACAAGTTTATACTGCGCCGTATTATTTCCACTAACATGCGGTAATTCATGTATGACACAAGCATTTATTTTCTAGCGGTAATTTTAGCGGAGTTTGTGGTTAGGTTTAAGTGCAACCTGTACCAAGATGACAACTATGTGCTACAGTACAAGGCATGAGGAATTGCATTGAGCCTTATTTTATATCAATTCTTTTACATAACTTGCCAGAACAATCAGTTCAATCCGTCATTTTTAACAAGGTTTGATGCTAGTAAATAATAATACGTAGAAATAATTCTTTCTTTTTCGCATCCGAAGAGAATAGTTATCGGGCAGATCTTTAATGTTTACAATTATTTTCTCATTACAACTCGAAGATAAGATTTGATCAAATAAATTCTCACAGGTTGTGAAATCAGAGATGTTTTGCAAATAAAATTCAAGTTAATTAATGCCACGAATCATTTTAAAAGACACCAGCGGAAGAAAATGAGGGAACGTTTTAAATTTTAACTAACGAGAAAATCATCCACATGATTTTAGTTTGAGATCGAAAGCCAAGGTTAAATATGAAATGCAGAAGCTATAATGAACACCATCCCAAAAACGCGCTTCCTTTAACCTAATGGAAAATGAATAGCTTATCGACTCTGATCAAGCTCATGTTGAAGCCTTGGCAATAAACATTTCATTAGAACTTGACGAAAGAGAGTAGAAGTGGCCGGAGATGTAGCCAGATCCGTGACACGCGCGGGCAAAAAGAGAGAGAGAGAGGGAGACAGAGAGAAAGAGCTATAGCGATAAGAGCCTTGTCACAAGAGTCCCCAAGGTCAGCAGGCAAGCAGCGTGTCCCTGTACAACGTTACTTCATAGCGGGCCAACCACTCGTCATTCACAAACTCAAAGTTTCTCGTCTGACGGTGAACTGTTACAAAAGAATACTTGTAGCGTGACCTGATTCACACATAAAATTAAAAACATTAAGCGAGTTGTTAATCAGCTGCATGTCATCATTCCTCAAAACTGTACGAACATTTCATACTATCGATTAGAAACTTGATCGCCAATTCCCCCTTGCCAAAAATTGGCTGTAATAATTTCGAATCGCAGAGTTTAGTCGATTTGCGCAAACATTCGATATTGACATTCGATTCGGAATGACTCCTATTCAATTCCTGGTCCAGCCGTCCTATTTTCGGTTTTTCAAGATTTTCCGTTTGGCCGGCCTCGGTAGCGCAGGGGCTAGAGTGCTAGCTCCACGCGCCGATGGTCGCCGGTTCGAGTCCGGCCGCGGGCATGGGTGTTAATATGTTGTGTCTGTGAATGTCGTGTTTGTGTTGTAGTGTCCTTGTGATTACACTTGAAAATATGTACACTGGAGAAACTAATACACTGAAAGAATCAGAATCACATTGAGCTGGCTGTGTGGCCTCAGTAGCCGAATGCCATTAAAAAAAAAAAAAAAAAAATGATTTTCCGCAATTATTTATAGTGCCTTAAATTTGGAGACAACAAAAAAATCTCCATCCAAACTCTATTAATTATATTATTTTATTTATTTAGTGCATCTTTTGTCTTTCTTCCGATCAATAAGGCCGGCCTACTGCCATTCCAAGGAAGCTGTTTTCTCCGAGACGTCTGTGACCCTTGTGACTGATCTAATATCGGCTGCTCTCTTTCTGTCTTTTCCAGTTAAATGAAAGATGGACAAAAGCAGTGATAGAGTGGAGCCCAAGAGATCATAAGATACCGAGAGAAAGACCACCAGACCGATGAGACAAGGACATACGCAGGGTTGTTGGAGTTAACTGGCAGAGGATCGCCAAAGATTGTTCGACCTGGAGAATACAGCTCAAGCTTTGCCTGAATATATAATTCTAAGAGGCCTCATCAGTCGATGATTGAATTGGCTGATGATGTTGTTAATGATTTATTTAGCCGAAAATTCTGACGTGAAGTGATTGCGTATTAGCTAACATCGCAATGATTCATTCAGATGTCTTTGTCTCAGACACTGTTTCAGTTATTGCTTTGCACTCCTCACCAATATACGAGTGTCCTTTGATCATAATTCTGTTCAACTGCCATGCCGATCATCCATCACACGATCTAGTTCAAGTAGACTCTGCGAAAACAGCGGTATTAACCGCAGAATAATATGAGTCTTGCTTAGTCCTAAATAACAGAGAAATTCACAAGTCATCCAGCAGATACTGCTTTAATGCTTGGTAGCATATACAGGGTGTTACAAAAAGGTACGGCCAAACTTTCAGGAAACATTCCTCACACACAAACAAAGAAAATATGTTATGTGGACATGTGTCCGGAAACGCTTACTTTCCATGTTAGAGCTCATTTTATTACTTCTCTTCAAATCACATTAAACATGGAATGGAAACACACAGCAACAAAACGTACCAGCGTGACTTCAAATACTTTGTTACAGGAAATGTTCAAAATGTCCTCCGTTAGCGAGGATACATGCATCCAGCCTCCGTCGCATGGAATCCCTGATGCGCTGATGCAGCCCTGGAGAATGGCGTATTGTATCACAGCCGTCCACAATACGAGCACGAAGAGTCTCTACATTTGGTACCGGGGTTGCGTAGACAAGAACTTTCAAATGCCCCCATAAATGGAAGTCAAGAGGGTTGAGGTCAGGAGAGCGTTGGGGCCATGGGAACGAAACTAAAATGAGCTCTAACATGGAAAGTAAGCGTTTCCGGACACATGTCCACATAACACATTTTCTTTGTTTGTGTGTGAGGAATGTTTCCTGAAAGTTTGGCCGTACCTTTTTGTAACACCCTGTATAATCAACTTCTTCTGAATGTGAAAACAGTTGTAAGGATCTGAAATTATTCTAACTATTTTGAACTGAATATACTCTATATTTTACAGGAAACAAATGAAAATTATTTGTAAAAACTCCTGTTTCTCTTCAAACTATTCCCCTCCAAGTTTAACTGGTCAGTATTAATAATTACAAAGAAGACATAACTGAAGAAACGTTTTATATTTCCACCTTTATGGGTGCACGCCGGTTAGTGATAAACGCGGCAAAGTTCAATAATTACTGGCTAGGAAGTTGCACCTAGTATAAACTTTTTACATCGAGACAATCACACAATTGCTCGAGACCTGATTTCGATTTTTTCCGAATTAGTGTCAGTTCATTCGATAAATACTATTTGGTAATTCTGAGAGGATACAGAACGGGGGGAAAAAATTGCAAAAGGCGTTTTTGGGTCATTATACTATACGTGTACCAGGTATGATGAGTCTAATTAATGAGTTTCAAACTATACGATGCGTTTTCATCCCATCCCTCAGGTTCCTTTATACCAAATAACACTTCCGCAGATACAGTTTTACTCATATCTTTGTTATCAATGGTTACTCCCTTCCTAAATGCTAATCTGTTAACCTTCAATCGTCTTTTATTAACCACTCAGAGGCAACCTCTAACTAAAAAACCTTCATATGTGCAAGTGGGCTTCTTTCGGAAACTTTTTAAAACACTCTTTCCGTTTCTAACTGGTTGTAACTCATACCTACTGAAAACTTGTGTGTTGAGAAAACGACGCCTAAAACAGAAAGATGAGGCAATTTTTTTTTGTTCCTTATGGCTGTACGCCTCGTCGAAGTCGAGATCATTAGGGGCGGGATGGGATTGGGGACAAGGAACGGGTAGGAATACGGCCATGATATTTTTGAAGGAAGCATCCTGTATTCGCCTGGAGTGATTTCGGGAAACCATCGAAAACCCTAATCTGGATGCTCGGACGGGGATTCAAACCGACGTCTTCGCGAATGTGAGGCCAGAACGTTAACCGTTCACCCACCACGCTCGGTACCAGTTTCAAGGGATTCTGATCCAGTGTCTCCCTTCCCGAAACCGCTCCACATTGAGGTTTATCTGCTTCATGACTAGGTCTACAACAACCCAACAGGCGGAGATCTTACATTAACTATCAATTGACCAAGGGTTGCACTAGGTTTAAATAGACATCAGCCTGATGATCTACGCTTAGTTTATCCTGTGGAACTGGATTTATACTTTTGCAGTGGCTCTTTCCTGGCGGAATTACCAAAGTTGGTTCAGGTTGTTGCAACATCATGGGGTTAGCTCGTCTGAACACAAGTGACAGAAGAAACCTTTCCGTACTTAGTCAACAGAATGGGTGAGATCACATGCTAGGCAACTACCGAAAAGTATTCTAAGGTCCTGGATTTAATTCAAAAGCTATCAGTATCGAGAATACGACACTGTTGATGGTAAATCGTTCGTTTGACGGGTAATTGAACTTGCTGTTTCGGGATACGTTGGAAAAACGCTGAGAGACAAAGATGGAAATTTCCCTCCTTGAGGTGAAATACGTAAAAGTGGGATTAAACAGAGTGAGTAGATTAAATCGCTGCTGGCAGATTTACTGACAAGGGTCGAGCCACCCCCCCCCCCCCCTCCCACAGCTGATGCAATGTCCTTTGAAGTTATCAGCAGATGGCTCGTGTTATCTTGCTTCTGATAGCAGCCTCGGCTGGCACCAAGACCTGCAATTAACAGCTGCTCATATTCTCAAGACAGGCGTTGTCAAGACAGGTCACAGAAATGTGCACCAGTCTGAGCAAGATCAATTTCGACTGTCCTAATCTGTGTTGGTCAAAGTAGACTACCAGTATAGAGCGTTCAGTTAGTAAAGGTGACTCAAGGTCACCCCGCAGCCTTTACCACTACATGCGAAGGGGGAACAGTGCCCTCTAGCAAAATTGCCTCTTGCCTGCCTGCACTCAACATACTGTCTGGGGGCTATGGTGATGTGAGGAGCGGGGCAAGGGAAGTATTACCTTGAGCCGCCAGTTGAGGGTGAACAGGGTATAGCCTCTTCGTGGTGCAGTGTCGCATAGCCGTGGCTGAATTGTTTCGATCTCAGCTGGCGGCTGAAGTTGGAATTATAGCTGGTTGATATACCAGCAATTAGAGGTTGCAGCACAATGTTGTGGTAGATGTAATAAATAAATTCCTGACTGAGCAAAATCCTTTGATTTGTATAAATTAACAGTCCCTCTTAGTAATTTGATACTCAGTTTAACGTATGACTGTGCCAAAAGTTTCCTTAAAACTTCAACAAACTTATGTTTCTTATGAATATTCCTATTCTATGCGTTGAATACTGACCTTTAACGCTGCCAAAGATTGTAGGTACCGTGTTTTAGAGAACATTCTTACAATTATTAAAAAAATTAAATATAGAAATTAAAAGTTATTTTTACTGATAACTGTCGTTGGAATTTTTAATTAAATTTTTAAATTGCAATGGAGCGCATGCTCCGGTGGCAATTTGCCTAAACACCCATCTTCCCCCTTTTCTGCATACACCTACATTTACCATTTATAAATTTTAACTTTAAATTCTTTCAACGTTTTTGGCCTTGTACACTCCCAAGAGAATCTTCCTACACCCTTGTGCCTTAAATCGAGTGCCAGCTTGTGGTCATGATCATCTTTTCCCTTCCATGCATTACTTTCAATTCTTACACCAATATCTTTCCATGCCTCATCACCAATATACGCCTTGTACACTCCCATGACCCTTTTCACCCTCCTTCTGTCTTCCAATGAGTCCCATTCTAGCTCTTTTATCATATCTGTTACTGATTGCGTTCTGCGATAATTTTCAGAAATAAATCTAGCAGCCCTTCTTTGCACCTTCTCCAAATCATGTATTTGATACTCAAAATGTGGGTCCCATACTACACTACCATATTAAAGCAATGGTCTGACCAAAGTTTTGTAACCCAATTCCTTTACTTCTCTCGTACATCCCCTCATCAACCTCTCCAACAAATGCAGGATTTTGAAACCTTTTCCTACTACCTGTCCAATGTGATCTGCCCAGTTAAACTTGTTATCAAATGTAATGCCAAGATATTTACATTTCAAGTCTTCAACAAGCAAGTCTTTCTCCACCTTATAATCATAATAAACCTTTAGTTTTTTATTTGTGTATCTAATTAGTTGACTGTTCTTTGCATTTATCTTCATCCTATGTTTACCAACCCAACTAAATATCCTGTCGAGATCACCCTGCAACTGTTTACAATCCTCAACCGTTTTGATCCTTTTATATAGCATTATGTCATCTGCAAACGTTTATTTTGTTTAGTTAGATTTCTGTCGTGAGGTGCCTTTAATCAGCGTGCCACTTTGAATGTTGTACACGAGTAGAGTAATTGGAGGCAGTTAATCGCATATGTCTTAGCCACTCACGTAACTTTTTATGCTGCACTGTTTAATTCGACTTTCAGACTAATCGAAATCTAATTTCTTGTGCACATTTCTACAAAAGATAATTTTTCCATTCCCTTCCGTCTGAAATTGATTGCCAGCTTGTGGTCAGAATCATCTCTTACTTTCCATGCACTATTTTTAATTCTTCTACTAATACCCCTCCTCACAAATCTACCCCCCTCCCTCCCCCCTCCGTAAATCCCAGAACTCTGTTCATCTTCCCCTTATTTTCCAATGAATCCCAATCCTGCTCTTCTATCGTAGCAGTTACTGATCATGTTCTGCGGTAATTTTCACAAACAAAATTTCTTCTTTTTTCTTGCACGTTCCCTCATCACACTCTCCCAATAATTGAAGATCTCCGATAAGCTATTCCTCAAACCTGTAATCATGAATAACCTTTAGTTTCTTATCTGTGTACCTAATAAGCTGACTCTTACTTCAAAGTGTATTGCATCTTAATGGATGTAATAGGTACTACAATAGTCTGATTAGAACTAAGCGATTGCACAAGGGACCTGGAGCGAAATCTGCTATATGAATCCTGTCTAGCATTGAAGTGGCTGCAGATTGTCCAATCACATCCATATCCGACAGCTACAATGAACGCGTGTTCCTACGAAGTAACGTCTGCATGAATACGTTCTAGTTGTTCATAAACTGGTGGTAGAGTGTATGCGTATCCTGACAAATGTTTCAAATCACTCAGTTGTGTCCCTGCTGCACAAAATAGATGACACTGATAATTGCTATGTAGGTTTTACATTGTTATACCACTCTTTGTTAAAAAATTTTGTTCCTGACTGAACAAAAGGAATTTGTAGTTAATCATCTTATTTAAATGGCAGTAAACTCATACGGAAATGACAATCAGCATATACTTTGGTTCTTATAGTTTTATTTGCACAATATCAAGAAGTTTTTCTGTTGAATCTGCTCGTCTGAGTATGGAAATACAGTATTTTTTCTGTAGAAGACTCTCTACCTTCATCCTGAATGAAGTTTGCTTCATCCGGATCGACTCTAGATTCCCTTTCGTCATTTATATACTGGGTGTCAACCTCCGACTCCAGCGAACTGCTCTGCAATTTTATTAATGAAAATTGATTTTTTAAAAACATCTTACTCAGACAATAAAGCCGTGTGGGTTCTTTGATCACTCCTGGATAGCTACGCTGCGTTACATGGCGCAGAGGGGGGATTTTGAGCTAGGTCACGTAGCTTTCCATGTATCTTATTTGTCACAGTTAAAATGAGGTACAGAATACACAATATCATGTGAATATTAATTTCCGTCATTTAATTATCTCCATATGTAATTTACAATAGTCTGACAAGAGAAAACGTTACTAAATGTCTTCTTGAATCGACAGAGAAAAAAGGTTCGTGCTACGCGGGGGGAGAATGGGTAGAGGCAAAAACTAAGTCAGGCTACCGGGGGGGGGGGGGGGTACGTGGTTTATGGACGCTCCCAAATGACAATTACTGGTTCTAACTACCAACCGGAATTACACTGCATAAAATACCCGCTTGCCCATTTTTCTCTCTTTCTGCTCCTTTTTTGCTATCGAGTTGCCAGTGTAAATTACTCTTTTGTTCCCAATGTTTTACGTTTTCCGTGAGGAGTGCGCCATTGCACAATTACTTTGAAAAAGTTTTTTTCGATCTGGCATGAGGCTGAGGATACTACTAGACAGTATACAACGCGTGTTGTTACAAATTCTCCTGTCATGTTGTGTGATATTAATGTATGCTATCGCCAATGTGGGTATGTTTCTGTCACACTAATACTTGCCTGTCAGTCGTACTGTGAGCTCATGGAGATCATCCTGCGTGGTGGGTGAGCGGTAACCCTCCTCGCATACGGGAGGACGCCGTTTCGAATCCCCGTCCGGGCATCCAGATTTGCGTTTTCCATGGTGTCCCCAAATCACTCCAGGCGAATGTCGTGATGCTTCCTTCAAAAGACCATGGTCGAATTCCTTCCAGTTCATTGACCCCAATCCAATCCCCCATCTAATGATCTCGACGACGACGAGGCATAAAGCCATAAGTAAAAAAAATAAAAAAATATCAATTACATTGAGTCTAAAATGTATGGCTCATTCACGACCTTATGTAACTTCTTTTCACGAGTTGATCAGTTGTAACCTTTGTCCACACGGAGTCCAGTTCTAACTGTTACATTTTTCTCTACACTTGTGCCTAACTTAAGACAGGAGCCTTGCTTGGAATTTAGCATCTAGTTAGTATTAGCACCGTAGATTTATGGGGTTTCATTTGTAAGCGTTTTCTCCTAATTCATCATTTGGGATGATGTGTCCGTATCAACTCTGTTTATACGCTTGTGATTGGATCACTGTCGATGGAAACAAAGAGTCGTAGCATTTTTGTTTAACTTGTCCACGAACATTTTCTTCTCTATAGCTACACCTTTTTTCTTCTCTTCGCCATCTCTTTGCTGTTGCAACGCTATTCCCCGCTCGACGCTAGATTGTTTCGGGAATCTCCAGGTACTTTTCCATCCCTCCTCTAATCAATCATGTTTCTGGCACCTACGTTCAAGGACACTGCACCTAACACAACTGCAATTACGAGATAGCAACGCGACCAGATAAGAAGATTCTGTCTGTCAACAAAAGTGGTTGCAGTCGTCCAAAACTTTACAGCTATCACATAGAGCAAAACGAGAAGGACTGCACAACTAGCCCAGTACTTTATCTAGAACATCATCTGAAACTCGTAGTCCTATACACACACACACACACACACACACACAAAAAAAACTTTCTGTCGTAACAATAAAGAAATCTTTGTAGGTAATTTTTCGTCTATCTTGCTATTGCATCGTTTTACACTTTGTTTCAATGACACGCCTTTCTTAATAATAGAGTAAACTTTTATTTTCCTTCCTAACCTCTGTTTCACAGGTTTATGAGGTGAACGCAAGAAAGAAAATTATTACATAACGAAGTTTACAAGATGAATTTATAATAAGTGTACATTTTTTACTTGGTACCATCATCTTTGAAGCAGCTGAAGCTCAGTAATATTTTGCTAAGAACGTTTCAACGTTTCATTCATTACATTTATCTCATTTTTATTACATATCTAATTAGCCTGAGAAGAAAAATGATCTTCTTGAATTGTGTGTTGCTGAAACAGGGTGTATCTATTTCAGACTATATAGGAAAGTTTCAAAATATAGACTGTTCTGCAGTCATGAGGAGTGTTTACAAATGATAGACGAAAAATTAGTTACAAAGATCTCTTTAATGTTAGGACCAAAAGTTATGCTTTAGCGTTGCACGTGAGGCCCAGGTATATCATTTCGAGTGTCGAGCACGTTCATATTTAAATTACAGTTTTCATTTAGCACCTACTAGCTGATATAAATGTGAAAGTTGCCAGCACTGCTTGACGCACGGGAAGAAGTACTAACTTACTTCAGCCGTTCAATGTTATTTGTTTGATAGGTGTTTGTGAAGTATAAACGTATTCAAGTTAGGAACAAATCATTACTATCGAAATTATTGTGAAAGACTACATGAAATCATCAGAAATTTGTGAAACGTTTAAATGTATATTGGTTGGGAAACATTCACACACATAAGCCTATATTAATGGTATATAACTTTCAAATTTGGCTATAAAGGGGTCAAGAATTAACCGCAATCTCACGGTCTAAAAATGTCTGCAGCCAAGAGAATACTTAAGCTGTCGGAAAATTAGTTCGAGTGGCCGCGTCGGCTGTTTAGGGTACACTGAAAAATAATGCTAAAAATAACTCGTTTTATGTAACTTTTTTTATTAAACAATGAAATAAAGTTTATGGTTGTAGGGCGTCCGTGAGCTTGTAGCAACTATTTATGTCTGCATACCCTCGGTGACGAGTCTTGATTACTAATTTGATCGCTCTAACTCATAGTTTATAGCTTCAGCTTCCAGACAACTATTAACCAACCTGCTCTTTTATTATAGCTATGAATAATGGGGCTGTAAATGCATGAAGTATGGGCCGTGTGGTACATATAAACAGGATACTGTAGTAAGTAAAGGTATCGCAGCTACTAGCTACAGGGGTTGGACAAAATAATATGAACACCTGACATTTACATATTATTGATTTATTAATATGGGTTTGCTCGTAGAACAGTTGCAATTCTTCGCGGAATAAATTTGTAAGTGTCTGAATAGTTTCCAAAGGAATATTGTCCCATTCTTATACAAAAATATTCGCCAATTACTTCATTGATGTTGGATGTGGAAATCTGCTCCTTATTCTCTGCTCCAAAACTGTTCATTTTTTTAACTGCTTTAAGTCTCTCAACAGCGAGGTCTTTAGAGACGGGAAAGGATGGGAGGCCAGGAATGGGAAGGAATGGCCTTTTGAAGGAAGCATCCCGGCATTTGCCTGGAGTTGTTTGGGAAACCATGGAAAACCCAAATCTGGATGCCCGGACGGGGATTCGAACCGCCGCGCCGTCCTCCAGAATGCGAGGCGAGAACGCTAACCGTTACACCGCCACGCTCGTTCAATTATATTGAGGTCTGGCGATTGTGCTGGCCAGGGAAGATGTTTGATGATTATCTGATACCCCTCGAACCAGGACAGAATCTTTTTGGCTTTGTTTATGGGCGCATTATCATCTTGGAAGATGGCAGTGTTTGGCAGCAGTGTTCGAGTCATAGTAACAACTTAATCACTACCGGCCTCGGTAGCGTAGGGGCTAGAGTGCTAGCTCCGCGTACCGAAGGTCGCCGGTTCGAGTCCGGCCGAGGGCATGGGTGTTTAAGTGTTGTGTCTGTGAATGTCTTGTCCGTGTTGTAGTGTCCTTGTGTCAATACTTGATGGCAACAAATCACATTAAGCTGGCTGTATGGCCCAGTAGCCGAATTCCATTTAACAAAAAAAAAAAAAAATACAACAAGTTCATCACTGAAGATGTCGAGATATTTATTCGGAGTCATACGGCCAGTGATGTGAATGAGAGTACCAGCTGAATACCACGATATAGCCAACCAAATCATAACCCCCCCCCCCCCCCCATGCTTGCCTGTAGGACGCAGGCAGTCCGGATCGTAGGCTTCATTTGGCGTTCTCCATACATAAACCCGGCCGTTAGTAGGAAACAATGATTCATCGGACCATACCACATTCTTCCAATCATCAAGTGTCCAGTTTTTATGATCGTGGCACCACTTATTTTACAGCTTAGCGTTGGTAGCCGTTAAAGCCCTTCCATGAATGTTAGCTTTGTGGAGCTCCCGCCATACTGTTTTTGTCGAAACAGTATTACTCACGCGTGTGTTGAGTTCTGCAGTCACTTTTGCTGCGGTAGTTTTGTGTCGTCTGGCCACAATTCTTTTTAATGTTCGTTGGTCTCTGTCGGTTAACTTTGGTTTTCGTCCGCTATTCCTCTTTGTCGACGATGTTTTACCATGTTTTGTGTATGCTGTCATTACCGTAGATACAGTCGCTCGTGAGATGTTAAACAGTTCAGCTGTTTTTGCCACAGACACTCCCGCTAACCGAACTCCAACAATTTAACCTATTTCGAAGTCTGAGAGATCACGCATTTCACCGATCGCTTGTTATAACCATCACAGAACAAAGCGTATAATACACTGACACATAACCTACAAGACCTGGCACGTCAATTATCCCGTACATGAGCATCGCAGTATCCACACTGAAGTAATGTTGCAAACATACAACAACCTGTGTTCATATTATTTTGTCCAACCTCTGTATCTCTTAACGGGAAAGTTAAAACCTAATAACCCAAATGTTCATCTGATAACATGCTCTTTTTTACAAACACCATATACTGGTTAAACATGGTTGTTACTGTTATAGAGTCAAGATTTGACTCTGATGTCGGACATTATTGGTTCGAAACATGTTCTGTATCGTAACCGTCTGCAATTTAAAGAACTTTTAACCTATACATTTTTATAACGGACCGAAAATACCGATGTCGTTAACATATTGAATATAATAACAGAATATTTATTGCAATGCTTTCTAATATCGGAATATATTTGAACAAAGATACCAGTCAAAGAATAATGAGAGCAAAACAGAGCTATAGTTACAGCAAGGAGAATAAAAAATGGAAAGATACGTGAGGAAGAGTTGGCAGTGTATTTGGTTATAATGGGCTGGGTCAAAAGGACCGATCAAGATACTGAAAGATAGTAAACTAATTAAAAAGAGATGGATTGTTGTAATCATGTATGATCTTCTACTAGACAGATGTTTGTTATAAAATGTTTACTTACGTGTTTACGAGTTGTGAGTCGAAGAATTAATAAATACGTTTCGTAAAAGTGATTCCATTCTTTTAGTTATTGTTAAAAGAATAAAGAGAAGCAAGATATTAAGAAATATCAGGATAAGTATTTACTTTCAGACTAGAAGAAAATAAATATCAATCGTACACTGTAAATTTGTATCAGAATGGGCATAAAAATATACCTGCTGGCCTAAAGGAATAGGTCGCATACAAGATAAACTACACAGACTTTTTTTTTTAGTGGGTGGCAATCTGATATAAAAAAAAATTACGTTAGATTTCTATCGACCCTTCCCTCTCCCCTCTCTCCCTTCCCTCACCCCTCCCCATCCCCCTTGATGAGATTTTGTCGGACCCCCTCCCCCACCTATTCTGACCACACGTAATTATCGACGCCCTCTTAGCTCCCGTTCTTTACCAAAAATCGGATTCGACATGTGCATGTATGTTGTTGTTGGAAGGAAAGGATAAACGCAATCCGTTCATTGGGGTTATAGTAGCCCAGGGTTTACAGTCAGTAAGTCGCACTTCTATGGGGATGTACAATTTTTTGACAGATAATATACGTAATACTGCACACTAGATCTCGGCAAAATAAGTATATTAGACGCGTTAACAGCCAAGTCACGATCTGATTGGAGAGTGCTACTGTATCTTTATTACGGTCAGAACCTCTTTATACAAACAGGAAGAAAGATACCGAACGGAAAGCAACACCCACTGCCTCGTGATGGATTTTTCTTAAAAGTCTAAGGGAAATAACCTATGAATGTAAAACTCCTATCGTGCAAGGAAAGCGGATTAGCTACTCACCAGCGATCTACGAACTTTTGGTGTTCTGGAGGCTTAGATCATTAGCAGGGGCTAGGCGGTGCAGTGCACCGGGGCCCCCAAGCTCAGGGGGCCTCCAAGCGCAGCTCAGATGTCTCTACCAGCAACTTGGTCGCCCATCTGGACTAAGGACCCAAATAATTTTTTTTTTTTTTTTTTTTTTTTTTACCGGGGCCCTTGTTGACCTAGCTACGCCACTGATCATTAGTCAAACGATGAAGAAATGTATAAAGTAGCCTACTACGTTTGAAATAAAACTGAAGTTACAATTTGTAACATAGGAAGAATATGCCAAAGGTGAAAGTAATTAGTGCAGAATGTAATAAACAAAACACTGAAGTAAAAGCAACGCATAAACAAGAAAATATTGCTAGCACTGGAAATTACGGAGCCAAGTAGAATAATATGATTTCCATTTCAGGGCGCTGCAATTAATCTAGGCAAATATTTACACATTTAATTGATGCCTTTCACACACACATTTATATACATCGGTCAGATGAAATTTTTATGGTTAAATTTCATTATGTTTACAAAATTTTTATCACATATATATTAAAACTTCATCTGACTCTAAACTCTGAATGAATCAAATGTTTTGACGGCTAGTGTGCATACGGAGTCAATTCTCCTGGAATACCACACGCTATTTCTCTTTGATTGACGATTGATACATCGAAGTCGTCTCCCATGATGAGCGCTGTGGGTCTCCGCTTTTGGTTGCGGCCAGCTGCCACTCAGTGCTATGTATTGGTCACCACAGTTTTCACAATGCTAGTGCTAATTCCACTTTATAGCAATGAAGTGTGGGTCTCTAGGTTGCAGTACTGCTCGTCATAGTTATACTTTGGAAATAGTATATTAGCAGTCAAAATAGTCAAAATCATAATAATAATATCAATAAGCGAATGGTCTGCTGGGCTGCCGCCTTTAATAGCCAGCCAGCTCGCGTTCAATGTCACTGTTATTGGTTGGGGTAAGCCAAGGCAACCTCGTCCCCACACCCCTCGACGAGCGTAGGGATACATCCTGTCGACTCTTTGTTGTCGTCTAAGCCTACCCGAAATGTCGATTGAGACAGTGGGTCGACGCGGCGAATACGCAAGAGCTGTTGCATCCCTCACTGGCACGTTGTATATGGACGCGGTGTCTTGCAAAAATCATCCGTTAGATTCCTATTTCAAGAAAGACTCATTCCAGGAATGCAAAAGTATGCAACTGTAGATAATATTAAGGCAAATGATGATTTTTATCCCTGAAAAAAAAAAAAGGATTCTTTAGTAATACTGATATGGTAAGGGAGATGGATTGGGACTCATTGGAGAAAAGGAGGAGGGTGAAGTGAGTGTTGGGAATGTACGGGGAATATATTGGTGATGGAGCTTGGAGGGATATTGGTCAAAGAATTAGGAATAGTGCATGGAAGGGGAAAGGCCACCATGACCACAAGCTTGCGCTCGATTTCATGCGTAAGGGAGTGGGAAAATTTTCTTTTGTTGGTAAAGGATTGTAACAAATTACCCAAGCGTAGTGATGAATAATTTTCCAAAAACGCTTAAGGAATTTAAAATTAAAATTTGTAAATCAGAATATTAAAAGGAGAGGAAATTTAACATTCCAATTATAAATAAGGGGTAATTAGATGACAAGGGAAATGGCCACCAGAGTGTTGGCTCCATCGCAATTAAATTAATAATAATAATAATAAAGGACTAGAAATCTAAAAAATTATCTCGACAAAAATAAATAAATTAAAAAGAAGGTTTCACAAGAAACACGAAAACTTGCTGAACAAAAATTTCGCTGGGGGAGGGGAAGAAGGGGGGCGTGGATGAAAGTTCCCTAAGTAATCCGAAAATGTGTTAACCATCCACTGATTTTTGCGACAAAACTTTCATTGCATGAGGCTCAAGTTACAGTTCACATAACGTAGGGTGACTGCTATATTTAATTGTACTAACGTGTTTTTTGTAGCTGGTTTCGTGCTTAGCGTGTGAATAGTTAGAAACTTTGTCTTAAAAAAAAACACAAAAAACGGGTGAGTGTAGAATGTGAATTTAAATGCTGAGTCATACTGAGTCTATTACGACTAACGTCTTAGACAGATGTAAAAAGCAAATGTTCTATCAGCATTTAAAAAAAGGTGACAAAATTGAATGCAATAAATTCATTTATTTTAAAACAGTAAAATGACAAATTATTTGGTTGGTAATTTTTAATGACTGATATTAAATTAGGATCTTAAGGTTATTTAATTAAATAAAGGAAAGCAGAAGTTATGGATTTTTCAAAATATATAAATTCAGTCTTATTTTGAACAACTTATAATGCAATGAAGAGGAAGACAATCCAAATCTTCAGTCTCGAATAATGGTCTCTAAGAATCTTTAACCACACACCACTTACCGGGCGGTAACTTAAGAGTAAAGCATGATTGTTATGCACTGTTTGTTGTCGCATCACAGACCAAGCGAACTGCGCGTCTCTTGTGCTCGGAAGAGAAGTGCAGTTAGCTTGCGTCCACCTTCTCTCACAGCACCCTGTGGGTGCTGTGAGAGAAGGTGGATGGATCACATAATGCCCGCTATTTTGGAGGCAGCCGATCTTCCAAAACCAGGAATGTTCAAGGTCTTGA
This sequence comes from Vandiemenella viatica, assembly GCA_031002005.1. Lineage (NCBI taxonomy): Eukaryota > Metazoa > Arthropoda > Insecta > Orthoptera > Morabidae > Vandiemenella > Vandiemenella viatica. The sequence continues at coordinate 158,774,077 of JARYHS010008074.1, forward strand.
CTCAATCGCAAGCAGTCCCATTCTGCCTCTCGGCATACCTGGGGCTGAGGTAGGGTTGCCAGTCGCAGGCTTATAATTTCCGGGACATTTCTGGGACTATAAAATATTTTAGTGGTATGTTAAAAGAGTGAACAAAAATGAAAATTAATAAAAAATCTATTTTAGGTAAAAATTATGATATATATAGCACCTCTTTTAGGTTTATTAATTAAACTCTTTTAGGCATTTTTTTACTTTGGTAGAAAACCAACATCGGATATTATCTATCAAAAACTCAAAAATATTAAACGAAAATTGAACACTTCTGTTAGGATTAATAACTAAACTTAAGTAGAAAATCAACATTAGGTATGATCAACAAATAAAATAATTGAACATCTTTGGATAAATCAAAATCAACATCAATCAAAATGAATCTTAATCAATTAAATATTTGTCACTACATTTTACCATTTTCGCAAGTTTTTCTCCGTCACTGCTTTGCAAAACTGATAAAATTTCTGAGCGATTGATTGAGTCTTGAGTTCAGGCTTGATGAAATCCATGGACATTCTGTTTCGCTCTTTAGTCGATAAATTATTCAACGGGTTAAAACTTGTCTCACAAATTGACAAAACCAATTATTTTATTTAAATTTACAAAATCTATATAAACGTTTGTTCTAAAGAAATTGGCCCAGATTTTATCGTTTGGAAAGTCTTTCGAAAGGACCTCAAAAATACGTTTCAGACATGTGAACTCTGCATAAATATAATCAATTTTAACTGCATCTAGAATTTTGAAAATCCCAGGAAATTCAAAGGTTATTTTATTATCAATTCCTCTTATTTAAGGGACGAAAGCTCAAACTGTTCGTGCATTCCATTCTCCCATTGCGAGAATGGCATGCTTGGCTTGGCCTCTTGGCCACTGTGGTGAATTGAGTTTGAGAAAAAAAAATAGTATAAAATTAAAATTATTCCGGGACAAAAAAGCTTAATTCCTGGACACGGGACCAGAAATAAAATGCCGGGACTTTCCCGGATATCCCAGCCACCTGGCAACCCTAGGCTGAGGTATCTATTCGAAAATTTGTCAAGGCGTGTCCTGACTCCACAGTCCACTTTCCCTATAAAATATTTTAGTTTGCTGTTAAAACTGGTTGGCTCCTTAGAAGATGAAAAGCTGTGTTCATTAAGGTACTGGCCCGCTGAACGTGATGACTTCGCACACCGAAGCAGCACGTCTCATTTAAGATTCCCAATTGTATTGGGATCCCATTTAGCATAGTAAAAACATGTTTCACCAGTTAACGAGCCACCAGTTTTCTGCCCGGGTCCTTCAGTTTAACCATGACACCAGCTTCTCTGACTAAACAAACCGGGTTAGAAGTATTACATCATAACTGCATCCCGACAGCTGAACGAGATATTTAAAACTATTTCAGAGAAGCTGGTGTAATAAGTACAGAGACATACGGTCAAGGATAATCTACAACAAATGCAATCTTTTTTCTATACCAAATTGTACAGAAAACAAAGAACATCAGGTAAAAATAATAATGGACATTACATGTTACCTCAATCAATATTGAAATTACTCTAGTGAACATCACCTGGGAAGATTATTTTCTTGCTTGACCTTTACATTGATAACGCCTTCAGATTGCACATGTATACAACTGATAAAATTTACGTACGTGTGTAGATAAATACAATGATATCAGTTCTCGTCTATGTCAGATGAAGCCACATTCTTTCCTGAGAACGGAAATCGTACACTGACAAGAAATTTTACTTTCATCAGAATACATAATTGTCGTATGTAATATAGCATAGGAATATATATAATGCAAACAAAATTTCTATCAATATAAAAATATCACAATAATCTAGTCATAAATTATTTAGAAACGTTGTATCATGAACAGTGCAGGTTTTTGTATGAGCATTACATATAAAAATTAGAATGTGTCGTAGGAATAAGACAAGGATAGATGCTAAATTCAATTTGTATGAGACGATTGTATGTTTAGTGTACTTGAATCGCTGGATGAAAAACAACTAGCAACGTGGGTTAGAAGAAGAGAGTCAGTGCAGAACTTAGACATTGGCGATAGCTTAGTTTTCACCACTAAATTTAAAATACACGAAGATAACGAAAACAGTTAGAATTGGTAAAAGAATGACCGGCAAAAAATAATATTTAAAAAAGGAAAAAATAGATAGAATTATAACAATAGTTTCCTATACAAAATATCGAAAATATAAAATATTCATTATTAATTATTGTTAATTAAATTGCAAATGAAATGAATATACTTATCAAGACCAAAAATGTAAATTAATGTTGAAAGGAAACAGATTTATTATACCAGATATCAATCTCGAAAAGAACATTTTTATGCCATGCCTTTGCTATAAACATCAACTCAATTAAACTCAAGGCGTTTACGGGTTGTTTGTGAACAGTATCAATATTTGCCATTACGTATGTGTAGAGGTATAAGCCGGTGTCTTGACCCGGCACCTGTGATGACGTCAGCCAGTGAAGTCGACTACTTGCCTGCATTGTGCTGGGATGAAAGCGAAAGTGGGCCAACAAACTCTGGACGCAGCACTGGATTTAGCACAGGCCAAACCAAAGTAGATCCTCCATGTTGACCCTAAGTTCGAGTGTTCATTCTGCATGTTTTGCGGCTTCAGGTTCGAAAAGTGAGAGTACTTTACACTCAATGGACATAAAAACCCCTCCCCTCTGTGCGATACGGTAAAGAATAAATGACGCCGAACGTGGATTATTGATTGGGTGTCATATTATTAACAAAGACATTTCAACTCTTTTAAAACTGGCTAAGTCGACATTTTGTGACGTCATCGTGAAGGTAAAACGCGAAGGAACAGTCGTAAATAAACCAGGATCAGGCAGACCTTGCTTAGTGACGCATAGACACCGTCGATCATTGCAGAGGTTGGTTGCAAAAAATCGGAAGAAAACAGAGGAAGGAATCAGTCGCGAGTTCCTAAGTGCTACCAATAGTCCAGCCAGCACAGTTACTGTGCGTCGGGAGTTAAAAGAATGGGGTTCAAAGGTCGAGCTGCTGTTCATAAGCCAAGTAAAGGGTGCGATCACAAAATTTCAGGAATGATCTCAGGAAAAAAAAATTCCGGACATTTTTGTACAGCGAACTAAAATTCTTTAAAATATGACCCTTGGGCATCAACACATCTCTGTCAGCGGTTTTTCCATTGTTCATAGGCTCCCTGGAACTCTTCGCGCGGAATGCTGTCAAGAGACCTCGTCGAAGCTGTCTGGACTGCTGAAATTGTGTCGAATCGCCCGTATACCTTCCATTTAAGATCTCTCTTGATTCGGGTGAGCAAGAAGAAGTAGTTGGGAGCTAGGTCGGGGCTGTAGGGAGGCTGCGGCAGTGTTGCCACGTTTAACTTGACGAAAACTTCGCTGGAGGTGAGCGACGTATGAGAGGGCGCATTGTCATGGTAAAGAACCCAATTGTCTTTGAAGCGGCGGACTCGAACATTCAAACGGCGGAGCACTTCATCGTAAAACTGACCTGTGACAGGCTCTTCACGCACATTCACCAAATTTTCATGAGTTCGGCTTGTTGAAGATCTCCCAGCACGGCCATCGTCTTCAACGTCCTCGTACCCATCTTTGTACCTCTTGGGCCATATGAAAACCACTGCACATAGCTTCTTCTTAACAGGCCTCTTGAATCATACTAAAAATCTCTGTAGTGTTTTTGTACAGTTTCGTACAGAACTTTATCGAATAACGCTGCTGCAAATGACGCTGCATTTTCGACTCTCCGAGTGTTGTGCAGGAGTCACTGACACGCACTAACGTTACTAGCGATCAGCTCACTTCTGTTTCTCGGAGGCAACTGCCGCTGATTGAAACCTCCGAGTACTTCACTCTGTCGATGGAACAGGTCTGCGCACTCTCCTCCACTCAGGTAATAATCACTCTTCAAACTTTGTGAAAGCATCTTGTATTTCAACAGTCAATGCTAAGTGATGCTTGAGGTTGTGTTAAGAACGAATTCAATGTACCATGGATGACTGGAAACGATTTATGTGGAGTGATTACTCACGCTATATCCTGTGGCAATCCGATGGAAGGGTCTAGGTTTGCCGAAACCTCAAGAACGTGCCAACAGTGCGGAAGATGTGGTATTATTGTGGGGGAAATTGGTTAGTGCGTGGTTCCCTTATCGTTCTTAAGAAAACTCCAATTTCTGCCTAATTTGGAGTCTATGATTGTTTACTTCAGATGACAATGCACCCTACTTCAAAGCTGCGTCTGTGAGGCAATGCTTTGTGAGGAATAACATTCCTGAAATGGACTGTTCTTCCCAAAATTCCAACCTAAACCCAATGAAACTCCTTTGAAGTGAGTTAGGACGTCGACTTCGGTCCAGACATTATCATCCAAAATCACTACCTTCTATGGTTTCAGCTCTTGATGAAGACTGCGCTGCCATTCTCCACAAACATTCAGACACATCACTGAATGTCTCCCAAGCAGAGTTAAAGCACTAATAAATGCAAAGGGTGGACCCACTCCCTATTAATATCCAATAATAGAAACGCGACACGAGTAAAGTCTAAGTATAGTTTCAGATAGCTGACCAGATAAATTTGATCAGATAGCGTACGTCTCACCACTCAGCCCGAACTTTTTCCAAGGATTCTCTCGACGCCTTACTAGTCCGCCAATGAAAAAAACTTGCTAAAAAGACCAGAAAAATATCCATTAGTCCACCTCATTTTGGAGACGTGGGTTTAAATGCTATCAGAATATTGTGATAATCGTATGCAATATTTTACCGTGACAAACGCCACAGCTGACTTACATTCACGGCCGTTTGTCAAATCCGTTTAATCCTCAAACGAAAAACAGTAGCGAATCGTACTGTCCTGATTATATCACGTTCTGACTTGGACAGCAGTTTGACTCTTCACACACATTTGGGCCTTCAGACAATTATCTTGGCAGTTAAGACTTGATTTAGCGAGCTGGAGATGTTTTGGTAGTTACTCCGTTGAATGGTTCTCCTTTAGTTCGTTGACAAACCAGTTTCCTTCGGACAAGCTTACTGCTTCTCGTCTTCCGAGGAAAAGGCCTGTCACTCGCAATAATTAATCAACAGGATTTTCCTCGACATTGTTCATATTTGTCGTAAGATAAAGTTTCTCCTAATTGTTATTAGTCCAGTTGTAACAAGCGGTACTATCCCACAGTAATGAAGTACAGTAGGCGATATAATTAAGAATCAGCATGTCGATGCTAATAGGTTTTCAAAAATATAACCAAACGAGAAGAAAACCAAGAATAAATCTATAACTTATGAAGCACTAGAGAGGTTAGTAAGAAGGAGGAATATATGAGACTGACGGCTATAAAGACATTACATAAAAGATGCGTAGAAATTATCTGTGAATATTACTTGCAGATGTATGATAAAGAAATACGACAATAAATTTGATGGAAAAAAAATACCAACCTAATCTCTTCAATGAAATCAGCAACTATTGATATGTTTCAAAGGTGAAAGTCTTATAAAAATGTTTTTGTTTTTAATCCCGTACCATGTTTCCAAGAATAGCTGTTAATAATCTTTGTTGAGATGAGCAAGTAATCTTTATAAAAGTAATAAATCATGAATACCTGTCACAGGATCATCCTCTCAAATACGCAATAAAAAAAGACAACGAAGTACTCAAGGAAAAGTACCGAAGGAAGAAACAACCTGATAACCTCAAAGCACAGCCGATTAAAAATAAACACAACCTTGGATAAACTGCAGCATCACCTGAAACATTTCACTTTTCATATTGGTTTTCTAATCTCCATTGCAAAGCCAGAGACTTTGGACTTGTTTAAAATGAAAGAATTTTTCGGCGGATGTCTGTGTAATAATTTCCGTTGTCAGAAATTAATCCAAACATCAAAATTTTACATGGAATTGTCATGGAAAGTTGACAAATACTATTGCTCTTTGCAACACAACACCTGATTTTTAAAATGAAAAACGTACTGTTTGGTAAGGGGGTCGTCCATTAAAAACGTGAAGTGTTTTTCTCTCGAGACTTCGTGAGATCTGGTCCGACCAACCCTCTAAAATACGTGAGATTTTGACGGAGACCCCGCCCCCCCTACTAATCGACTTCGTAACTTTTTGAGACCCTTTTTTTGGTCTCATGCTTCCAAGGGCGGTTATACCCCCATTTTTGGACGAAATACCCTCCCTAAAGTCGACTTTCCCGTCATTTGTAGACCTTTTTATTTTTTTAGCTCTACAATCCTACAAGAATTTCAAAACCTCACGAGAGATTTCCATTTATCCCCCCTATCCCTTGGTGAGGTCACGTGAGATTTCCCCGGAACCCCACCCCCTTTATTTCACCTCACGTAATTAATGGACGCCCCTAAGACTTCAAAGTTTCACGTTGTTTTTCGTTGAACCAAAACCGAATATCGTACTTAAAAATTTCGTAAATTAATTATAGAAATAAATGGCGTCAAAAAAAAAAAAATATTTCCTGTACCCCAGCGTGAGATACAGGTGCTTGGAACTCGCAGAGAAGAGAACCAAAAAATAAAGACGTGAGCAGCCTTCAAAGTCGTCGTCAACTGTCGAAGTGGGTTAGCGGTAAAGCTCTGACCTCGCATTCGGGAGAACGCGGGTTCGAAAAGACGTCCGATCATCCAGATTTCGATTTCCATAATTTCCCGAAATCACTCCATGCCAATACCGGAATGGTTCCTTCAAACGGCCCTAGCCTAATTTATTCCCGTTCTTTGCCCCTCTTCGTTCGTCGCCTCTAATAACCTCGACATCGACGAGGCAGATAAGCCATAAGCAAAAAGCGTACTTAAAATTCTGTAAATTATTTTCTGTGAGGTTTTTATGGAAATATATATATATATATTTGTACTCCAGCGTGTAATTCAGTGCTTAGTACTCGTTAAGAAGAGAACCAGAAAATAAAGGCTTGAGTGGCCACCATAGTCGTTGATTTATATCAGTTTTGTTGCCGGGTCTATTTCAAAAAAGATATTACCTATAAAGTTTAAATTTGCCCCTATATCCACGATATATTGTATCCAAACGATAAGTACTAAAATCACTTACATCTAATATAATTTTAATGTTACGAAAAACAAAAAATGACTTTTCTTTTTAAATATTTTCTTGAATGAGCTCTTAATTAATGCTAATAATATACGTACCATAAATTTTATTTAAACCCAACTATTGATCAGACACAGTCACAACTATGAGGAAATATTACAAAATATCCCGCTTTCCGGCGACGTTCTGGTGTAAGAATTGTAATCGCCGGGTCCCTCGAATCTGCACGGTTACATCCGGGACCTGTCCTCGCTGACTTTCTCTTTGCAGCGTGTCTCTCCTGTTGTTTGCAGGCCACTGCGGGCAGGGAAAGCTTTGCCACGGACCACCGACAGGGCTCAACAACACGCGGTTACCGTGCTGTAATAACCTGCAGTCGCCAGACACCTTGCAACTAATACTGAACTAAATTCTTGTCGCTAGACAAAAAAACAATCACAGGCGTATAGTTATAGTTTTACTAAAGGCACAAATTTGCAGCATTCAAGCCCTCATCAACTCAGATGGTTTGAGTACGTTCGTAGTACGAGTAATAACGACTTCCTTGACAATCCAGCGGAGCCGCTGTCCAGTAACCGAAGCAAGTGTTTGTTCAACTGAAAGTAAGAGGAGATTTCGTTATGAAGTACTTATGCACTGAAATGTAAACCATTATTTAGTAACACGACTGTACGTGATTTACAGAACTCCTTACAGTTTGACAGTCGTACCTCTTCTGCAAGATGATCCACAGTGTAATGGGTATATCAAACTAAAAGAAACCAGTTGCCTTGTAAAGGTTCATTCTATGGAGTGTTTGCGTGTAACATTAAACATCGACATGACATTATTCCAGTACAAAACTTCGGTGAAAGGAAACCTAGATTGTAATTCATACGTCAAATGTGAAGAACTGGAAACTACACAACTCTATTGCGCGTCCTCAACTGGAGTACTGTTGTGATGTAATGTGTAAGTGATCCAAACGAAACGAGTTGATGAATAGTTTCGAGAGAGTACAAACAGCCAGTGGTTTTGTGACCGCTTGCCGCCTCACAGACTTGGTAAGTGTTTGGACTGGGATGGTCTGAGAATGAGAAAATTTACTTTCACTCACCACTGAAACTGAATACTTCACCGTCAAACATATCTGAGTCTCAATGACAGAATAGGAAATATCAGAGAATCAAGGTGGTGTATAGCTTGGAGAAAACCACCTTCTTCTACTAATACCTTTTGTAAATAGCTGCAAATGGAGACTATATATATATATATTAGGGCGAAAGTGCAAATATTCAATAGAAGAAATCAAGGAGCTTCTGTAATTTTCAGTGTGTATGATCGACGTAAACCTATGAACGAGAGTGCCCCAGAAACTAAAGCAATACATTTTTTTCTTCAATAATTTTTTATTGAACACAATGAAACTTATACACAAGAAAGAATGATATTTCTTCTACACTCACTATTTTTCCACGTAATCTCCTTCTTGTTCGATGGCCTTCCTCCAGCGAGACACAAGAATGTGTACGCCCTGGCGGTACCACTCCTTGTTCTGTTGACGAAGCCATTTCTTCACTGTGCGAATCACCTCTTCGTCATCCTCAAAATGTCTCCCACGAATGGCATTCTTCAATAGCCCAAGCAAGTGAAAGTCTGAGGGAGCTAGGTCAGGGCTACAGGGTGGATGGGGTAACACTGTCCAACCCTATTTGGTGATGTGTTCCAACGTCCTCAAACTTGTGTGAGGGTGTACCTTATCATGTTGAAGCAAACAATCACCTGGGTTGTTATGGAGTCCAAGTCGTTGGAAGCGCTTTTTGAGTTTGGTTATTTTGTTCACATATAGCTCAGAATTAATGGTGGTGCCTCTCGGCATCACATAAATGAGTATGACTCCATCACAGTCCCAATACACAGTGATCATGACCTTACCAGCGGAAGCAGTTGCTGAGTTTTTTTTTTTTTTTTTTCTGTGGAGAATCGGGATGGCGCCATCCAATCGATTGCCGTTTTGTTTCGGTTAAAATGGTGAATCTAGGTTTCATCGCCTGTCACAATCCGGGACAAGAAGGCTTTCCCCTCAGCTTCAAAACGTTGCAGCAAACTCAGAAGAAATGTTTTTTCTGAGAGTTTTGTGTTCCTCCGTAAGAGGGCGTGGAACCCATCGTGAACACTTTTTTTCGCATAATCAAGAGCACTGACGATTTCACCCACACTTTCTTTGCTGATTGACAGGTCCCGCGCCAACTGCCGAGTCGTTATGCGTCGGTCCTCGCGAATAAGCACATCAGCACGCTGCATCTTGTCAGGTGTTCCCGACCGCTGCAGATCTTGGAGCTCTGCAGAACCGCTTTCAGATGGCTTCGCCCTCTGTGCCCGGAGACCAACCGTACTTCTGTCGACTGCTGGTGATCCATAAACTGCATATAAACGTTTGTGAATGTTTCCAACCTTTTCTTGCTCCGCATTGAAAAATTCAATGACGACACGCTGTTTGTAACGTACATCACTCACAGACGCCATGTTGAACCATTGCTGCAATTACGCTATCTGTCGGAAGAAACGGAAACTTTGCGCGTGAACCATAAGAACTTCAAGTTTCGAATTCGTACCATTATTGCGGGCTGAGTAAAAAAATGTGGTGCATTAGTTTCTGCGCCACCCTCGTATTCAGATTTTATTGTCAAAGAGTGAGTATAGTAACTTTACGTAATAATGTGGTTTAATAATCTTATGGCTTCACGCCTCGTCGTTGTCGAGATGATTAGAGGCGGGAGAGGTCTGGGAACAAGGAACGTGAAGGATCGACCACTGGGTTTTTGAAAGAACTATTCCTGGAGTGATTCGAATGCACGTCCTCCGGAATGCGAGGACGGAGCTTAACCGCTCATACACCACGCTCGGTGGTTTAAGAATCCTTTTTACTACTCTCCTCAAAACCAAGTATCTTCTTGCAGTATGTATAGGTATTTTCTTCTTTTGGTATGACTTTTTGGTCTAAGGCGTTTGTGAATCCCATGATGCTATTTATTGTAGCTTCTGTTTTTGTTGACTAATGCGGAACAGTTACAGTTCCGTGAAATATGACGGCGTTCTTTTGAATTTGTATGATTGTAAATTTGTCACCAACAGAAGCAATTTGATTTTCTGATGCCCTTAACGCCAGGGATTTAGATAGCGGGTTCGAATAACAAACAACAAACGGGTTAGGAAAACAGCATGTGACCGACTGCCAGAGTGACTTGTCTGCTGTCATAAATTCCGTTGGGCATGCGATTATTATCATAAATTGTGTTGAGCATGTGATTCTTAGTGTTCTATACCCGAGTACGCTGTTCTCAAGCATGACCCAATACTCAGCCTAATTGCACACTATTTAATTTAATTATTATTGAGATAATTTTAAACAATCCATAAAAGATGACTCTTTTTGGTTTAATTTTCCATTTACTTATCTCTACTATTAGAGTTTGTTGTGTGCAACTACATTTATGTCTGACGTATATGATACCACGTAATGTAACTTTTAATTTTGCAAGAACGCCGACAGTCAATAAATTTTTTTTTTTAATGGATTTAGGCCTCGTCGAATTTGAGGTGATTAAAAAAGGGAAAGGACTGTATCATGGAACGGGAAGGAATTCGGCAATGGCCTTTTGAAAGAACCACCCTCCAATGCTAATGGAGTAATTTGGGAAAACCACAAATCTAGGAGGCTGGATGGGGATTTGAACCGGCGTCCTCAAGTATGCAAGGCCAGAGCCTTACCATTCGCTCACAATCTTCAGAGAAAGTTGAAATGCGTACGATAAGTATGTGGCTCATGTTCATATCTAGACTATTTAACAGTTAGAAAATTCCTTGGATGTTTGTATAACAGATTTACAATACACAATTTCAGTGGCGGATCCAGGGGAATGGCTAAGGGGCTCAAGCGCCCCTCCCCCCAGAAAAAGCATCTAGGTCGCCCCCGACGACATCGTAATTTTGGGGACTCTTTTCTTTTAACTCTACTGGTTTTATAAAGGCGCGTTCCCACGATCCCTTGTAACGAAGGTGAGACGGGACGGGACGAATACTCAACCACACGCCATGGGAACAGGGCCGTCTCTGCTAGCGGAGACGAGACGCAGCTACCCACTCTGAGTCGGTAAACATCACAGGCGTGTGTAGCGGTGCGCTGTTGCCATCGGTTTGCAGCAGTGGTGCGTACCCCTTCTGTTGCTGTAAAGTGCTCTGTGCCAAACGACACTACGCAACGTGGTGCGGAGGTGGCGGCGAGGTAAGCTAGGACAAACCTGCGGCCCGCGGTCTTCCCTACACTTCGGCTAATGAGGTCCCGTCCCGTCTCGCCTTCGTTACAAAGGATCGTGGGAACGCGCCTTAAGGGCGACAATGTTGACATGAGATTTTCTGTCGTCGACCCCCCCCCCTCCTCCGCCTCATATAAAGCCTACACTCGTCCAAGTCAACCCCCCCTCCCCACACACACACACACACAAACCAAATCCTAGCACCCCTCATACCAAAATCCTGGATCCGCCACTGAATAATTTGACGTGCTAACTGTAATGCCAATTGCACAGATTTCTGTTCTTTGTTAATTTTATGTTAAGACACGTTGGCCAATAGATAAAGCTTTCAGAAAACGACGAGTAACGGTTGTGAGACATAAACATTGGGCAATGAGGCGTGCCTCGACTTTCAGCAACTTCGAAGGGATAAGTCGGTAGTAGCGAGTAGCTAAGACAACTCCTGCACATTCTGATGACCACAGTCTTGTTCACTTTCCCCTGCTGACCACAACATGGTCTACCACCATGGTAGCTTATTGAACTCAAACTCGTTTCATATTTTTAGCATTTATTACTGTAGCAGTCCAGTGATTAAGGCGCTTGCTCTCGAATTACAGGGCCTATGGTTCAAATTTAGGCGAGGCCAGGAATTTTTAAGAGGTATGCTTGCTCATATGAGCTATGCCAGGACGTTCATAGCTAGGATTCCACGTTAAGCTGTGGAACCAGCCATGATAGAGTCTGAATGCAAGAAAAATCGAATCTCTGTCACCAAGTCACGAGACCACACGAATTCACTCATCAAACTTTTCTTTTATTTTTTACTTTTTATGAAATATAACCTTCCTATTCAGTACCAACCATCAAAGTGTAAAGTTTAGTCAATCATTAACTGATGCATGAACTTACCAATATCAGATTACTCATAACAATTATATTTCTAACAGATAATTTTAAAAGAAGAACGTTAGAAACTTTTGTTACTGACTATTCTTCTGCACGAATTTCTTACTAACATGAAAGAATTTAGTTACCTACTCTTAAAATTATATTGGAGTTATATGCGAAAATTGTTTTGTAGCAGACAATTCTGAGCTGTTCTTTTTAAATTCCGAAAAAAACTAGAACAACACATACAGAAATGCACAAAAATGCTCAGTTATTTCCCAACCCCAATTACTTTAATTTAATTTAATTGTGATTAACTTACCAACACATCAATTTTTCCCCCTTTCTTGTACCCACGTACGTTTTCGCTCTAAGAATTTTAATTTCAAATTCTTTCAGCGTTTTTTGCTAACTTATACATCACTTTCCTTAGAAATTGATTCCAATCCCTTCTCCGTTACAGATGAAAGAAAATTTTCACATCCTTGTGTCTAAAATAGGGTGTCAGATTTTGGTCATGGTCATCTTTTCCCTTCCATACGCCATCCTTAATTTTTCCAAAATATTTTTTTATGCCTCGTCACCAATATACGTTTTTTTTAACCCTCCTCCTGTCTTCAATGAATCTCATTCCATCTCCCTTTATCACATTGGTTACTGACTCCTCTGCAGTAACTACCAGAGACAACAACAGCAACCCTTCATCGCTCCCTCTGCAACTACTGTGTTTGCTGCCCAAAATATGGGTCCAACACTACACCACCACGTTCAAACAATGGTCTTACCAAAGTTTTCTAACACAATTCCCTCACTTTTTTGGTACATCCCCTCATCACTCTCTCCAATGAATGAAGGATTTTGAAACTTTTTCTATGCCACCATACCCAATGTTTTCTGACCAGTTGAGTTTATTATCGAATGTCGTGCATAGTTAAGCTACAGTTCAAGTCAACAAGACGCCCCTGTAATCATAATCAACATTTACTTTTTTATCTATGTACCTAATAATCTGACTGTTATTTGCATTTACCTTCATCCCATTTTGACCTATCCAGCTAGATATCCTGTCCCGGTTACCTTGTTCACAGTCTTCCTCCGTTTTGATCCCATTATATAACATTATGCCACCTGCAGACAACATAAATTTTGACGGTAAATTACTATCACAATCATTCTTAGTTTTGACATACTTAGCCATAACATTAGAACAGATAATTATAAGATAGGAAAAGGACGTAAGTCATTCCAAAATACATAAAAGAAGAATAAAATTTCCTATAGTTTTACACCCACAGTCCTTCCGTAAAAAGTAAATAGTTGATTACAAAAACAAGTCACAACTAATAGTACTTATTGATATAATTTACTGATCATTTATTGGTGAACCTCGGAAGAACGAGCATAATACCTTCTGCAACACATAATTTAATTTTTCAAACATTGAAATTATACTTCGTGATACTAAAAAGGAATGGAATTAACTTATTGAAGCAGTAAACAAGTATCACTGAGCAAAACAAAACGATATATTCCTTTTGTTATATACCTGTTCCATGAGCATGAATAATACTAAATGCATCAATTGTGTTTCCGAATAATTAACGGGAAATTAAAGGTGACTCAATTTTTTTCCTGATGCACAGCTCAATGAATTAAACGAATAATCTGATGTGAATATAAATGCAGAAAGTAATTGGCTTAAGCAAATCGTTACTACGTCGCGTCCACTTTTATAAACTTCAACAGTTTTGCAGGTTTACCTTGAGAAGAACCTTCCATGTACTCCAACAGCAGATGTACAATTCTTCTGTAGGCCTCGTCTAAGAGTGTCCTTTAAAATCCTCAATGGCCCTTAGCCCCCATACTTGTGTACCTCCCTCTCTCAAACAGTAAAATGGGAATATATACTCGTAATTTCGCCCTTAATGGTACACGTCGATCGTACAATCTGAAAATTACATAAGCTCCACGATTTCTTCCATTGAAGATGTGAACTTTCGACCTAATAAATAAAGCATCAGTCTACATCTAAATTTGTAGCAATTCACAAAAGACTTTAGTGGTAGATGGTAGTTTCCTCCGAGGAATACACAATTTATTTGTCTGTACTTTCCTATGCTGTCATTGGGACTCAGATATAATGCACCTATAGAGTGCAGTCGGCATATAATCAAAATGACGAAATACAATACCAGACTCCCTTACATATGGGGGGGGGGGGAAATCACGCATTTATACCTGAAAGAGGGTGTCATATTTTAGTCAGTAATTGTGACACTGAACTGTTTCTATCGTTGTTGAACAAAATCTTTATTAAATGATTATTTTAGCTTTTTAGTTCACATTGCCATGAAAAGCGTATTTTTTAGTTTTTTAAACTATAATTTTATTTTTAACTTTTTAGTTCACCTTGCTACAAAAGCGTGTTTTATATATATATTTTAAAACGCTGATACTGTCAAAGTAATGAGAATACCAGGAGATAGCTACGAAATGCTTGTCATCAATATTTAATATATGTGCAAAATTTCAAACAATCCGGACGTCAGAAAGTGGGTGGAAATTGAATTCGAAGATTCCGTTACATTTAACCACTTTTCTGTTGTTACTGTAAAAGTAGTGAGAATATCAGGACTTAGCTATGAAAGTAGTGTATTGTTATCGGATCTCAATACGTGTGCAAAATTTCAAACAATTCGGACCTCTGAAAGTGGGTGAAAATTGAATTTGAAGATTCCGTTACATTCATACGGGTGAAAATATTAATAACATAAAGCGTGTAATAAACAACTAGCTACATCTTACTTTCGCAAGTGGATATTCAAATAACATGGACTACGATTCTTTTCTTGCCAGTCTGAACACAATGGAAACTGTTTGTTACTCCTGTTATTATTATTCACCATTTATACACGTCATTTATAAACATTCCACTTCTGTCACTTTGCTTTACAGAATGCATCATCTTGGACACAGTATACTTGTCACATAATAATTTTAATGATTGCTATTTCCTTCTAATCTC
>JARYHS010008074.1:158790404-158827081 GCA_031002005.1 Vandiemenella viatica
TGGCTAGAGCACAGGGTTTCTCAAACTTTTAGCTCCACGCACCGCTATGAAATTTCCCATGCAATGGCGAACCCCCGAAACAAAAAACTCCACTACTGGCAACAATGAACGCTATTCACCATTGTGCGTGTTATACGCTTGAGATACGTAGCTTACGTAAGTCTTGTCGCGAACCCGCTACGATCAACTGGCGAACCCCTGGGGGTTCGCGTACCCCACTTTGAGAAACGCTGGTATAGCACATTTCTGCTATTAGCCTGTGACAACGTTAGCGGGGAATATAGCATGATGGGGCGTTTGAATTGTTGAAATAATAATATATCTCACTGAGATTGGACAAGTTCCCGTCAGGTTTTCCAGTATCGGCTAAGTAATAAAATGTGGATTGTAAGAGAAATTCTAACTCTTTACTTTTGGGTTGCCGAACTATCCTTCTACGTCTTTCGGCCTGTGATGGCAAACGAATTTAGTTTACTTTACCCACGTGATTCGTGATAACCATTAATTAGTCTGAACGATTTCCGTCACCGCCATTAAATTTTTTATTCCGTATTTTGGGTGAACATGACTCCATTACAGAACAGTGGAGCAATAAAGTGATAGAAAAATCCACTTTCTCTCTTCGTAACATCTGAAAGATACAAGCAATATGGCTTGGTGTCACAGAATACACATCATTTGGAACTATAATTCTGCATTACTCTTTCTCCCAACTCGGCTCTGAACCAATATTTATATAACCAAGCATATGTCACAGGATGCTGCGTGTATGTGTGCTATTGGTTACCTACGCAGTCCGCAATCCCTATTTCTTGCTGTTAAATTTTCGGCAATCAGATCAAACATATAATCGATTTTAAAACAAATATATTTTTGGACGTACGATTCCAGAAAATTATATGAACTAGTTTTGGTTTACACGGTTAGCTCGATGGAAGAATAAAAAATAAATTCATGTGGTTTTATGACCTCTGTCGTTGCTGCAACTACACCTTAACGTGAAATCAGAACCACGGAATGACTTGGGTTAGGTCTATTCACATGAAAAACAAAACTAAACTTGAAAAAACTGTTTGCTATAGCGTAGTCGAGCCTGCGGCTCTGAATTTTTAAAACAAATGCCTTTAATCAATTAACTATCAGCCACTCTACAATATTGCACAAAGCTATAAAAGAAATGAAGATAAAAGTTTTTATTTTTCAGGAAGTTTTACTTCCTAATATATTTTTTGCCTATCCCTTGGCTAACATTTTTATTTTTGCTCAGGTCTGTAGAAGGGACCGACTAGCAAATCTACACTATTATAAATCTGTAAGCAAGCTGCGTGTGTCTCTTTATTTGAACTGGAACCCCGCAAAAACTACCGCAGCATTTTGGATGGGGTTTTCAAATTTTTAGAGCTAATTGTCCGTATCAAAATCTACGGAAATAGCTAATGACTTATAAGTACCATGGGTAGGAGCAAGCAATTAAAAACCTTTATTTACGGAAAATTATGGACCGCGGATCATTATGCACTCCAGACACACATCCCTTTCGCAAAATTCCGACAAAAATTAGGATTCCGTTTTATGTTTTTACTTTTGTTATTCAGTTTACTGTACCGAAGTACTCTACGAAAAATAAACGGAATACGTGAATCAAACGTAACCAGCATTTACTTTCATCGTAACAGGTCAGTTGCGATGCGAAATGCGTTAGATAGATATGTGATAGATATATATTGAACAGTTTGTCTCTGGTACAATGTTTTCGGTGGTCGCGCTAATGGCGTACAATAAACGATGTTAATACGCCAATACTTCTTGCTTACATATCACTCTGGATACGAAATTCACTTCATTTTTTTCCGAAGAAAAATGTCTGAGAAACAGCTGCCATAAGCAGCAACAGATAATAATACGTAGTTTTTCCATAATAACTTCTACAGAATTGCCCATATTTCGATGGACTTTACTCGATTAACATATAGTTGTTGGCTATAATGTGCAAATGTTCTTGAATAATATCGATCAACGTGTGTACAAATTTTGGCTGCTGTTCAAACGACGGACAGTAAAATAAACTGTTCTTTCTATTAATCCTCATAATCCTGATTTTGTAATGTTTATCGCCATACGTGCTACTGGGTTAATGACGACAGCAACATGTGCGTAAATTATAAAACTAAATCCATTATGCCTTATGACAAAGCGCGTCAATTGTCATTTTGGACCAGGCTGCATTTCAAATTAACCACAAATTTTGCTAATGATTCCTTTCAAAAACCATAGCTTCTGTCACATGCGCATTAATACATACACTGCATCGTGATCAAATCTTGATATTTTGGAATTACTTATATATGGCTGAAATAATGTGTTTAGTAGCAAGGCGATTTGAAAGCGAAGGGAATTAAAAATAATTCTTACTTGTTATACCGCGTAAGATTAGTTTAAATCCACGTAAATTTCTATTTTAAAGCAGAAATAATTGATTGTATCTACATATAATGAAAATAAAACCAATATCTTAACAGCAAAAAGAAAAAATTCTATTTCAGAAAAATTAATTATTACGTATGGAATTTTTTTTTTTTTGTTACAGAACGTTAATAATTTTTTATTATTACCTTGAAATATTTATTACTATTACTGTTATTATTAATAAAGAAAGCTCTTATACTATAACACTATTTCGCAACAGCACGAAGTTGCAGGTAACTGCTATATCAATATAAATTTGCAGCGCCACGGTTATCGTGCAGTCCTCCGTATTAGCATTTAAAAGTGGCTCACAGAGGAATTACAGCGGCCGACTTACGAAGTAAGGTAAAGGTGACATATTATTATTCTTAAAGAAATAAAACCCTTTCTAAGTAATATTTTTTTTTTTCTTCGCACAATAATTATCTCTAAGAATTAGTACAGTTAATATTTTAGATAGCTTTTCAGCTATTTTATAAATAGTATTACAATCAAATGTGAATTAAACAAAACTCTCGGACATCAGTTTAAAAACCGAACCTAAAAGAAAGAAAAGTTTTAAGAAGACATTCAGAATTCATGCCTCTCAACGTTAATATCTTGTAATAGAATAAAATCGGTAAAGAAGTTTTACATATACCAAAGCACACGTGCGCGAAGCAGCGGGAAAGTACTAGTATTTTTATAAACATATTCTAATTTTGACCATTTTCTTCTGTTAAACATTTACACATTTACACATTTACACATCTGTCTTCATTACCGAGCATGGTGGTGTAACGGCTAGCGTTCTGGCCTCGCATTCGGGAGGACGGCGGTTCGAATCCCCGTCCGGGCATCCAGATTTGGGTTTGCCATGGTTTCCCCAAATCACTCCAGGCAAATGCCGGGATGCTTCCTTCAAAAGACCATGGCCGAATTCCTTCACATTCCTTGCCCCCCATCCTTTCCCGTCTCTAAAGACCTCGCTGATGAAAGCAGATAAAAAAAAATCTATCTTCATCGTTTTAATACGTCAACCAGTGAAGTCGTGGAATGGATAGGAAGGTCTTTCGGTGTCTTACACCACTGCAGTTTCTATATAAACAACATACGGTCCTGATTTATAAAAAAATATCAGAGTATACATTTTAAAACACAGATTGAATAAGTAAAAAAGACGCAGGGAAGGCATTTAAACCTAAATACCAATCCAGATAGTGCTTTAGTGCAGTCTGAAACACACCGATGCGATGAAAATATAAAGTTGATGCTTTTCAGCGATACGCAATAAGGGACCGTGCACAAACTACGTGGACCGGTCAAAGGGGAGGGGGGGGGGGGAGCGGTTGGCTGGAAGGCTACGCTAGGCTACGGGGGGGAGGGGGGGTTCCGATCCAGGCCACGCAGCTTTCCTTTCACAACATTTTGCACAGTTAAAATGAGGAATAGAACTCACAACAGCATGCAGTGGCGGATCCAGGGGGGGGGCTAGGAGACTGAAGCCCCCCAAAAGCACCAAGGTCACCCCCAACGACATCGATTTTGGGACCTTTTTTTTCCTTTTATTTTGCTCTACTGTTTTTATAAGGACGGCATTCTGGAAAAATGTGAGATTTCTCTCCTCGCTCGAGTCAAGCCCCCCCCCCAAACCAAACAAGCCAAATCGTTGCCCCCCAAACCAAAATCCTGGATCTGCCACTGGCAGCATGTGAACATGTATTTCCCTCAGTTAATTGTCTCCGTATGTAATTTACAATAGTCTGACAAGAGAAAACAGTACAAAATGTCTTCTGGAATCAAAAGGGAAAAAAGCTACGTAGCTACGTTGGGTGGGTGGGGGGGGGGGTAGAGGCAAAAGCCACGTAGGGCTACGTGGGGGGAGGGGGGGTTCACAGGAGGCCAAAATGGAGCTACGTGGTTTATGCACGCTCCCTAAGACGCTACTAGTTCCAAAAAAAAAAAAAAAAAAAAAAAATGCTACACGCCAAACCGTAAGTTGCTTGAACTGCAACAATGACAATAAAAATATAACTCCGTCTAGCGATCACATCTCAGATACTAGTGTGCTGGTTGAGTCACAAAACGCACAGCACATCGTTTAATTTCTCCCGAAGAGTCTTAACACCGCGAAACTACCTTCGCACAGGGTTGTCTTTGAATGCAGACTGCAGGAGAAATAATAACCAATAATCCGATGTATTTTTCTGCCATGTAAATAAGTAAAGTAAAATATATATTCTGTGGAGAAAGAACTAGCATACCTGAACTTCTGGGCTTCGCTATTTGCGTCATATCCTGGTAGGCAGACGGGTCGTGACGTTTGTATTGTGTGCCAGGTCCATTTCCTTCGACGTGAGCGTATTTAGCACTCACATCCTGGCAAAGATCCTTACCCAGAATTGCGTTCCGCCTTTCGTCTGTACCTCAAAGAAAAAAACAGAACTTTAAATCCTTTGAAGAATAAATAAATGAGTTGGTAACGCTACTCAATTTTTTATAGCTTCGATTATTCCAGTATGCTTTTGCAGTAGTGCTAGCAACAAAGGTAGATCTGTTCCAAAGTGGACTGGAGCAGATAACTCTTATGTCGATGGAGAATCATAATCCAAATAATATCATAAATGCGAAAGTTTGGATCGATATTTGTTAATCTCTCCGTAACGGTTCAACAGATTTTAATAAAATTTGGTAAGATTTAGAATGTGGTCTGGAATAGAACATAGCATACTATGTCCCGGTAAAATTAATAGTTCCTACGGAAATCAACCGGGAGTGCGACAGCGAAGAAGAAAACGAACTATAATAGTCTGAATTGTGACCACAACAAGAAAATGAAATACTAATATAACGCTAATCTTGGTCACTATGTAGCACTGTCTGTCACGCTGTGACGTCACATTTCCCACTTTCACTGCACAACAGAGATATTGTTGGAGGTTTTGCGCGTTACTTAACGACAATACAGTTATTGATATGGTCGATTCTATGAAATATTTGTGAGTAACAGTACAAAGGAACATGAAATGGGACATACACATTAATTCGTTAGTAGGTAGAGCAAATTCTAGGCTGCGATTCATAGGTCGAATCTTGAAAAATTGTAATGAACAAACAAAGGAGATAGCGTACAAATCTCTTGTGCGTCCACATTTGGACTATTGTTGTGCCATATTGGATCCGTTTCGTAAGGGGTTGATCGAAAGTATAGAGAAAGTACAGAGAAGAGCCGCTCGATTCGTGACCGCTTGCTACAGTCCTTATGAAAGCGTCACAGAACTGATTAGTAGATTAGGTTGGGAGTCTCTGGTAGATAGACGACACACGTATCGTTTTAACTTATTGGTAAACATGCGTATTCCCACTTTCACTTTTGAGAGTAGTGAAATACCTCTCCCACCAAAATATTTGATTCGGAAGGACATGAAAGATAAAATTAGAGAAATAAGGTGCCGGACTGATACCATTAGGGATTGGAATGCACAGCAAAGAGATTAGCTTTGGTGCTGAGCACTCTGTGCCACCGACAATTTTGTGAATTGCAGAGTATATATGTAGATGTAGATGTAGAATTATATTTAGCTAAGCATCTGCAAAGAAATGAATTGTCAGAGCACTGGAAGAAAGGTGTGTATTTCTTTTAAATTGGTTTATTAATTATTAGCTGTTTATATTTATTTAATATACGTTCCATGTAGAAGTATTCATTGAATTCTTTGCCCATAGATACGTAAGGTCAAAACTTTAATTTTTGATCAGTAATGTTTAGCGGAAGTATTGATTAGATTGTTATTTACTTGGGTCGAAATTAAAACTGGCATTGGACGTTGCACCAGAGGCATGAGTAATTTTTTTTTTAATAATTTGTTTTCATGAGCGTCCTGTTACTGAAATCATTATTTCGTTTGAAAGAAAGTATTTCCACATTGATCACGATCTTTGCATCCTAGATTACAATTAAATACAATATTATGTTGTATAACTTAGATTTATTTTTAATTTCCTTTGCTTACAATGACTCCATATTACTGAGGTCATTATTTCATCCGCATTCTACTGTGTCAGCCATTCAAACGTTGTAAATTGATCTGAATGACATGAAACAAAAAAGACAGATGTAAGAAGTGAAGATTTTGGAACAAGTTAATATTGTGCCGTATTATTGCCACTAACATGCGGTAATTCACGTATGACACAAGCAGTTATTTTCTAGCGGTAATTTTAGCGGGGTTTGTGGTTAGGTTTAAGTGCAACCTGTAACAAGATGACAACTATGTGCTACAGTACAAGGCATGAGGAATTGCATTGAGCCTTATTTTATATCAATTCTTTTACATAACTTAACAGAACAATCCGTTCAATCCGTCATTTATAACGAGGTTTGATGCTAGTAAACAATAATACGTAGAAATAAATCTTTCTTTTTCGCATCCGAAGAGAATAGTTATAGGGCAAATCTGTAATGTTTACAATTATTTTCTCATTACAACTCGAAGATAAGATTTGATCAAATAAATTCTCACAGGTTGTGATATCACAGATGTTTTGCAAAGAAAATTCAAGTTAATTAGTGCCACGAATCTTTTAAAAAGACACCAGCGGAAGAAAATGAAGGGACGTTTTAAATTTTAACTAACGAGAAAATCATCAACATGACTTTAGTTTGAGATCGAAAGCCAAGGTTAAATATGAAATGCAGAAGCTATAATGAACACCATCCCAAAAACGCGCTTCCTTTACCCTAATGGCAAATGAATAGCTTATAGACTCTGATCAAGCTCATGTTGAAGCCTTGGCAATAAACATTTCGTTAGAACTTGACGAAAGAGAGTAGAAGTGGCCGGAGATATAGCCAGATCCGCGACACGCGCGGGCAAAGAGAGAGAGAGAGAGAGAGAGAGAGAGAGAGAGAGCTATAGCGATAAGAGCCTTGTCACAGAGTCCCCAAGGTCAACGGACAGGCAGCGTGTTACTTCATAGCGGGCCAAGCACTCGTCATTCACAAACTCAAAGTTTCTCGTCTGACGGTGAACTGTTACAAAAGAATTCTTGCACCGTGACCTGATTCACACATAAAATTAAAAACGTTAAGCGAGTTGTTAATCAGCTGCACGTTATCATTCCTCAAAGCTGTACGAACATTTCATACTATCGATTAGAAACTTGATTGCCAGTTCACCCTTGCCAAAAATTGGCTGTAACAGTTTCGAATCGCAGAGTATAGTCGATTTGCTCAAACCTTCGATATTGACATTTGATTCGGAACGACGCCTACTCAATTCCTGGTCCAGCCATCCTATTTTCGGTTTTTCAAGATTTTCCGCAATTATTTATAATGCCTTAAATTTGGAGACAACAAAAAAATCTCTATGCAGGCTATTAATTATATTATTTTATTTTTTTAGTGCATCTTTTGTCTTTCGTCCGATCAATATGGCCGGCCTACTGCCATTTCAAGAAGGCAGTTTTCTCCGAGACGTCTATAACCCTTGTGACTGATCTAATGTCCATTGCTCTCTTTCTGTCTTTTCCAGTTAAATGAAAGATGGACAAAGCAGTGATAGAGTGGAGCCCAAGAGATCATAAGAGACCGAGAGAAAGACCACCAGACCGATGGAACGAGGAAATACGCAGGAGTTAACTGGCAGAGGATCGCCAAAGATTGTTCGACCTGGAGAATACAGCTCAAGCTCTGCCTGAATATATAATTCTAAGAGGCCTCATCAGTCGATGATTGAGTTGACTGATGATGTTGTTGATGATTTATTTAGCCGAATATTCTGACGTGAAGTGATTGCGCATTAGCTAACATCGCAATGATTCATTCAGATCTCTGACATGATTGAAATTCGTCTGTTTAAAAGACTCTCTTTGTCTCAGACATTGTTTCAGATATTTCTTTATACTCCTCACCAATATACGAGTGTCCTTTGATCATAATTCTGTTCAACTGTCATACTGATCATCCGTTACACGATCAAGTTCAAGTAGACTGGGAAAACAGCGGTATTAATATGAGTTTTGCTTAGCCCTAAGTAACAGAGAAATTCACAAGTCATCCAGGAGATACTGATTTAATGCTTGGTAGCATATTAAATCAACTTCTTCTGAATGTGAAAACTGTTGTAAGAATCTGAAATTATTTTAACTATTTCGAGCTGAATATACTCTATGTTTTACAGGAAAGAAATAAAAGTTATTTGTAAAAACTCCTGTTTCTCTTCAAACTATTCCCCTCCAGGTATAACCGGTCGGTATTAATAATTGCAAAGAAGACATAACTGAAGAAACGTTTTATATTTCCTCCTTTATGTGCACACGCCGGTTCTTTTAGTGACAAACGCAGCAAAGTTTTGATAATTACTGACTAGGGTTTCATACAATTATTCGAGACCTGATTTCGATTTTTTTCTGAATTAGTGCCTTTGCTTCAGTTTATTCGATAAATACATTTAGGTAATTCTGAGAGGATACAGAAGAATAATGGCAAAAAAATTTAAAAAGACATTTGTGGGTGATTATGATATAGTATAATCAGGTAATGAGTTTCAAACTATACGGTGTGTTTTCATCCCATCTCTCAGGTTCCCTTATACCAAATAACACTCCGCATCTCCAGTGGCAACCTTTGACAAAAATTAAGTCGTTCTCCTAAAACCTTCATATGTGCAAGTGGGTTTCTTTCAGCAACTTCTTAAGAACACTCTTTCCATTTCTAACTGGTTGTAACTCATACCTACTGCAAACTTGTGTGGGGGGAAAACGACGCCTACAACAGAGCGATGAGGGAAATAAGTGTGTTCATGGTTCCTGACTTCGATAGAGAGTTCGCTAGTTTTAACGGATTCCGATCCCGTGTTTCCCTTTCCGAAGCCTCTCCACATTGAGGTTTATCAGCTTCATGATTAGATCTACAACAATCCGATAGGCGGAAATCTTACATTAACTATCACTTAACCAAGGGTTGCACTAGGTTTAAATAGACTTCAGCCTGATGATCTGTGTTTAGTTTATCCTGGGGAACTGGATCTATACTTTTACAATTCCCTTTCCTGGCGGAATTACCAAAGTTGGTTCAGGTCGTTGCAACATCATGGGGTTAGCTCGTCTGAACACAAGTGACAGAAAAAACCTTTCCGTACTTAGTCAACAGAATGGGTGAGATGATGATACATGCTAGTCAGTTACCGGAAAGTATACCAAGGTCCTGGATTTAATTCCACAGCTATCCCTATCGATAATACGACACTGTTGATGGTAAATTGTTCGTCGGTTGGGGACGTGTTTCGGGATACGTTGGAGAAACAAAGATGGAAATTTCCCTCCTTGAGGTGGAATAAGTAAAAGTGGGATTAAACAGAGTGAGTAGATTAAATCGCTGCTGGCAGATTTACGGACAAGGGTCGAGCCTCTCCCCCCCTCCCACAGCTGATGCAATGTCCTTTGAAGTTATCAGCACAAAGCGCGTGTTATCTTGCCTCTGATAGCAGCCTCAACTGGCACCAAGACCTGCAATTAACAGCTGCTCATATTCTCAAGACAGGCGTTGTCGAGACAGGTCACAGAATTGTGCACCAGTCTGAGCAAGAGCAATTTCGACTGTCCTAATCTATGTTGGTCAAAGTAGACTACCAGTATAGAGCGTTCAGTTAGTAAAGGCGACTCAAGGTCACCCCGCTGCCTTTATCCCTACATGCGAAGGGGGAAGAGTGCCCTCAAGCAAAATTGCCTCTTGCCTGCCTGCACTCAACAGACTGTCTGGAGGCTATGGTGAGATGAGGATTGGGGCAAGGGAAATATGACCTTGAGTCGCCAAGTTGAGGGTGAACAGGGTATAGCCTCTTCGTGGTACAGTGTCGCATAGCCGTGGCTTAGTTGTTTCGATCTCAGCTAGCGGCTGAAGTTGGAGCTATAGCTGTTTGATATACCAGAAATTAGAGGTTGCAGCATGTTGTGGTAGATGTAATAAATAAATTCCGGACTGAGCAAAATCCTGTGATTTGTATAAATTAACCGTCCCTCTTAGTAATTTGATACTCAGTTTAATGTATGACTGTGCCAAAAGTTTCCTTAAAATTTCAACAAACTTATGTTTCTTATGAATATTCCTATTCTATGCGTTGAATACTGACCTTTAACGCTGCCAAAGATTGTAGGTACCGTGTTTTAGAGAACATTCTTACAATTATTAAAAAAATTAAACATAGAAATAAAAAGTTATTTTTACTGATAACTGTCGTTCGAATTTTTAATTAAATTTCTAAATTGCAATGGAGCACATGCTCCAGTGGCAATTTGCCTAAACACCCATCTTCCCCCTTTTCTGCTTCCACCTACAATTACCCTTTACAAATTTTAACTTTAAATTCTTTCAACGTTTTTGGCCTTGTACACTCCCAAGAGAATCTTCCTACACTCTTGTGCCTGAAATCGAGTGCCAGCTTGTGGTCATGGTCATCTTTTCCCTTCCATGCATTACTTTCAATTCTTACACCAATATTTTTCCAAGCCTCATCACCAATATACGCCTTGTACACTCCCATGAACCTCTTCACCCTCCTTCTGTTTTCCAATGAGTCCCATTCCAGCTCTTTTCTCATATCTGTTACTGATTGCGTTCTGCGATAATTTCCAGAAACCAATCTAGCAGTCCTTTTTTGCACCTTTTCCAACTCCTGTATTTGATACTCAAAATGTGGGTCCCGTACTACACTACCGTATTCAAGCAATGCTCTGACCAAAGTTTTGTAACCAAATTCCTTTATTTCTCTCGTACATCCCCTCATCACCCTCTCCAACAAATACAGAATTTTGAAACCTTTTCCTACCATCTGTCCAATGTGTCCTGCCCAGTTAAGCTTGTTATCAAATATAATGCCAAGATATTTACATTTTAAGTCTTCAGCAAACAATTCTTTCCCCACCTTATAATCATTATAAACCTTTAGTTTTTTATTTGTGTATCTAATAAGCTGACTCTTCTTTGCATTTATCTTCATCCCATGTTTACCAACCAAACTAGGTATCCAGTCCAGATCACCCTGCAACTGTTTACAATCCTGAACCGTTTTAATTCTTTTATATCTCATTATGTCATTTGCAAACGTTTATTTTGAATAGTTAGATTTCTGTCGTGAGGTGTCTTTAGTCAGTGTTCCAGTGTAATTGGAGGCACTTAATCGCTTATGTCTTAGCCACTCACGTAACTTTTTATGCTGCACTGTTTAATTCGACTTTCAGACTAATCGAAATCTAATTACTTGTGCACGTTTCTACAAAAGATAGTTATTCTACTCCCTTCTATCTGAAATCAGTTGCCAGCATGTGGTTAAGATCATCTCTTACTTTCCCTGCACTGTTTTTAATTCTTCTACCAATATCCCTCCAAGCCCCATCACCAATGTACCCTCCCCGCCCCTCTCCCCGTAAACTCCCAGCACTCTGTTCATCTTTCCCCTGTTTTCCAATGAATCCCAATCCTGCTCCTCTATCATAGCAGTTACTGATCATGTTCTGCGGTAATTTTCACAAACAAAATTTCTTCTTTTTTCTCCTACGTTCCCTCATCACACTCTCCAATAATTGAAGGGTTTTGAAACTTCTTCCTACCACCTGCTCAGTATGTGCTGCCCAGTTGAGTTTACTGTCAAATGTTATGCCAAGATATTTTCAGTAAAGATCTCCAATAAGCAATTCCTTCCAAAACCTGTAGTCATGAATAACCTTTAGTTTTTTATCTGTGTACGTAATAAGCTGATTCTTACTTCAGAGTCCATTGCATCTTAGAGGATGTGATAGGTGTTACAATACGTCTGATTAGAACTAGGCGATTACACAAGGGACTTGAAATGAAATCTGCTATATAAATCATCTCTAGCATTCAAGTGGCTGCAGATTGGCCAATCACATCCATATCCGACAGCTACAATGAACGCGTAATCTTGCGAACTAACGTCTGGATGAATACGTCAAAGTTGTTCATAAACTGGTGGTAGAGTGTATGCGTATTCTGACGAATGCTTTAAATCACTCAGCTGTGTCCCAACTACAAAAAATAGATGACACTGATAACTGCGATGTAGGTTATACATAGTTAGACCACCCTTTATTAAAAATTTTGTTCCTGACTGAACAAAATGAATTTGTAAATTAATCACCTCATTTCAATGGCAGTAAACTCATACGGAAATGACAGTCAGCATATTCTTTGGTTTTAAGGTCTTCGCTTGAATTCTTATAGTTTTCTTTGCAAAATATCAAGAAATTTTTCTATTGCATCTGCTCGTATGTTTCGGTTTAGTTGTGATTAAGTAGGGACATGCAGTATTTTTTCTGTTGAAGATTCTCTAGCTTTATCTTGGATGAAGGTCTGTTTCTTCGGGATTTACTCTAGATAGACTGTGTATCAACCTCCGACTCCAGCGAACTGCTCTGCAATTTTCATAATGAAAATTGAGTTTTCAAAAACATCTTACTCAGATAATACAGCCGTGTTGGTTCTTTGAACACTCCTCTTTATTGACCGGGCCTTGATTTCGACTGTCTGTTTAATTATTTACGAAACTTGTCGCACAGACCACGCTAATTGTTTTTCAATGTTTCAGCTAAAAATTAAAAAATTAAAATAAATCGAAAAATATTAAAACCCACCGCATTGGATCTGAGAGGTCTATCGGGACCAGGTTCGCTCCTGCACCCCGCGTAACACCCGTCCTAATTGATGTTTTTAGACAGTTTTCCGCTGTCACCTAGATCAAATTCTGGGACGGTGCCTAATCTCCACCTTATTAACTACACATTTCACTAACAAAAGTACATATACCATAGAAAACATAAGTTAGACTATAGTCCGTTCAGTTAACAGAGGCGGTTCAAGGTCAATCTGCTTTAAGCCATCTCTATGAGAAAAGGAAAGAGTTTCCGCTGATAAATATGCCACTCGAATATCTGGACAGAGCAGTCTCCTCTCAGGGATAAGCGATGTGAGGGTTGTGGAGGGGGGAGCAGGACAAGGGTAACGTGACCTTGAGGCGCCAGTTGAGAGTGAACAGAGTATAGTTGCACACATATGGCAACACTTAAGCTCCCCCCCATTGATCCTGGTAAGAGAGCGTTCATAAACTACGCGACTCGGTCGGGAGGGGGGGGGGAGAGGGGAATTTGGAGCTAGGCCACGTAGCTTTCCATTCATCTTATTTGTCACAGTTAAGATGAGCTACAGAACACACAACAACATGTGAATATTATTTTCCGTCAATTAATTATCTCCATATGTAATTTACGATAGTCTGACAAGAGAAAACGGTACAAAATGAATTGATAGGGAAAAAGCTACGAGCTACGCGGGGGGAGGGGTAGAGGCAAAAACCACGTCGGGCTACGTGGAGGGAGGAGAGGTTGATAGGAGGCCAAAATCGAGCTACGTGGTTTATGGACGCTCCCAAATGACAATTACTGGTTCTAACTACCAACCGGAATTGCATTGCATGAAACACCCGCTTGCCGATTTTTCTCTCTTTCTGCTCCTTCTTTGCTATCGAGTTGCCAGTGTGAATTACTCTTTTGTTCCCAATGTTTTACGTTTTCCGTGAGGAGTGCGCCATTGCACAATTACTTTGAAAAAGTTTTTTTCGATCTGGCATGAGACCGAGGATACTATTAGATTAGCGGTTCCCAATTTCCTTTTGGCCACTGAACCCTAATTGATCATACATTTATGGCGAATTCCCATTTTTATAAGCGTAAGCTGAAAAACCAGTTCTGCATCGGTAAGTCGTCACAAACGGAAGCAGAACCAGGATACCCTTCTCACGGCGCGGTTATGACTCTTTTCAACGAACTTTTTATTTAATTCACGGTACCCTTGTGACCCTTCCACGGAACCTCAGGGTCCCGCGGACCACCATTTGGGAACCACTGTATTAGACAGTATACAACGCGGATTGTTACAAATTCTTCTGTCATGTTGTGTGATATTCATGTATGCTATCGCCAATGTGGGGATGTTTCTGTCGCACCAATACTTCCCTGTCACCGAGCGTGGTGGTGTAACCGATAGCGTTCTGGCCTCGCATTCGGGAGGACGGCGGTTCGAATCCCCGTCCGGGCATCCAAATTTGGGTTTTCCATGGTTTCCCAAATCACTCCTTCAAAAGGCCATGGCTCCATTCCTTGCCCCCCATCCTTTCCCGTCTCTAAAAGACCTCGCCGTCAGAGAGACGTAAAGCAGATGATAAAAAAAACTTCCCTGTCAGTCGTACTGTGAGCTGATGGAGATCATCCTGCGTGGTGGCTGAGCGGTAACGCTCCTCGCATACGGGAGGACGCCGCGCCGCGCCGGTTCGAATCCCCGTCCGAGCATCCAGATTTTTCCATAGTGTCCCCAAATCACTCCAGGCGAATGCTGGGATGCTTCCTTCAAAATACCATCGTCGAATTCCTTCCCGTTCCTTGACCCCCAATCCCATACCGCCTCTAATGATCTCGACGGCGACGAGGCATAAAGGCATAAGTAAAAAAAAAAAAAATCAATTACATTGAGTCTCAAATGTATGGCTCATTCACGACGTTATGTAACTTCAGTAGATCAGTTGTAACCTTTGTACACAAGGAGTCCAATTCTAACTGTTTCATCTCTCTCTACACATGTGTCTAACTGATGAAAAGTTCTGCAGGAGCCTTGCTTGGAATTTAGCATCTAGTGAGTATTAGCACCGTAGATTTATGGGGTTTAATTTGTAATCGTTTTCTCCTAATTCATCATTTGGGATGATGTGTCCGTGTCAACTCTGTTTATCCGCTTGTGATCGGATCACTGTCGATGAAAACAAAGAGTCATAGCATTTTTGTTTAACATGTACACGAACATTCTCTTCTCTATAGCTACACTTTGTTTCTTCTCTTCGCCATCTCTTTGCTGTTGTAACGCTATTCCCCGCTCGACGCTAGATTGTTTCGGGAATCGCCAGGTACTTTTCCATCCCTCCTCTAATCAATCATGTTTCTGGCACCTACGTTCAAGGACACTGCACCTAACACAATTGCAATTACGAGATAGCAACACGTCCCGATAAGAAGATTCTGTCTGTCAAAAGTGGTTGCAGTCGTCCAAAACTTTACAGCCGTCAGATAGAGCAAAACTAGAAGGACTGCAGAACTACCTCAGTACTTTATCTGGAACATCATCTATAACTTGTAGTCCCATCCAAATATATATATATATATATATATATATATATATATATATATATATAAAACTTTCTGTCATAACTATAAACAAATATTTGTAAGTAATTTTTCGTCTATCTGTCATTTGTAAATAATTATGAGGAAGGTCTACACGATGGATATTCGTAGATTAGTGGGTTATACATTCATAATTCCTCTTTCCTATATAGTCTGAAATTGCTATTGCTTCGGTTTACATTTTGTTTCAATGACACGCCTTTCTTATTAATAGAGCGAACTTTTATTTTCCTTACTAACCTCTGTTTCACAGGTTTATGAGGTGAATGCAATAAAGTAAATCTTATATATATATAAAAATAGACGTGTTTTTTCCTATATTTCACTATTCAGCCACCACTACTTAGCACAGATCACTGATGTTTGTGGGTGGAAGTAGCATGGAGTTTCCTGTCGTACACAACGTTGGCCGAATGCCGATAGCTGTGGGGATGTGGGAGATATAATGATTAAAGTTGGTCAGTGCAGGGCGTTTTCATATTTCGACCAAAAATTCCTATCTGCGTATACTTCTCTTTCCTGCCACAACTACATAACATAGACTTTTGGTGTTTCTGTGTGGTAGTAGAATCGTCTCTCCTGTCGTGCACTATGGTTGTTAGATGTCGGTAGCTATGGGGATGTAGGAGATATGGGGGTTGAAAGTGGTCGACCTGTGGCAATTTCGACTTCTGCCAAAGACAAAAGTGTCATGGTGTATCACTTTTCAGTGAAAACTGTAGATCACAGATAACTTGCGTTTGTGTGTAGTAGTAGCACAGAGTCACCTTTCGATCACAACAGCAACCGAATTTCAGAAACTTAGGTACTGTGGTAGATATGGTGGTTGTAAGTGGCCGACCAAGGATATTTTCGTATTTCGACTGTCACCGCATATGTTACTTTTCTGCCACAACTACATAGCATAGAGCATTGGTGTTTGTGTTTGGTAGTAGAATCGTACCTCATGTAGTGCACTATGGTTGTTAGATTTCGGTAGCTATGGGGGTGTGGGAGATATGGGGGTTGAAAGTGATCGACCTGTGGCAATTTCATACTTCTGCCAAAGACAAAAGTGTCATGGTGTATCACTTTTCAGCGAAAACTATAGATCACAGATAACTGGCGTTTGTGTGTAGTAGTAGCACAGAGTCACCTTTCGATCACAACAGCGGCCGAATTTCAGAAACTTAGGTACTGTGGTAGATATGGTGGTTGTAAGTGGCCGACCAAGGATATTTTCGTATTTCGACTGTCTCCGCATATGTTACTTTTCTGCCACAACTACATAGCATAGAGCATTGGTGTTTGTGTTTGGTAGTAGAATCGTATCTCATGTAGTGCACTATGGTTATTAGATGTCGGTAGCTATGGGGGTATGGGAGATATGGGGGTTGAAAGTGATCGACCTGTGGCAATTTTATACTTCTGCCAAAGACGAAAGTGTCATGGTGTATCACTTTTCAGCGAAAACTATAGATCACAGATAACTGGCGTTTGTGTGTAGTAGTAGCACAGAGTCACCTTTCGATCACAACAGCGGCTGAATTTCAAAAACTTAGGTACTGTGGTAGATATGGTGGTTGTAAGTGGCCGACCAAGGATATTTTCGTATTTCGACTGTCTCCGCATATGTTACTTTTCTGCCACAACTACATAGCATAGAGCATTGGTGTTTGTGTTTGGTAGTAGAATCGTATCTCATGTAGTGCACTATGGTTGTTAGATGTCGGTAGCTATGGGGGTATGGGAGATATGGGGGTTGAAAGTGATCGACCTGTGGCAATTTTATACTTCTGCCAAAGACAAAAGTGTCATGGTGTATCACTTTTCAGCGAAAACTATAGATCACAGATAACTGGCGTTTGTGTGTAGTAGTAGCACAGAGTCACCTTTCGATCACAACAGCGGCCGAATTTCAAAAACTTAGGTACTGTGGTAGATATGGTGGTTGTAAGTGGCCGACCAAGGATATTTTCGTATTTCGAATGTCTCCGCATATGTTACTTTTCTGCCACAACTACATAGCATAGAGCATTGGTGTTTGTGTTTGGTAGTAGAATCGTATCTCATGTAGTGCACTATGGTTGTTAGATGTCGGTAGCTATGGGCGTGTGGGAGATATGGGGGTTGAAAGTGACCGACCTGTGGCAATTTCATACTTCTGCCAAAGACAAAAGTGTCATGGTGTATCACTTTTCAGCGAAAACTATAGATCACAGATAACTGGCGTTTGTGTGTAGTAGTAGCACAGAGTCACCTTTCGATCACAACAGCAGCCGAATTTCAGAAACTTAGGTACTGTGGTAGATATGGTGGTTGTAAGTGGCCGACCAAGGATATTTTCGTATTTCGACTGTCTCCGCATATGTTACTTTTCTGCCACAACTACATAGCATAGAGCATTGGTGTTTGTGTTTGGTAGTAGAATCGTATCTCATGTAGTGCACTATGGTTATTAGATGTCTGTAGCTATGAGGGTATGGGAGATATGGGGGTTGAAAGTGATCGACCTGTGGCAATTTTATACTTCTGCCAAAGACAAAAGTGTCATGGTGTATCACTTTTCAGCGAAAACTATAGATCACAGATAACTGGTGTTTGTGTGTAGTAGTAGCACAGAGTCACCTTTCGATCACAACAGCGGCCGAATTTCAAAAACTTAGGTACTGTGGTAGATATGGTGGTTGTAAGTGGCCGACCAAGGATATTTTCGTATTTCGAATGTCTCCGCATATGTTACTTTTCTGCCACAACTACATAGCATAGAGCATTGGTGTTTGTGTTTGGTAGTAGAATCGTATCTCATGTAGTGCACTATGGTTGTTAGTTGTCGGTAGCTATGGGGGTGTGGGAGATATGGGGGTTGAAAGTGGTCGTCCTGGGGCAATTTCATATTTCTGCCAAAGACAATAATGTCATGGTGTATCACTTTTCAGCGAAAACTATCGATCACAGATCTCTGGCGTTTATGTGTGGTAGTAACACAGAGTCACCTTTCGATCACAACAGCGGCCGAATTGCAGAAACTGTGGTTGTGTGGTAGATATGGTGGTTGTAAGTGGCTGACCAAGGATATTTTCGTATTTCGACTAAAGGCAAGTGTC
Source organism: Vandiemenella viatica (assembly GCA_031002005.1). Lineage (NCBI taxonomy): Eukaryota > Metazoa > Arthropoda > Insecta > Orthoptera > Morabidae > Vandiemenella > Vandiemenella viatica. The sequence continues at coordinate 158,809,181 of JARYHS010008074.1, forward strand.
TCCGCAGATTTCACTTTTCTGCCACGACTACATAGCATGGAGCATTGGTGTTTATGTGTGGTAGTAGAATCGTTTCTGTTGTCGTGCACTATGGTTGTTAGATGTCTGCAGCTATGGGGGTGTGGAAGATATGGGGGATGAAAATGGTAGACCTGCGGCAATTTCATATTTCTGCCAAAGACTCATGTGTCACGGTGTATCACTTTTAAGTGAAAACTATCAATCGCAGATCACTGGCGTTTGTGTGTGGTAGTAACAGAGAGTCTCCCATCGATCACAACGTTGGCCAAAATTCGGTAACTGTGGGAGTGTGTGAGATATGGTGTTTGAAATTGGTCGATCATGAATATTTTCGTATTTCATCCAAAGACTTGTGTGTATCCGTAAATTTTACTTTGCTGCCGGAACTACATAGCGCAGAAGACTGGTATTTGTGTATGGTAATAGTATCGAGTCTCCCATCGTGCACTATGGTGGTTAGATGTCTATAGCTGTCAATATGAATTCTTTACAATCACGAACGAAGTCGTGGGTACCAGCTAGTTATTACATAACGAAGTTGACAAGATGAAGTTATAATAAGTGTATATTTTTTACTTGGGACCACCATCTTTAAAGCAACTGAAGCTCAGTAATATTTTGCAAAGAACGTTCCAACGTTTCATTCATTGCATTTATCTCATTTTTATTACATATCTAATTAGCTTGAGAAGAAAAATGATCTTCCTCAATTTTGTGTTGCTGAAACAGGGAGTATCTATTTCAGACTATACAGGAAAGTTTCCGAAATATACACTGTTCTGCTGTCATGAGGAATATTTACAAATGATAGACGAAAAATTACTTACAAAGATTTCTTTAATTTTAGGACCAAAAGTTATGCTTTAGCGTTGCACGTGAGGCCCAGGTATATCATTTAGAGTGTTTAGCGTGTTCATATTTAAATTACAGTTTTAATTTAGCACCTACTAGCTGATAGAAATGTCAAAATTGACAGCACTGCTTGACGCACGGGAAGAAGTACTAACCTACTTCAGCCGTTCATTGTTATTTGTTTGATAGGTGTGTGTGAAGTATAAACGTATTCAAGTTAGGAACAAATCATTACTATCGAAATTATTGTGAAAGACTACATGAAATCATCAGAAATTTGTGAAACGTTTAAATGTATATTGGTTGGGAAACATTCACACACATAAGTCTATATTAATGGTATATAACTTTCAAATTTGGCCATAAAGGGATCAAGAATGAACCGCAATCTCACCGTCTAAAAATGTCAGCAGCCAAGAGAATACTTAAGCTGCCGGAAAATTAGTTCGAGTGGCCGTGTCGGCTGTTTAGGGTACACTGAAAAATAATGCTAAAAAAATTACTCGTTTTATGTAACTTTTTTTTATTAAACAATGAAATATAGTTTATGTTTGTAGGGCGTCCGTGAGCTTGTAGCAACTATTTATGTCTGCATACCCTCGGTGACGAGTCTTGATTACTAATTTGATCGCTCTAACTCATAGTTTATAGCTTCAGCTTCCAGACAACTATTAACCAACGTGCTCTTTTATTATAGCTATGAATAATGGGGCTGTAAATGCATGAAGTATGGGCCGTGTGGTACATATAAACAGGATACTTTAGTAAGTAAAAGTATCGCAGCTACTAGCTACAGGGGTTGGACAAAATAATATGAACACCTGACATTTACATACTATTGATTTATTAATATGGGTTTGCTCGTAGAACAGTTGCAATTCTTCGCGGAATAAATTTGTAGAGTGTCTGAATAGTTTCCAACGGAATATTGTCCCATTCTTAAACAAAAACATTCGCCAATTACTTCATTGATGTTGGATGTGGAAATCTGCTCCTTATTCTCTGCTCCAAAACTGTTCAATTATTTTTTTGAACTGCTTTACGTCTCTCAACAGCGAGGTCTTTAGAGACGGGAAAGGATTGGAAGGGGGGGGGCAGGAATGGGAAGGAATTCGGCCATGGCCTTTTGAAGGAAGCATCCCGGCATTTGCCTGGAGTTGTTTGGGAAACCATGGAAAACCCAAATCTGGATGCCCGGACGGGGATTCGAACCACCGCGCCGTCCTCCCGAATGCGAGGCGAGAACGCTAACCGTTACACCGCCACGCTCGGTCAATTACATTGAGGTCTGGTGATTGTGCTGGCCAGGGAAGATGTTTGATGATTATCTGATGCCCCTCGAACCAGGACAGAATCTTTTTGGCTGTGTGTATGGGCGCATTATCATCTTGGAAGATGGCAGTGTTTGGCAGCAGTGTTCGGGTCATAGTAAGAACTTAATTACTGCCGGCCTCGGTAGCGTAGGGGCTAGAGTGCTAGCTCCGCGTACCGAAGGTCGACGGTTCGAGTCCGGCCGAGGGCATGGGTGTTTAGTGTTGTGTTTATGACATTAAAAAAAAAAAAACAACTTCATCACTGAAGATGGATGTCGAGATATTTATTCGGAGTCATCCGGCCAGTGATTTGAATGAGAGGACCAGCTGAATACCACGATATAGCCAACCAAATCATAACGCCCCCCCCCCCCCACCCCAAGCTTGACTGTAGGACGCAGGCAGTCCGGATCGTAGGCTTCTTTTGGTGTTCTCCATACATAAACCTGGCCCTTAGTAGGAAACAATGTGAACGATGATTCATCGGACCATATCACATTATTCCAATCATCAAGTGTCCAGTTTTTATGATCGTGGCACCACTTATTTTACAGCTTAGCGCTGGTTGCCGTTAAAGGGATTTTGCAACTGCAGCCCTTCCATGAATGTTAGCTTTGTGGAGCTCCCGCCATACTGTTTTTGTCGAAACAGTATTGCTCAGGTGTGTGTTGAGTTCTGCTGTCACATTTGCCGCGGTAGTTTTGTGTTGTCTGGCCACAATCCTTTTTAATGTTCGTCGGTCTCTGTCGGTTAACTTTGGTTTTCGTCCTCTATTCCTCTTCGCCGACGATATTTTACCATGTTTTGTGTATGCTGTCATTACCGTAGATACTGTCGCTCGTGAGACGTTAAACAGTTCAGCTGTTTTTGTCACAGACACTCCCGCTAACCGAGCTCCAACAATTGGCCCTCTTTCGAATTCTGAGAGATCACGCATTTCACCGATCGCTTGTTATAACCATGACAGAACAAAGCGTATAATACACTGACCTACAAGACCTGGCACGTCAACTATCCCGTACATGAGCATCGCAGTATCCACACTGAAGTAGTGTTGCCAACATACAACAACCTGTACTCTATCGCATGGTGTTCATATTATTTTGTCCAACCTCTGTATCTCTTAACGAGAAAGTTAAAACCTAATAACCCAAATGTTCATCTGATAACATGCTCTTTTTTACAAACACCATATACTGGTTAAACATGGTTGTTACTGTTATAGAGCCAAGATTTGACTCTGATGTCGGACATTATTGGTTCGAAACATGTTCTGTATCGTAACCGTCTGCAATTTAAAGAACTTTTAAACTATACATTTTTATAACGGACTGAAAATACCGATGTCGTTAACATATTGAATATAATAACAATATTTTGCAATGATATCGGAATATATTTGAACAAAGATACCCGTCAAAGAATAATGAGAACAGAAGTTTACAGCAAGAAGAATAAAAAATGATGGAAAGATACGTGAGGAAGAGTTGGCAGTATATTTGGTTATATGGGCTGGGTCAAAATGACCGATCAAAATACTGAAAGATAGTAAACTAATAAAAATAGATGGATTGTAGTAATCATGTATGATGTTCTACTGAGACAGATGTTTGTTATAAAGTGTTTACGTATGTGTTTACGAGTTGTGAGTCGAAGAATTAATAAATACGTTTCGTAAAAGTGATTCCATTCTTTTAGTTATTATTAAAAGAATAAAGAGAAGCAAGATATTAAGAAATATCAGGATAAGTATTTACTTTCAGACGAGAAGAAAATAAATATCAATCGTACACTATAAATTTGTATCAGAATGGGCATAAAAATATATCTGCTGGCCTAAAGGAATAGGTCGCATACAAGATAAACTACAAGACTTTACTTTTTTTAATGGACGGCAATCTGATATAAAAAAAATTACGTTAGATTTCTATCGACTCTTCCTCTCCCCTCCCTCTTCCTTCCTTCTCCCCTCCCTCTCCCTTCCCTCACCCCTCCCCTACCCCTTGATGAGATTTTGCCGGACCCCACCTATTCTGACCACATGTAATTGTCGACGCCCTCTTAGGTCCCGTTCTTTGACAAAAATCGGATTCGACATGTGCATGTACGGTGTTGTTAGAAGGAAAGGATAAACGCAATCCGTTCATGGGGTTATAGTAGCCCAGGATTTACAGTCAGTAATTCACGCTTCTACGGGGATGTACAATTTTTTGACAGATAATATACGTAATACTGCACACTAGATCTCGGCAAAATAAGTATATTAGACGCGTTAACAGCCAAGTCACGATCTGATTGGAGAATGCTAGTGTATCTTTATTACGGTCAGAACCTCTTTATTCAAACAGGAAGAAAGATAACGAACGGAAAAGCAACACCCACTGCCTCGTGATGGATTTTTCTTAAAAGTCTAAGGGAAATAACCTATGGATATAAAACTCCTATCGTGCAAGCAAAGCGGATTAGCTACTAACCAGCGATCTACGAGCATTTGGTGTTCCGGAAGTTTAGATCATTAAACGATGAAGAAAAGTATAAAGTACTTGGTTTGAAATAAAACTGAAGTTACAATTTGTAACATACGAAGAATATGCCAAAGGTGAAAGGAATTAGTACAGAATGTAATAAACAAAACACTGAAGTAAAAGCAACGCATAAACAAGAAAATATTGAAATGTAGTCTTCACGGGTTTTCCGCCGTATGTTGTTGAAATGCGACAACGAGCTTTCGGCGGCTGACTCTGCTGCCATCTTCAGGTTGGATGTTGTGCAGGGAGAACCAGAGCTGCACCGGCGATGTCTAGCATTGAAAATTACGGAGCCAAGTAGAACAAATATGATTTCCATTTCAGGGTGCTGCAATTAATCTAAGCAAATATTTACACATTTAATTAATACCTTTCAGATGAAATTTTAATGGTTATTTTCTTTTGTTGGTAAGGGTGTCAGAGATTGGAATAAATTACCAAGTGTAGTGATGAATAATTTTCCAAAAACGCTTAAGGAATTTAAAATTAAAATGTGTAAATCAGAATAGTAAAATGGGGAGGTATTTAACATTCCAATTATAAAATAATATATATATATATATATATATAGGAGAAATGAGATGACAGGGGAAATTGACATCCGAGTGTTGGCTCCATCGCAATTAAATTAATAATAATAAAGGACTAGGCACCTAAAAAATTCTCTCGACAAAAATAAATCAAAAAGAAGGTTTCACAAGAAACTCGAAAACTTGCTGAAAAGAATTTCGCTGGGGGAGAATAAGAAGGGGGGCGTGCAGGAGAGTCCCATAACTAATCCGAAAATGTGTTAACCATCCAATGATTTTTGCGACAAACCTTTCATCGCATGAGGCTCAAGTTACAGTTCACAGAACGTAGGATGGCTGCTATATTTAATTGTTCTAACGTGTTTTTTGTAACTGGTTTCGTGTTTAACGTGTGAACAGTTAGAAGCTTTACAAAAAAAAAAAAAAAAAAAAAAAAAAAAAAAAAAAAAAAAAAAAAAAAAAAAAAGCCTCGGGAGGGTGTAGAATTTGAGAGCATAAATACCGAATCTAGTACGACTAACGTCTTAGGTAGATTTAAAAAGCAAATGTGTAATCAGCATTTAAGAAAGGTGACAAAATTGTATACAAAAATTCATTTATTTTAAAACTATATATGACAAGTTATTTGATTGGTAATTATTAATTACTGATATTAAATTAGGATCTTAAGGTTATTTAATCAAATAAAGGAAAGCAGAAGTTATTAACGTATCAAAATATATAATTTCAGTTTTATTTTGAACAACTTACAATGCAATGAAGAAAAAGACAACCCATGCAAAACATCTTAAGTCTCGGATAGTGATCTCTAAGAATTTTTAATCACACTATTTACTGGTCGGTAACTGCAGAGTAAAGTGTTGTCTCATCACAGACCAGGCGAAGGTATAGATGCATGAATTAGCGCGTCGGTGGGTTTGGCTGGTCTTTGTGCTCGGAAGAGAAGTGCAGTTGGCTTGCAGTCAGCGAAAGAGTATCCACTGGGTGCTGTGAGAGAAGGTGGATGAATCACATGGTGTCCGCTATCCAATTTTGGAGGTAGCCGATCTTCGAAAACTAGGAATGTTCAAGGTCTTGTCTCAATCGCAACCAGATCCATTCTGCCGCTCGGCATACATGGGGCTGAGGTATCTATTCGAAACTATGTCAAGACGTGGCCTGTCTCCACAGTCCACTTACCCTATAAAAGATTTTAGTATGCTGATAAGACTGGTTGGCTCCTTAGAAGATGAAAAGCTGTATTCTTTAAGGTACTGGCCCGCTCAACGTGGTGGCTTCACACACCGAAGCAACACGTCTCATTTAAGGCTCCCAATTGTATTGGGATTCCATCTAGCATAGTAAAAACATGTTTCACCAGTTTACGAGCCACCAGTTAACTGTACGGGTCCTTCAGGTTAACCATGACACCAGGCTTCTCTGACTAAACAAACGAGGTTAAAAGTATTGCATCCCGACAGCTGAACGAGATATTTAAAACTATTTCAGAGAAGCTGGTGTAATAAGTACAGAGACATATGGTCAAGGATGATCTACAACAAATGCAATCTTTATCCTGTTCCAAATTGTACAGAAAACAAAGAACATCAGTTAAAAATAATAATGGACATTACATGTTACCTCAATGAATACTGAAATTTCTCTAGTGAACATTACCTAGGAAGTTTATTTTCTTGCTTAACCTTTACATTGATAACGCCTTCAGATTGCACATGTGTAAAACTGATAAAATGTACGTACGTGTGTAGATAAATACAATGATCTCAGTTCTCGTCTATGTCGGATGAAGCCACATTCTTTCCTGAGAACGGAAATTGTACACTTACAACAGAATACGTAATTGTCATGTGTAATATGGCATAAGAATATATATAAACAAAATTTTTATAAATATAAAAATAATCTAGTCATAAATTATTTAGAAACGTTGTATCATGAACAGCGCAGGTTATTGTATGAGCATTACATATAAAAATTAGAATGTGTCGTAGGAATAAGACAAGGATAGATGCTAAATTCAATTTGTATGAGACGATTGTATGTTTAGTGTAATTGAATCGCTGGATGAAAAACAACTAGCAACGTGGGTTAGAAGAAGAGAGACAGTGCAGAACTTGGACATTGCCGATAGCTTAGTTTTTACCACTAAATTTAAAATACACGAAGATAACGGAAACAGTTAAAATTGGTAAAAGAATGACCGGCAAAAAATAATAATTAAAAAAAGGAAAAAATAGGTAGAATCATAACAATAGTTTCCTAACAGTTGGGTACAAATTATGGAAAATACAAAATATTAATTATTTATTACTGTTAATTAAATTGCAAATGAAATGAATAGCTCTTCGAAGTACTTTTATACTTATTAAGACCAACAAATGTAAATTAATGTTGAAAGAAAACAGATTTATTATACCAGATAGCAATCTCGAAAAGAACATTTTTATGCCTTGCCTTTGCCAAACACATCAACTGAATTAAACTCAAGGCGTTTACGGGTTGTTTGTGAACAGTATCAATATTTGCCATTACGTATGTGTAGAGGCATAAGCCTTTGTCTTGACCCGGCACCTGTGATGACGTCAGCCAGTGAAGTCGACTACCTGGGTGCATTGTGCTGGGATGAAAGCGAAAGTGGACCAACAAACTCTGGACGCAACACTGGATTTAGAACAGGCCAAACCAAAGTAGACCCACCATGCTGACCCTAAGTTCGAGTGTACATTCTGCATGTTTTGGGGCTCATTGGACATAAAGCTCCCTCCCCTCTGTGCGATACGGTAAAGATTACATTATCTGATCAAAAGTATCAGGACGCCGGAATGGAACGCTAGATGTCATAAAATACGGACCCGCCAGTATGAAAGGAGTATTGTGTTGTGAGCAGAAACGCAGTAATAGGAGAGCTAAATGACGTCGAACGTGAATTATTGATTGGGTGTCACCTGATTAACAAAGACATTTCAACTCTTTTAAAACTGGCTAAGTCGACATTGGTGACGTGATTGTGAAGGTAAAACGCGAGGGAACAGTCGCAAATAAACCAGGATCAGGCAAACCTCGTTTAGTGACGGATAGACACCATCGATCACTGCGGAGGTTGGTTGCAAAAAAATCGGAAGAAAACAGAGGAAGGTATCAGTCGCGAGTTCCTAAGTGCTACCAATAGTCCAGCCAGCAAAGTTACTGTGCGTCCGGTGTTAAAAGAATAGGGTCCATAGGTAGAGCTGCTGTTCATAAGCCAAGTACAGGGTGCGATCACAAAATTTCAGGACTGCCTCAGGAAAAAAAAATTCCGGACATTTTTGTACAGCGAACTAAAAGTCTTCGAAATATGACCCTTGGGCATCAACACATCGCTGTCAGCGGTTTTTCCATTGTTCATAGGCTCCCTGGAACTCTTCGCGCGGAATGCTGTCAGGAGACCTCGTCGAAGCTGTCTGCACTGCTGAAATTGTGTCGAATCGCCCGTATAGTTCCCCTTTAAGGTCTCTCTTGATTCGAGTGAGCAAGAAGAAGTTGCTGGGAGCTAGGTCGGGGCTGTAGGGAGGCTGCGGCAGTGTTGCCACGTTTAACTTGACCAAAACTTCGCTGGAGGTGAGCGACGTATGAGAGGGCGCATTGTCATGGTAAAGAATCCAATTGTTTTTGATGCGACGGACTCGATCCTTCAAACGGTGGAGCACTTATGCGTAAAACTGACCTGTGACAGTCTTTCAGCAAATTTTCATGAGTTCGGCTTGTTGAATATCTCACAGCGCGGTCATCTTTGAACCTCTTGTGCCACATGAAAACCATTGCACATAGCTTCTTCTTAACAGGCCTCTTGAATCATACTAAAAATCTTTCTGTAGTGGTTTCGTTCAGTTTCGTACAGAACTTAATCGAATAACGCTCCTCTAAATGATGCTGCATTTTCGACTCTCCGAGTTTTCTGCAGGAGTCACTGACACGCACTAACGTTACTAGCGATCTGCTCACTTCTGTTTCTCGGAGGCAACTGCCGCTGATTGAAACCTCCGAGTACTTCACTCTGTCGGTGGAACAGGTCTGCGCACTCTCCTCCACTCAGGAAATAATCAGTCTTCAAACTTTGTGAAAGCATCTTGTATTTCAACAGTTAATGCTAAGTGATGCTTGAGGTTGTGTTAAGAACGACTTCAATGGACCATGGATGACTGGAAACGATTTATGTGGAGTGATTACTCACGCTATATCCTGTGGCAATCCGATGGAAGGGTCTAGGTTTGCCGAAACCTCAAGAACGTGCCAACAGTGCGGAAGATGTAGTATTATTGTGGGGGAAATTGGTTCGTATGTGGTTCCCTTATCGTTCTTAAGAAAACTCCAATTTCTGCCTAGTTTGGAGTCTATGATTGTTTACTTCAGATGACAATGCACCCTACTTCAAAGCTGCGTCTGTGAGGCAATGCTTTGTGAGGAATATCATTCCTGAAATGGACTGTTCTTCCCAAAATTCCAACCTAAACCCAATGAAACTCCTTTGAAGTGAGTTAGGACGTCGACTTCGGTCCAGACATTATCATCCAACATCACTACCTTCTATGGTTTCAGCTCTTGATGAAGACTGCGCTGCCATTCTCCACAAACATTCAGACACATCACTGAAAGTCTCCCAAGCAGAGTTAAAGCACTAATAAATGCAAAGGGTGGACCCACTCCCTATTAATATCCAATAATAGAAACGCGACACGAGTAAAGTCTAAGTATAGTTTCAGATAGCTGTCCAGATACATTTGATCAGATAGTACACTTCTCACCACTCAGCCCGAACTTTTTCCAAGGATTCTCTCGACGCCTTACTAGTCCGCCAATGAAAAAAACTTGCTAAAAAGACCAGAAAAATTTCCATTAGTCCACCTCATTTTGGAGACGTGGGTTTAAATGCTATCAGAATATTGTGAGAATCGTATGCAATATTTTACCGTGACAAACGCCACAGCTGACTTACATTCACGGCCGTTTGTCAAATCCGTTTAATCCTCAAACGAAAAACAATAGCGAATCGCACTGTCCTGATTATATCACGTTCTGACTTGGACAGCAGTTTGACTCTTCACACACATTTGGGCCTTCAGACAATTATCTTGGCAGTTAAGACTTGAGAAAGCGAGCTGGAGATGTTTTGGTAGTTACTCCGTTGAATGGTTCTCCTTTAGTCCGTTGACAAACCAGTTTCCTTCGGACAAGCTTACTGCTTTCTCGTCTTCCGAGTGAAAAGGCCTGTCACTCACAATAATTAACCTACAGGATTTTCCTCGACATTGTTCATATTTGTCGTAAGATAAAGTTTCTCCTAATTGTTATTATTCCAGTTGTAACAAGCGGTACTATCCCACAGTAATGAAGTACAGTAGGCGATATAATTAAGAATCAGCATGTCGATGCTAATAGGTTTTCAAAAACATAACCAAACGAAAAGAAAACCAAGAATAAATCTATAACTTATGAAGCACTAGAGAGGTTAGTAAGAAGGAGGAATATATGAGACTGACGGCTATAAAGAGATTTCATAAAAGATGCGTAGAAATTATCTGTGAATATTACTTGCAGATGTATGATAAAGAAATACGACAATAAATTTGATGGAAAAAATATACCAACCTAATCTCTTCAATGAAATCAGCAACTATTGATATGTTTCAAAGGTGAAAGTCTAATAAAAATGCTTTTGTTTTTAATCACTTACCACGTTTCCAAGAATAGCTGTTAATAATCTTTGTTGAGATGAGCAAGTAATCTTTATAAAAGTAATAAATCATGAATACCTGTCACAGGATCATCCTCTCAAATACGCAATAAAAAAAGACAACGAAGTTCTCAAGGAAAAGTACCGAAGGAAAAACAACCTGATAACCTCAAAGCACAGCCGACTAAAAATAAACACAACCTTGGATAAACTGCAGCATCACCTGAAACATTTCACTTTTCATACTGGTTTTCTAATCTCCATTGCAAAGCCAGAGGCTTTGGATTTGTTTAAAATGAAAGAATTTTTCGGCGAATGTCTGTGTAATAATTTCCGTTGTCAGAAATTAATCCAAACATCAAAATTTTACATGGAATTGTCTTGGAAAGTTGACAAATACTATTGTTCTTTGCAACACAACACCTGATTTTTAAAATGAACCACGTGCTGTTTGGTAAGGAGGTCGTCCATTAATTGAATTGTTTATTTCAGAAGCCAGTCAAGCACCAAGTTTGTCCATTTTGGGAAAACACAAAAAACTGTCTACCATCAGACTACATGTTTTGATGGTGACTTGGGTATTTTTTGCTGAAAGTAGAACATATTGCAAACTATTCTATCAAAGAAAAAATATTTTGGGAATTTTAATATTGCTGTAAATGGAAAGGAAAAAAAAAAAAATTCGCTTAGCAGGTTTCTGCAGTAAACCAGTGGAGCAAACATTGATTTATGCAAAAAAAAAAAAAAAAATGTAAAAATTGAAAAAAACTGAACTTTTAATGAGATTGAGACTGCATTACTAATACTAGGGAAGTACAAAGATGAAATAATCAGCTACTCCAATCATCACGGTAGAAATTACTTAATGCTCATAAACAAATTCCACAGAAAATTCTGCCTCTGTAGTAGGCCATTGTAAAATGCTGTCATAAAAGGTTTCATACCCCTCCAGGTACGGTCTTAGGGCATTTATGTCTTGCATCTTCTTGATATTGATGAGAATCTAAAGCAATAACGAATGAATTAGGGCTCAGATCCTAAACATGAATGGAGAATGGCCTAAACATATATTATTTCAGACTGTACTACAATATTTTAGGTAAACGTTTGAATGAAAAAATATAATTATATCTAATAGTAATATTCGTGTAATTTACCCAATAATATCAGGTAGTATATTATATTATACTATTTATAAACTTACTTTTCCTGATGCGTAGGCAAAATTGGTAGGTAAGTCAGGGGCAGGCGTTGTTTTCAGCAGTGAAAGTTGACTGAAAGATTCCATTAATATTCGGCTTTACTACCACTTTTCCGAGAGTATTACTGTTGCAACAAAATTGTTTTTATGTGGATATCTTGAAATTCTCCTTTTGGAGTTTAGGAATACCTTCCCACAGTTTACTGCAGAAACCAGCCAAGCGCAGTCATTTGACTGGTTTCTGATGTAAACGCGAAATTAAACGTAATGTCAGACAACAACAGTTGGAGATATTTGACTGATTTTTGCACTGAAGTGTGCAATTACCATTAAATAATAATATGGCGCTATTAACTCATTTTTTATAGTTTTGGCGCTTGACTGGTTTCTGAAATAATCGTTTCAATTACGTGAAGTGTTTTTCTCTCGAGTCTTCGTGAGATCTGGTCCGACCAACCCTCTAAAATGACGTGAGATTTTGACGGATACCCCCCCCCCCCCTACTAATCAACTTCGTAACTTTTTGAGACCCTTTTTTTTGGTCTCTGCTTCCAAAGGTGGTTATACCCCCACTTTTGGACGAAATACCCCCCTAAAGTCGACTTTCGCGTCATTTGTAGACCTTTTTATTTTTTTAGCTCTACAATCCTACAAGAATTTCAAAACCTCACGTGAGATTTCCGTTTATCCCCCCTCCCCCTTGGTGAGGTCACGTGAGATTTCCCCGGAACCCCTCCCCCCTTATTTCACCTCACGTAGCCTAATTAATGGACGTCGCCTAAGACTTCAAAGTTTCACGTTATGTTTTTCGTTGAACCAAAACCGAATATCGTAGGCCTACTTAAAATTTTGTAAATTATATTATAGAAATAAATGGCGTCAAAAAAATCCTGTACCCCAGCGTGAGATACAGGTGCTTGGACTCGCAGAGAAGAGAACCAAAAAATAAAGACGTGAGCAGCCTTCAAAGTCGTCGTCAACTGTCGAAGTGGGTTAGCGGTAAAGCTCTGGCCTCGCATTCGGGAGAACGCGGGTTCGAAAAGACGTCCGATCATCCAGATTTCGATTTCCATAATTTCCCGAAATCACTCCATGCCAATACCGGAATTGTTCCTTCTAACGGCCATAGCCTAATTTATTCCCGTTCTTTGTCCCTCTTCGTTCGTCGCCTCTAATAACCTCGACATCGACGAGGCATATAAGCCATAAGCAAAAAGCGTACTTAAAATTCTGTAAATTATTTTCTGGGAGATTTTTATGGAAATATATATATATATATTTGTACTCCAGCGTGTAATTCAGTGCTTAGTACTCATTAAGAAGAGAACCAGAAAATAAAGGCGTGATTTATATCATCTTTGTTGCTGGGTGTATTTCAAAAACGATATTACCTATAAACTTGAAATTTGTCCCTAATATCCAAAATCTATTGTATCCAAACGATAAGTACTAAAATCAGTTACATCTAATATAATTTTAATGTTAAAAACAAAACAAAAAATTATGTCTCTTTTTAAATATTTTCTTGAATGAGCTCTTAATTAATGCTAATAATGTACGTATCATAAATTTTATTTAAACCCAACTATTGATCAGACACAGTCACAACTATGAGGAAATATTACAAAATATCCCGCTTTCCGGCGATATTCTGGTGTAAGAATTGTAATCGCCGGGTCCCTCAAATCTGCACGGTTACATCCGGGACCTGTCCTCGCTACTTTCTCTTTGCAGCGTGTCTCTCCTGTTGTTTGCAGGCCACTGCGGGCAGGGAAAGCTTTGCCACGGACCACCGACAGGGCTCAACAACACGCGCTTATCGTGCTGTAATAACCTGCACTCGCCAGACACCTTGCAAGTACTACTGAACTAAATTCTTGTCGCCAGACAAAAAAACAATCACAGGCGTATAGTTATAGTTTTAAAAAAAAGGCACAAATTTGCAGCATTGAAGCCCTCATCAACTCAGGTGGTTTGAGTACGTTCGTAGTACGAGTAATAACGACTTCCTTGACAATCCAGCGGAGCCGCTGTCCAGTAACCGAAGCAAGTGTTTGTTCAACTGAAAGTAAGAGAAGATTTCGTTATGAAGTACTTATGCACTGAAATGTCAACCATTATTTAGTAACACGACTGTACGTGATTTACAGAACTCCTTACAGTTTGAAATTCGTTCCTCTTCTGCAAGATGTTCCACAGTGTAATGGGTATAACAAACTAAAAGAAGTCAGTTGCCTAGTAAAGGTTCATTATATGGAGTGTTTGCGTGTAACAGTAAACAGCAACATGGCATTCACTCACAGGATTGTAATTCATATATCTAATGTGGCAACTCTATTGCGCGTCCTCAACTGGAGTACTGTTGTGATGTAACTTGTAAGTGATCCAAACGAAACGAGTTGATGAATAGTTTCAAGACAGTACAAACAGCCAGTGGTTTTGTGACCGCTTGCCGCCTCACAGACTTGGTAAGTGTTTGGGCTGGGATGGTCTGAGAATGAGAAAATTTACTTTCACTCACCACTGCAACTGAATACTTCATCGTCAAACATATATGAGTCCCAATGACAGAATAGGAAATATCAGGGAAATAAGGTGGTGTATAGCTTGGAGAAAACCACCTTCTTCTACTAATACCTTTTGTGAATAGCTGCAAATGGAGACTTATATATATATATATATATATATATATATATTAGGGCAAAAGTGCAAATATTCAATAGAAGAAATCAAGGAGCTTCTGTAATTTTCAGTGTGTATTGTAACGAGCCGCGCTGTCGCCACGTTACAAGGTGCATTTTTATTATATATGTAATAATATAAGAGTAATTTACATAAATCTTGGGCGACCACCTAAATAGATTTTTGTTGTAATTTTCTAAAGTACGCAAGATTCCAAGTGAGGACTGTAATGAAATGATGAACATACAGTGTATCTTGGTAAAGCGAATATTCAAGAATTATTGAGCTATGTAGGCTTGAAGCTAATCTTGGTCTTCCCGAATCATGGCGACGGGACGTCGCGGATTTGGAGTTTTGCCGGACCACACACTCTGCTCCCTGGGGATGGGTCACTCACCGAGCGGGAAAAGCCTGCCGCCCGACACCCGAAGGGGCTCTCACTCCGGCGAACTTAGCCGAATATGTCCGACCTCTGTGAGATACTCTAGGCAAATCACACATCGGGGATATCACGTGACATTAGGTGCCGACCTGAAGATCCAATCCAAATGAGCGTATAACTTAAAATCCTGGGAATTTTTGTTATATGTGAGCTTCGAGACTACAAATGGGCGGAGCGAGAAGTTTCCTCGTGGACCGAAGAGCGAGGAGCTGGACATTCTGACTTCGATCTTCGAGTCCAAGCTATGCGAGTCTAGTCTGAGCTGGACTTGGAAAGTTGGCTTCTCTCGCCAACTGCCGCTGTACGATTTCTGGCTGGCAGCTTGCCTTGCTGGAGCAAGCGTATCACAGCAACACAGCCGGTAATGCGATGATGCGCATTGTCAGACCAGAGATGCCTATAGCCGACTTGTGAGATAATCTCACATATCGTGGGTCCGCTACAGTCACCGCAGACATCAGACGCAGGACTACAATGGTAACTTATTACGACCAAGCCATCTGATTGTGCATTCCGTGAAACAGAACCCGTAAGCGACTTTGAGAGGATAGGTTCATGTTCTCACTTTGTAATTGTAAAAAACCCCTGAGCTAGCGGCATAATTTGCCAGAACTAGTTATTTTCGAATGATATATTGTTCATTCTGGCGCCCATGATTTTCTTTTTTAACTGTAAAGTCACAGTATTATGATGCCTTTGTCTGAGGTCGTCATAACTTGTATTTTTCATTGTTTCCAGTTGTCATTATTTCTTGCATTTTGATTCTGAGATACATTTAAAAGTAAATATACAATTGTTTGCTTGCTCATGACGGCTAATTGTACCTCTGAGCGTTGCTTTTATGATTTTGCCAATTTGTGTTCATGTTAACGATAAATTCGCTCAGACTTGTAATCGCCAATGATTAGAAAATAAATGTCATATTGTGACAATTTTTCCTATATTCCAACTAACGTCGAGATTCTTGCAAAATTAATAAATTTTCACTCCTTCATAAAAATTAAAATTAAAAATCTACAATTATTAATCATAAAGGTATGAAAGATAATTGTAAAGTAGTTTGCCCACCAAGGCACCCACCACAGTATGATCGACGTAAACCTATGTACGAGAGTGCCCCAAGTGACGGGACGTCATATATTATAATATTTTAATACAGAAATCATGTAAGTTTTCGAAGTTTCAATGCAGCCAGACGTCGAGTAAGCACGTCCTGTTGTTCGACTTTCTGCCGATCGACAGTTCGGATTACAAGCTACACGTGCAGTGCTGAGCATGCAAGCCAATACTTTTCCAGCAAGCTAGAATACATTGATCACTCTCACTTCTTGACTGACGATCTACAAGATAACACCTAGGCCTCGGAGATAGATATTCGCTGCACCAACCTCACCATTCTCTGTTAGTTGTGGACTGTAGGGCTAAGTTTCATCCCTAGGTTCAGTATTGCGGGTTACGGGATACCTCTTAATTTGTACAACATCGACTGTAGTTGATTTATGGTCCAGTGCAATTAAATGGGGTTTCCAGATACATTGTTTTATTTCAAGTAGCTCGTAGCTGCCCGCTCCCTCTCCTATTTACAAGTTATCCCCGATGCTCATGTTTATTTGCTAGCGCAAGAGAAGAAGAGGATAGGCTCAAGAGAGAAGAAGTCAAGAGCAGAAGATACGAAGAAAGTCGGCGCAAGTCATAGGGCATCGTAGGGTAACCATTTAGAACCCACGTGTCAGTCATCCTGGCACACTCTTTCAATAGGCATAGCACGATCCTATATACATACATATAGGGTCAGGCACACTGGTGTCAGAAGCTTTATTTGTATTTGATGAGGAGTAGGGAACAGCTCGCAGGGTTTGGTTGAGGTTGGTGTATCAGCAACAGCGAAATTTGGCAGTCAGTCTCTGCAGTCAGAGGGACCTGAGTTCGAGACCCGAAGAAGAGCAGCGGGGCGCTCCGAGATCTTCGCGGAGGCAGCCAGGCAGGCGGTAGCAGCTACGGAGGGCGCAGCGCTGGGCAGCCGGCAACAGTGGCGGACGACTCCGGGCGACTCAGCATTCCGGGCGCTGATAGCAGACGCAGTCCAGTGGCGGCTTCACGGCGACGAGGCGCGTTCATCACAGCACTCCACATACATAATTAAAATAAGGTAAGTCTGCAACCATCAACTATGGCTGTTAATTTAGACGGGAAAGAAGTTAGTTTGCAAGACGCGGTGAATATTCTCAGTCAAAAATTGGCGAAAGTAACCTCTCAAAAAGCAACTACTAGTAAGGAAGCAAGTTCTGCAAATGCCATTATTCAGTGTCCATTATTGCTTGACCAAATTTCTTTTGGGGGTAGTGCTAAGGAAGATGTTGAATTGTTTTTTCCATAAATTTGAAAATTTGACTTTCTTTGCCGATTTTTCCAGTGAACAAAAATTGAAATTGGTGAAAACTCGTCTAACGGACGAAGCGTTTAGATTCACAGTTTATGATTCAAGCTGTAAAGCGTGTTTGACGTATGAATCATTTAAACAGGAATTAATTCAGAGGTTTCAGAAAAAAAATACTGCTAGATTTTACAGGGAAAAGTTACGCAATTTGCGTAGATTTCCCAATGAGGATGTGGAAAAATTCG
>JARYHS010008074.1:158828081-158856412 GCA_031002005.1 Vandiemenella viatica
GACCGAACAAAACCAGATATTCATAAATTGTTGTTAGAAGGATCCGGTTTACTTGTTAATGCAACCAATTGTCAAATTTCAGGAACAGATTTTACAATACCAGCAACTTACATCACTCAGATTCATTCTTCATTATCTTATCCAAACTATTTTTTACCTACTTTTACTCATGAAATTTATCACGATACCGAATTAGTTAATTTAAATGTAACCCATCACTTACCTCTCAAAGATGAGGTGCATAAATATTTACAAAACGCTCAAGATTCTGTAAAACTTAATCACATTGTCACTCACCTAAGATCTCAAATTCACTCCAAAGCACACCAAACAATTGTCATTAGTTCCATAAGTGTCTCCACAATCATTGGTATTCTAGTCATTTCTACTATTATGTTTTTTATATGTAGACGCCAGCTTAATAAGATGTTTCACAAACGTTCCATTATGGGCAATACAATTCCAACAGGCAGTCAGATTATTGTTCGTGTTCCAGACTCGCCAAATACTAATTCTAATGGGGAAACACCCAGCACACATAATTAATATATTTTCAACTTTTCATTATTATTTCTTTTACATATTTTATGATTATTTTTATTTGGTTTTATGGGTATTCATATCTTTGACATTTCATGTTTTGTTTTGCTTTACTAAGATTCTATTTATGTTTATGAATGCATATTTAAGGCAAGAGGTATTTCGTAACACGTTAGCATGCATATATTGATCCTTACTTATCACCAGTACCATTTATACAATTTTTCAAAAAATTTTTTACTATACACTGTGGTGCCAAATTTTGATTGTTAGTGTTTGATGTTATTCCCGCGCTACGGGAGTAGCGCGTTTTTTCAACACCGGGGGATATGTGACGGGACGTCATATATTATAATATTTTAATACAGAAATCATGTAAGTTTTCGAAGTTTCAATGCAGCCAGACGTCGAGTAAGCACGTCCTGTTGTTCGACTTTCTGCCGATCGACAGTTCGGATTACAAGCTACACGTGCAGTGCTGAGCATGCAAGCCAATACTTTTCCAGCAAGCTAGAATACATTGATCACTCTCACTTCTTGACTGACGATCTACAAGATAACACCTAGGCCTCGGAGATAGATATTCGCTGCACCAACCTCACCATTCTCTGTTAGTTGTGGACTGTAGGGCTAAGTTTCATCCCTAGGTTCAGTATTGCGGGTTACGGGATACCTCTTAATTTGTACAACATCGACTGTAGTTGATTTATGGTCCAGTGCAATTAAATGGGGTTTCCAGATACATTGTTTTATTTCAAGTAGCTCGTAGCTGCCCGCTCCCTCTCCTATTTACAAGTTATCCCCGATGCTCATGTTTATTTGCTAGCGCAAGAGAAGAAGAGGATAGGCTCAAGAGAGAAGAAGTCAAGAGCAGAAGATACGAAGAAAGTCGGCGCAAGTCATAGGGCATCGTAGGGTAACCATTTAGAACCCACGTGTCAGTCATCCTGGCACACTCTTTCAATAGGCATAGCACGATCCTATATACATACATATAGGGTCAGCCATACGCAGGACTACAATGGTAACTTATTACGACCAAGCCATCTGATTGTGCATTCCGTGAAACAGAACCCGTAAGCGACTTTGAGAGGATAGGTTCATGTTCTCACTTTGTAATTGTAAAAAACCCCTGAGCTAGCGGCATAATTTGCCAGAACTAGTTATTTTCGAATGATATATTGTTCATTCTGGCGCCCATGATTTTCTTTTTTTAACTGTAAAGTCACAGTATTATGATGCCTTTGTCTGAGGTCGTCATAACTTGTATTTTTCATTGTTTCCAGTTGTCATTATTTCTTGCATTTTGATTCTGAGATACATTTAAAAGTAAATATACAATTGTTTGCTTGCTCATGACGGCTAATTGTACCTCTGAGCGTTGCTTTTATGATTTTGCCAATTTGTGTTAATGTTAACGATAAATTCGCTCAGACTTGTAATCGCCAATGATTAGAAAATAAATGTCATATTGTGACAATTTTTCCTTATTTCCAACTAACGTCGAGATTCTTGCAAAATTAATAAATTTTCACTCCTTCATAAAAATTAAAATTAAAAATCTACAATTATTAATCATAAAGGTATGAAAGATAATTGTAAAGTAGTTTGCCCACCAAGGCACCCACCACAGTATGATCGACGTAAACCTATGTACGAGAGTGCCCCAGAAACTAATGCAATATATTTTTTTTCTTCAACAATTTTTTATTGAACACTATGAAACTTATACACTAGAAAGAATGATATTTCTTCTACACTCCCCATTTTTTCAAGTAATCTCCTTCTTGTTCTATGGCCTTCCTCCAGCGAGACACAAGAGCGTGTACGCCCTGGCGATACCACTCCTTGTTCTGTTCACGAAGCCCTTTCTTCACTGTGCGAATCACCTCTTCGTCATCCCCAAAATGTCTCCCACGAATCGCATTCTTCAATGGCCCAAACAAGTGAAAGTCTGAGGGAGCTAGGTCAGGGCTATAGGGTGGACGGGGTAACACTGTCCAACGCTGTTTGGTGATGTGTTCCAATATCCTCAAACTTGTGTGAGGGCGTGCGTTATCATGTTGAAGCAATCACCTGGGTTGTTATGGAGTCCAAGTCGTTGGAAGCGCTTTTTGAGTTTGGTTATTTTGTTCACATATAGCTCAGAATTAATGGTGGTGCCTCTCGGCATCACATAAATGAGTATGACACCATCACAGTCCCAACACATTGATCATGACCTTACCAGCGAAAGCAGTTGCTGTGTGTTTTTTTTTTTTTTTTTCTGTGTAGAATCGGGATGGCGCCATCCAATCGATTGCCGTTTTGTTTCGGGTCCAAATGGTGAACCAAGGTTTTATCACCTGTCACAATCCGGGATAAGAAGGCTTCCTTCTCAGCTTCAAAACGTTGCAGCAACTCAGAATAAATGTTTTTTCTGAGAGTTTTGTGTTCCTCCGTAAGACGGCGCGGAACCCATCGTGAACACTTTTTTGCGTAATCAAGAGCACTGACGATTTCACCCACACTTCCTTTGCTGAGTGACAGCTCCCGCGCCAACTGCCGAGTCGTTATGCGTCGGTCCTCGCGAATGAGCGCATCAGCACGCTGCATCTTGTCAGGTGTTCCCTACCGCTGCAAATCTTGGAGCTCTGCAGAACCGCTTTAAGATGGCCTCACCCTCTCTGCCCAGCGACTAACCGTACTTTTGTCGACTCTGATGCTCCATAAACTGCACATAAATTTTTGTGAATGTTTCCTATCGTTTCTTGCTCCGCATTGAAAAATTCAATGATGACACGCTGCTTATAACGTACATCACTCACAGACGCCATGTTGAACCATAACTGCAATTACGCTATCTGTCAGAATAAACGGAAACTTTGCGCGCGCACCATGAAAACTTCAAGTTTCGAATTGGTACCATTGTTGGGGACTGAGTAAAAAAATGTGTTGCATTAGTTCCTGGGACACTTGATTTTATTTTCAAAGAGTGAGTACAGTAACTTTACGTAATAATGTGGTTTAATAATCTTATGGCTTCACGGCTCGTCGACGTCGAGATGATTAGAGGCGGGAGAGGTCTGGGAACAAGGAACGTGAAGCATCGACCATTGGGTTTTTGAAAGAACTATTCCTGGAGTGATTCCAACGCACGTCCTCCGGAATGCGAGGACGGAGCTTAACCGCTCACACACCACGTTCGGTGGTTTAAGAATCCTTTTTGCTACTCTCCTCAAAACCAAGTATCTTCTTGCAGCATGTATGGGTACTTTCTTGTTTTGGTATGGCTATTTGGTCTAAGGCGTTTGTGAATCCCATGATGCTATTTATTGTAGCTTCTGTTTTTGTTGACTATTGCGGAACAGTTACAGTTCCGTGAAATATGACGGCGTTCTTTTGAATTTGTATGATTGTAAATTTGTCACCAACAGAAGCAATTTGATTTTCTGATTCCCTTAACGCCAGGGATTTAGGCAGCGGGTTCGAATAACAAACAACAAACGGGTTAGGAAAACAGCATGTGACCGACTGCCAGTGTGACTTGTCTGCTGTCATAAATTCCGTTGGGCATGCGATTATTGTCATAAATTGTGTTGAGCATGTGATTCTTAGTGTTCTATACCCGAGTACGCTGTTCTCAAGCATGACCCAATACTCAGCCTAATTGCACACTATTTAATTTAATTATTATTGAGATAATTTTAAACAATCCATAAAAGATTACTCTTTTTGGTTTAATTTTCCATTTACTTATCTCTACTATTAGAGTTTGTTGTGTGCAACTACATTTATGTCTGACGTACATGATACCACGTAATGTAACTTTTAATTTTGCACGAACGCCGACAGTCAATATTTTTTTTTTTTTTTTAACATGGCTTTAGGCCTCGTCGAATTTGAGATGATTTAAAAAGGGAAAGGACTGTATCATGGAACGGGAAGGAATTCGGCCATGAACTTTTGAATGAACCACCCTCCAATGCTCCTGGAGTAATTTGGGAAAACCACAAATCTAGGTGGCTGGATGGGGATTTGAACCGGCGTCCTCAAGTATGCGAGGGCAGAGCCTTTCCATTCGCTCACAATCTTCAGAGAAAGTTGAAATGCGTACGATAAGTATGTGGCTCATGTTCATATCTAGACTATTTAACAGTTAGAAAATTCCTTGGATGTTTGTATAACAGATTTACAATACACAATTGCAGGGGCGGATCCAGGAGGATGGCTAAGGGGCTCAAGCTTCTTCCCCCCCCCTTCCCCCACCGAAAGAGCATCTAGGTCCCCGACGACATCGTAATTTTGGGGAACCTTTTTTTTTAACTCTACTGTTTTTAAAAAGGCACATTTCCACGATCCCTTGTAACGAAGGCGAGACGGGACGGGACGAATACTCAACCACACGCCATGGGAACAGGGCCACCTCTGCTAGCGGAGACGAGACGCAGCTACCCACTCTGAGTCGGTAAACATCACAGGCGTGTGTAGCGGTGCGCAATTGCCATCGGTTTGCAGCAGTGGTGCGCACCCCTTCTGTTGCTGTAAAGGGCTATGTGCCAAACGACACTAGGCAACGTGGTGCGGAGGTGGCGGCGAGGTAAGCTAGGACTAACCTGCGGCCCGCGGTCGTCCCTACACTTCGGCTAATGAGGTCCCGTCCCGTCTCGCCTTCGTTACAAGGGATCGTGGGAACGCGCCTTAAGGGCGATAATGTTGACATGAGATTTTCTGTCACCGACCCCCCTCCTCCGCCTCATATAAAGCCTACACTCGTCCAAGTCAACCCCCCCCCCCCACAAACAAAATCCTAGAACCCCCCAAACCAAAATCCTGGATCCGCCACTGAATAATTTAACTTGGTAACTGTAATGCCAATTACACAGATTTCTGTTCTTTGTTATTTTTATGTTAAGACACGTAAGCCAAAAGTTAAAGCTTTCAGAAAACGACGAGTAACAGTTGTGAGACATAAACATTGGGCAATGAGGCGTGCCTCGACTTTCAGCAACTTCGAAGGGATAAGTTGGTAGTAGCGAGTAGCTAAGACAACTCCTGCACATTCTGATGACCACAGTCTTGTTCACTTTCCGCTGCTGACCACAACATGGTCTACCACCATGGTAGCTCATTGAACTCAAACTCGTTTCATATTTTTAGCATTTATTACTGTATCAGTCCAGTGATTAAGGCGCTTGCTCTCGAATTACAGGGCCTATGGTTCAAATTTCGGCGAGGCCAGGAATTTTTAAGAGGTATGCTTGCTCATATGACCTATGCCAGGACGTTCATAGCTAGGATTCCACGTTTAGCTGTGGAACCAGCCATGATAGAGTCTGAATGCAAGAAAAATCGAATCTCTGTCACCAAGTCGCGAGACCACACGAATTCACTCATCAAACTTTTCTTTTGTTTTTTACTTTTTATGAAACATAACCTTCCTATTCAGAACCAACCATCAAAGTGGAAAGTTTAGTCAATCATTAACTGATGCATGAACTTACCAATATCAGATTACTCATAACAATGATATTTCTAACAGCTAATTTTAAAAGAAGAACGTTAGAAACTTTTGTTACGGACTATTCTTCTGCACGAATTTCTTACTGACATGAAAGAGTTTAGTTATCTACTCTTAAAATTATATTGGAGTTATATGCGAAAATAGTGTCTTGTAGCAGACAATTCTTAGCTGTTCTTTTTAAATTCCGAAGAAAACTAGAGCAACACACAGAAATGCACAAAAATGCTCAGTTATTTCCCTATCCCAGTTACTTTAATTTAATTTAATTGTGATGAATTTACCTACACATCAATTTTTTCCCCTTTCTTGAACCCACGTACTTTTTCCCTCTAAGAATTTCAATTTTAAATTCTTTCAGCGTTTTTTGGTAACTTATACATCACTTCCCTCAGAAATTTATTCCAATCACTGACTCCGTTTTACAGACGAAAGAAACTTTTCACATCCTTGTGTCTGAAATAGGGTGTCAGATTTTGGTCATGGTCATCTTTTCCCTTCCATAAGCCACTCATAATTTTTCCAAAATATTTTTTTATGCCTCGTCACCAATACATGCATTTTTTAACACTCCTCCTGTCTTCAATGAATCTCATTCCATCTTCCTTCATCACATTGGTTACTGACCGTGTTCTGCAGTAACTACCAAAGACGACCCTAGCAGCCTTCACCGCTCCCTCTTCAGCTACTGCGTTTGCTACCCAACACTACACCACCACGTTCAAACAAAAGTCTGATCAAAGTTTTCTAACCCAATTCCTTCACTTTTTTGGTATACCCGCTCATCACTCTCTCCAATGAATGAAGGATTTTGAAACTTTTTCTGTTCCACCCTACACAATGTCAGTTTTTTTGTATACCCGCTCATCACTCTCTCCAATGAATGAAAGATTTTGAACCTTTTTCTATGCCACCCTACCCAATGTGTCCTGACCAGTTGAGTTTATTATCGAATGTTGTGCATAGTTAAGCTACAGTTCAGGTCAACAAGATCCACCCTGTAATCATAATCAACATTTACTTTTTTTTATCTGTGTACCTAATAATCTGACTGTTATATGCATTTACCTTCATCCCCTGTTGACCTATCCAGCTAGATATCCTGTCCCGGTTACCTTGTTCACAGTCTTCCTCCGTTTTGATCCTATTATATAACATTATGCCAACTGCAGACAACATAACTTTTGACGGTAAATCACTATCACAATCATTCTTAGTTTTGACATACTTAGCCATAACATTAGAACAGATAATTATAAGATAGGAAAAAGACGTAAGTCATTCCAAAATACGTAAAAGAATAATAAAATTTCCTATAGTTTTACACCCACAGTCCTTCCGTAAAAAAGTAAATAGTTGATTACAAAACAAGTCACAACTAATAGTACTTATTGATATAATTTACTGGTCATTTTTTGGTGAACCTCGGAGAAACGAGCATAATACCTTCTCCAACACATAATTTAATTTTTCAAACATTGAAATTATACTGTACTTCGTGATACTAAAAAGGAATGGAATTAACTTATTGAAGCAGTAAACAAGTATCACTGAGCAAAACAAAACGATATATTCCTTTTGTTATATACCTGTTCCAAGAGCATGAATAATACTAAATGGATCAATTGTGTTTCCGAATAATTAACGGGAAATTAAAGGTGACTCAATTTTTTTCCTGATGCACAGCTCAATGAATTAAACGAATAATCTGATGTGAATATAAATGCAGAAAGTAATTGGCTTAAGCAAATCGTTACTACGTCGCGTCCACTTTTATAAACTTCAACAGTTTTGCAGGTTTACCTTGAGAAGAACCTTCCATGTACTCCAACAGCAGATGTACAATTCTTCTGTAGGCCTCGTCTAAGAGTGTCCTTTAAAATCCTCAATGGCCCTTAGCCCCCATACTTGTGTACCTCCCTCTCTCGTAATTTCGCCCTTAATGGTACACGTCGATCGTACAATCTGAAAATTACATAAGCTCCACGATTTCTTCCATTGAAGATGTGAACTTTCGACCTAATAAATAAAGCATCAGTCTACATCTAAATTTGTAGCAATTCACAAAAGACTTTAGTGGTAGATGGTGGTTTCCTCCGAGGAATACACAATTTATTTGTCTGTACTTTCCTATGCTGTCATTGGGACTCAGATATAATGCACCTATAGAGTGCAGTCGGCATATAATCAAAATGACGAAATACAATACCAGACTCCCTTACATATGGGGGGGGGGGGAAATCACGCATTTATACCTGAAAGAGGGTGTCATATTTTAGTCAGTAATTGTGACACTGAACTGTGGCACATTCTATCGTTGTTGAACAAAATCTTTATTAAATGATTATTTTAGCTTTTTAGTTCACATTGCCATGAAAAGCGTATTTTTTTTAGTTTTTTAAACTATAATTTTATTTTTAACTTTTTAGTTCACCTTGCTACAAAAGCGTGTTTTATTAATATTTTAAAACGCTGATACTGTCAAAGTAATGAGAATACCAAGAGATAGCTATGAAATGCTTGTCATCAATATTTAATATATGTGCAAAATTTCAAACAATCCGGAAGTGGGTGGAAATTGAATTCGAAGATTCCGTTACATTTAACCACTTTTCTGTTGTTACTGTAAAAGTAGTGAGAATATCAGGACTTAGCTATGAAAGTAGTGTATTGTTATCGGATCTCAATACGTGTGCAAAATTTCAAACAATTCGGACTTCTGAAAGTGGGTGAAAATTGAATTTGAAGATTCCGTTACATTCATACGGGTGAAAATATTAATAACATAAAGCGTGTAATAAACAACTAGCTACATCTTACTTTCGCAAGTGGATATTCAAATAACATGGACTACGATTCTTTTCTTGCCAGTCTGAACACAATGGAAACTGTTTGTTACTCCTGTTATTATTATTCACCATTTATACACGTCATTTATAAACATTCCACTTCTGTCACTTTGCTTTACAGAATGCATCATCTTGGACACAGTATACTTGTCACATAATAATTTTAATGATTGCTATTTCCTTCTAATCTCACTTTATTTTATTTTTTGCTTTTTTGCCTGTTTTTGTAAAGTTGCTAATGAGATTCAACATATCAGTAAAAAAAGAGAGATAGTTCCGAAGGAATAGATCCACTTTCTTAAAAGCAGAATGCATTTCCAGTTCCCCAAGTGATTTTGGAGTTTAGGGAATTCAGATTTGCTTCACGTCCACGTCGAGATATTAAAGAATGGAGAGGTTTGAAATAAAAGTACATCTAGGAACTGGTTCATGTAATTGTGTAAGAACGACTCCAGAATTTTCCCGAAGGCGGATAGGTCTTGTCGACGGCCTAATAGGCTAAGGGGTAAGAAACTGGAAGGAATTTGATCATGGTCATTTTAAGGAACCATCCCGACATTCGCTTAGAGTCATGAAAAAACGAATTCTGGATGATCGGACGGAGATTTGAATCCGCCTCCTACCAAACATCAGGTCTAAGAGCTACCTCTTACTCCTCCCGCCCCCCCCCCTTACCCCCAGACTCGGTTATTACTGATTAATAACAAGTTGATTAATAATGACCTCAAACGATTTCGGTATCAGTATATAACGATCAAACGTTTTTCCTCCAAAAGTTATCAAAAAATCTTGTGTTTGAAAAAAGTTATGATGTTTGAAATTTACTTTCTGATTGATACGTCTGTACCAGCCACCTTTCAGACTGCAAGCAATAACACTATCAGGAATCCTACTACTCCTAAGTATGTGACAAGTGTGTTTTAAATTCTGCAATTGTTGCCAGGATGAACTCGCTGGATATGGGGAGAATTCCTTTTGAATTTCAGTTAACTGTCCAAATACTGTTTCTTACAGTTTTTTAAAGCAATCCAATGTGTTCTACTTTAACAGTTGATATAAATTAAGAAATAATCATTGCCGGAAATCCGAAAAGACAAGGTAAGCTACTAAATAACACTCTCTTTAGATAACGGGGACTATTCGGCTCAACGGTGAAAGATGCTCTTCAGACTAATGTGCCACGTGCCTGCAAAATAAGTCATAAAAACTGTAACACAAACACGTTAAACAATTTAGATTACAAAGATTGCGTTTTACAGTCCACAGTTTATATGAGGCTTTACTTCATCTTTTTATGACAGAAATTAAAACTGTGCAAAGGTACACCTTTCTCAACAACAAAACTGCTACTCGCTGATGACCCTGTAGATAAAGAAGACATGATGATCTTTAGAGCCCCGAATATTGCCTCTAATTGAGGAAAATGGATTTGAATAGAGTGGTTAATAATGTCTCTGAATGGAACTTGGACCCTTTGATAACGCCCGCAGCATGGCGATGCCCTCGTCACATCCATTCTTGCGCCAATAGTTGTAATGCGAATGCGGAACTCTATCTCCGCGAATCTTACGGGAAGCGGCAGAAGCTGTAAGACTTTTACCTTATATTTCTTTGTTCTGATAAACTTCAGAGTTTCGCTATATGGCAGAGATAATACCAATAACAAGCTAGTTCCAAAGGAGTCCATCTCATACTCCATGGTAGGTCGTATTCGATATTTAAGTACGGGATATCCGTCGTACTGTCTCTTGCAGACTTCGAAAAGTAAACACATTTTGATATACAGGTATTAGTTGCACGAAGAAAAACAGCATTTTTCTGGTAAGAGACAAAAGTCTCGTCTAGAGCGGGAGAACTTGAAACGGAGGTCATCTGTGCGAAACGCCACCCGCCTTCTCACCACTCTAGTGACGCATTCACAGTACAGCTTGTAGGACCTACAATGATCCGATTTTAGATAAAGAACTCTTGATGGGCCATGAAAGGGGTTTCAGGACTACATGTAGGACGTGTTAGATAACTGTTACTTCCATTAGCGACATGTTACTGAAAAGTGCTCGTAGTTCCACGTTTTTTTTTCAGCCGAAATGTTACACCACATTTTTTAAGAATAAAATTCTACAAAAAAGCAAACTTTATTATTGTATTATGACAATTTCATAACAGTACCGTATGTATTAAACTGTGCACATAATCTCTCATTTCTAATATCTCTGATTGCTGTTATTTTGCGGCAAGAAAATCGTTGTTGAATTGCAAAGCTGTTTGGTTAAATAAAGTAGGTGCTGTATGTTTTTTTTTTTTTTTTTTTTTTTTTAAATAAGAAGGGAAAGAAAATATTTTATTTACTTGTTGTAAATAGTAAATGCTGTAGTTGAAGACAAAAGTCAAGTAAAGTAATGAGTTTCACATCGCTTACACAAAGTCGTATCCTCGATGATTTAAATCTACATTAAAAGGTAAACTTAAAGCTCATTTAATAGCTAACACGTATATAAATTTTGGTCATAAAATTCAGTCTATGCCGGAATTACAACTAGAATGCTATGTTTAATTTAAGTTTCTCAAAGTCGACACGTTATTGAAAAGTAGTTCCACGTTTTTTTTTCAGCCGTAAAGTATTTCTATATTTTTTTAATTATGAAATGTTATTAAAGCAAAATTAATTATCATTATGCAATAATTAATTTCATAGCACTTGCTTAGTTATTAAACTGTGTACCTACCACTACTAATTCGCGAGTGATAGCTGGCACGTGACGTGTAGTTAATAGCTATCGATGAGCGCATAGTTTTCAGACAACCATTTTATTAAAGAGGATGGGATCACCAGTCACGGTTAAAACGTGGAGACTTGTGGGCGAGAAAATCAGGTGTTGTGGTCAGAAACCTGGTGAGAATGCTGCTTGCTCTCTGAAAAGCCTTATTGATGAAAAAATACATGTTATTTCAGTAATAAGTTTTTCTGATAAGTGAAGTAAAACTCACCTTAGTCCAAATGTTTTTCATACTGTTCATGAACCTAAACGTGATTAAAGCAGTTGGGAAATGATCACAAATGATAATTTGTACATAAATACTTGACTTGAAGGATGGATACGAATGATCTTTAGAAGAATGACTCAATAATAATTCTAATTCCGTTACTTCTGAAGGAAATTCCGGTTTTTGATCCTATACATTGGTTGGGGACACATCTTCAGTTATTAATATATCCAGTATAAAACTTATTTCAGAGCGTTGTTGTCCTAAAGTACATCAGGTTTATTTGTCCTACTGTTGTCTCAGAAGTATACTTTTATGGTTTAAAGGAGGTTTTCTATAATATCATTGATTCTGATAGACCGTTACAGTAATTAGGTGCTATTGAGCCCACCAGGTATTAAATATCTTAATCATGTTGTAAATTGCAAGAGCGTCAACTGTCATAGAGCCCAGGATCCGAGTGCAACAGCAGAGAATTCCTGTGAACTGGCGACTTGGTGACAGAATTTCGTTTTTGCCGTGCATTCCACTTCTTTCACGGCTGAAACTACAATTTAACGTGGAATCCGAACCACGGAGATTTCATATGATCAAGCACTGATCTTAAAAATTTCTAACTCCATCAGAGTTGAAACTGAGACGCTCAAGTTCGACCTTAAGCTACTAGATCGCCTGTGGAGTAATTGGAAACCACGTAAGCTCCTGGATTTAAATGCCTCATTATGCTATGCGCCAACGCCCTGCTAAACGTTTAGGCCTCAATTTTTTCGAAAAAGTTTTACTTGGTCATTTATCTGCAGGGCGTGTATAGAATTTGTGTATTTCTTCTTTTTTCTTGGCCGTCGACGTACAATTACTGCGTTACTTGTTACACATATTTCGGATCAAACAAAGTATAAAATGGATCTCATACGTTTTTACTCAGTTAGACATTAACAAATTAATAAGATATTTCATATAAAAAAATCTGCAGCGTTGAAAATATACTGGCTGACTTCAGCTACCCCTCATATGATTTATCTGTATTTAATCAGAAATGAGTATAATTGCCATCAAGAATGGTATAAACATGTTTGAAAATGCGTGATCAGTCGTCCGTCATAGACGGTCTTGTGTCGAGTATTTTATAAATCTTCCGCAAATTTGATCGCGAAATGCGGAAGTTTACACAAATATACGTTTAAAACCTGTGATCGCAATTATCTCGAAACGGATAATTTTTAGTAGGACGCAGGCGTTATCGAAAGAACGAATACAAGAAACTGATTGACAAGAGACGAAAATTTTTGTCTGTTACCTCGCGATAACTGTTGATAGAATAATCTTTTCAGATTTTGTGTCCTACCATTTTATAATAAAAATAAGTTGAAAAAACATCTGGAATTCAGGCATAGGCAAACTTGTTACTTGTTAAAAAAAATATTTTTTTTTTGTATTTCAGTTATTAGACTAGGAGATTCTTTCTGTGACAAAGTTTTTCTCGCTGCCGTCTTCGTTGCTGCATGAAAAAACAGAATATCTCTTTTATTTTCTGATTCAGAACAACTCTCTTACTAAATATATTGCATGCATCATTATATTATTGACTATACAAAATCGACAATAGCAACACATTTCCAGCATTCTTGACAAGACTCATCCCATAGTGCTTTGATATAAAAGAGGTGGTATATGAACCGAGAGTTCAGCCCAATGGTTTTCGCATTACGGTGAATATGGAGTAGCCTGCTTCAGCTGGTGCCCAGCAACACAACGTGAAGCCTTGGAAGCTACAGCAACACGTCACGTAACAGCATTACGATACCACGCCAGCTGCAGGCAGCGGAGCATTCCAGTGTTAACTGAAAAGCGTCCACCACTTATTGCTTAACCTGAGACAACTCACTGAGCGCGATTGCTGAGCAGTAAGCTCGGGTCTGGCTTCCGAGTTTCTACACCCGATATTGCCATTCAGATTACGGTTTTACATGATTTCCGTAAACACACAAGGAGAATGCCTGAATTATTCCTACTTAAGGGGTAAGCAAAATTCCTTGCCGTTCCTTGTTTCAAATCCTTTCACGTCTCTAATGACTTCGACGTCGACGAAGGTAAAGCTCTAAGCATTATAAAAAACAGAAAACGATATCCGTTCGAAACCATCAGCGTTTTCACAAATGATTTTCCTCTCAACACCTATTCATTTGCACTGAACATGAACAAAAATTGTCAAATGTAACATTTTTCTCTCTTTCAGAAAGTTCCACATGCTTGTTTCCATAAAAATTTGATACAGTTTGAGTGATGGTTGTTTCTTTTGCGTCATAATTCTGCGACGGGGGCAATCTCCATCACTTATCTTTAGCAAAACTACGTTCATTACCAGTTGTTACTTTCCCGATGTATAAGTTTTGGTTGCACACAGCTTTGTTCTGTTTGTACATAGTAATTTATGAATTTCTTTATGAGTCCTATTTAGTCAATGTTTGACATTCTACTTTTGAAGGAAATCCTTATTTCCTGCACTAACCTGCATTTGATTTCATTGAA
This sequence comes from Vandiemenella viatica, assembly GCA_031002005.1. Classification (NCBI taxonomy): domain Eukaryota; kingdom Metazoa; phylum Arthropoda; class Insecta; order Orthoptera; family Morabidae; genus Vandiemenella; species Vandiemenella viatica. The sequence goes on from JARYHS010008074.1 coordinate 158,842,485, forward strand.
GCCGTGGGATCCGATTTTACCTTCTAAATAAAAGTGCTATTATTTGTCTACTAATACATCCGACAATATTTTATATTTGCTTTATTTTTTGTGTCGATGCATACCTCTTGTAACGTTCCTTGGTGACGGGAAATTTATGCGTGTGAATTCCACGTTTCTTTGGCATCTGCGAGAGCCAGGTGACTCATACCTCCGCTGAAAGACCGAACGATTTAAAGCAGGCCGTAAAGTTAAAAGCTTTACGCATTCAATGAAATTCAAAGTACAGTATAGAACCTGTGCCGAAAGAGGATTTCCTGGTAGAGTAGAAAGTTGAAACTAGAGACGATGCTTCAGAGAAAAAGTCAGGTTGCGCAACACCTCTGTTGGGAACCTGCGAATCAAACAGTGTGTTACGAACTTTTAGAATCCATAAGTTTTTTATGTTGCATGAGGAGCGCCAATGGAGATCGTGGACGACCCGCCAAACGCTGCGACTCGCTGAAATTTCCCGCGTCTGCTAAAACTCCGGAGCCTGCTAGTTTTCAACGGGGCGAACAAGCGGGAGAGAAGACATTCTGTTTCTGGCCAGCAAACAATCCGCACCGGCGCACCCCGGGAGATTGCCTGCGGGGAGCTACCTCGCCAAGAGGACGACACCAATGACCTTGCGCCTAGCTAATCAACAGGGTCCGTGAAACTCTGTTTTATCCGCAACTCATCTGCTACGGTAAAGAACTCCGGCGATGTATAGACACTCTTGCGTCATTCAACCCTAGGCAACGCTCTGAGATTTGAGTCATGCTCTAAATTGTTCAAAAGAAACGTTTAACTTTGTAAACTCTTTAAACATTCAGTTCTGTTGAATAAATCAACCAATTTTATATTCAAAGTAAATAATATAGGTGTTGTAAACCCTACTTTGAATAACTTCCTTTCCAATGTATCAGTGTATCATTTGAGTAGATGAAGACATGTATTTTTAATGGTAATTTCAAAAGTATTATTGCTTTGATAAAAAGTATTTCAGAATTGGAATGTCGCTTCTCTCGGATAGAGAACACTTCCATTCTTGGCGCCTACCCGGGATTAATTTTGCAAATTAACTTATTAATTAATGCATCTCATTATTTTATTCTAATTTTAATAACGTCTAAAAAACCAGACGCTACACTCTGGATACGGTAAACTTGAAAAAAACATATAAGTATAGCTTTTACTTTTACAGTGACCTTCATTTATCATCATCATCATCATCATTAGACGTTTACGCTTTTGCGGGTCATCCTGCACATCCTCTTCCAAGTCTGGCGGTATTTTCAAGGTTTCTCCTCAATCAATTTTCTTCAAACGACTTCCTGAGCCTCTGCATCTTTCTTCACTTGGTTCATCCATCTTGCTCGAGGTCTTCCAACTGGTCTCCTTCCCTTCCCACCGTCCAGCAGAGCTACTTTCGGATAATGAAACTTAAATGACGAAGAATTCTATATTTGTCCGAGTAGATCTGTCGCTTCTCTATGCTCCGTTACGCAAGCACTAATTTTACTGAGTAAGAAGGGAACAACAGCAGATTTAACTCCGGGAAAAATATTAATAAATTTAGTAGGTGATAGAGGGAAGATTCTAGACTTGCTAGAAATGTGGATGCTAGCGATACATTGGCCTAGGTCATGGGAAAAAACTCTAAAATAAAGCCAGCTGACAAAAAGTATTCTGAAATTGTGTGCGTCGAGGTCATTAGGGGCCGTGTATAAACTACGTATCTCCATGTTGGGCTCCTGTGAACCCCCCTTCCCTACCACGTAACCTGACGTTTGCTTTTGCCTCTAAGCCTCCCCTACCCTCCCGTTTGGCACATAGCTTTTTTTCAGAGGATTTTGAACTATTTTTTCTTGTCAGACTTTCGTAAGTTACATACGGAAATAGTTAAAGGACGGAAATAAATATTCACATGCTGTTGTGTGTTCTGCACCTTATTTTAACTGTGACAAATAATATTAATGGAAAGCTACGTGGCTTGGCTTGGAAACAACCCCCCCCCAAAAAAGTATCCTACCGATCCCTCCCCCCCCCCCCTCCTTAGACCGAGCTACGCAGTTTATGATGGACGCTCCCTTAGTGGAGGAGAAGGAAGGGAAGATACTAGGCCATGGCCTTTTGAAGGAACCATCCTGGCATTCATTTGGAGTGGTTTCGTGAAACCATGGAAAACAAAAATCAGCATGGCCGAATGCGATACCAGAGCGTTACCGCTCACCCACCATGCTTGGTGGTTAGGTTCAGGATATAAGAATAGTGAAATGCTTTGGTTTGACTATGGACGATTGGTTAATAGGGTGAGTAAGAAGTAGTATCGATAGCACTGCAAGTTATGGATAGATAGAGACGTAAGAAAGAGAAGTAGGAACAGAATACACAGCGAGGCCCACATTAATCCTACCTTGAAACAAGTGACCCCGCTAATTATCCCACAGAACTGGATTTGGCGAAGTTTTTATTTTTAAAATCCTCCTGTTGGCTATCTTTGACTTTATATTACGAAGAGTGCAACAGCAGCTAAGATGGTATTGCATTAGAGTGTGATCTTTCGAAGTAATGTCATAAGTGTTGGGGTTAATGTATATATTCCTGATGGTCTTTGTTTTTATTGCGCAACAGTGGGCGCCACGAATTCTTTTTGCGGTGGTGAGTTCATCTGATAGAATTTCCGAGTCTATCATCACTCATGCGTTGGACATCCCCAATCCACATAAGCCGGTGTCTGATAATAAAAGTTTCTGCACTGCACATGTGTACTCTCTGAAGAATTGGTACGTTTGTCAGATGCCCGTCCTACTTGAGGCTGTTAAAAGGACTAAGTTCCTAATAATAAAACGTTCCACTTTTTTGATGTAATTGTGGTGCAGGATCCAGGTTCCACATTCATAGAGCAGCTATAGGTGTCGTAGAGTAGCCCGAATAGGTATCAAATCATTTTGAATGTTTAGGCCATTTTCCTTAGCTGCTGTACTAATAATGGGTTTTCATCCGTCTAATCATACGTCCCGCCGACAAAAAGATTAATTGTGCATTCAGATTTGCAAGGTTAAAAAAATTGTTGTTGTACGCGTAAGGAATTACTTAGAGTTCGCCAAAAGACAGTTAAAGAAAGAAATATAATGTATAGCTGAACAAGTTTCTTAATTAATTGACGCAAGGAAACTTAATATAATTTGCGATTCATAACAGTTTCAACTATGAGAATACGTGGAGTTTTTATTTATTGTGATGGAACCCACGCCCCGATGGAAATTTACCTACAAATCTGCTACTGCATTCCAGAAACATTTTGAATGCCTTAAAAGTTTATAGTAATTGTTCAGCATATTCCTCGCTAATTATTTCCTTGCCCACAAAAAAATATTTTCCCACATCCTTATGCCTGAAACTAAATGTTAGTTTATAATAATGGTCATCTCTTCCTTTCCACATAATGCTGTTATTTCTTCTCCCAATAACTACCGCGGCCTCATCTCCGAAATATATCTTTCAGGTATTCACTCTACTTCACGCATCTTCCAATGATTCCTACTCCAGTTCTTTAAACACATGCATCTCATAATCATACACTACTTTTATTTTTCTGTGTGTTTGCTTAGTGAGCCTACTGTTTTTGGCATATTAACCTACCCAATTAAATTACAGCTGTTCACAATACTCTTTCGTTTTGCATATTTTGCCATCTGCATACAACCTGACTTCTGACAGAAATCCACCATTAGAATAATGAACAGCAATCGTGGCAATACACTATTCTGTAGCATTCCTGTTTTCACAACCACCTCATTGGATTCCCCCCCCCCCCCCCATTCACCATACATGTCATTTTTTTATTTCAAGACAATAATTTTTACCTAATTTGTCACCATTTTATGGTTCACTCTGCCAAATGCTTTTGGAGAGATTAGCAGCTACACATTCGAAATTTCTTGCTCGTACCGCTGAAAATTACATGAATAACGTTTCGTAAAAATATATCACTGGATTACAAACAGTTTTTTTCCTCTAGCACATTTCTGACGTGGCTGTATCAGCTTGCATGCCACAGATGGCTTCTGGTTTCTTCTGATTACTTGCAATCCGAATTCTATTATCTTGAATCTGAGCAGAATAATTAAGTAAATTTACAATATTTCATCAAATATTTACACTTTTTTATCATTATCAATCCTTTCATACTCATACCGTCAAAATTTTAATCAGAAGCGTCTCTAATATTACCGATGTTTTCTCCATCTTTGAGCAAGTCGGATGCTGAGAGAGGTGTCTGCAAGCTTGGATCCATTCACAGCCGCATTAGATTCAGTAGTTCGAATAGCCCCTCTTGTTCCTAACATTCATCACCTTCCTGCTGAAATACCGCAAAATCTATCGAAGTTACTGGTAAAGGTTCAACTCTTTTCAACTCTTTTAAGTTATAAGTTCGCATTACTCACTGAATATATATGTTTTATATAGCGACAAATTTTTCACGTGTAGTATGTTGAGGCAGGTTCTCAGGATTTTAGGATAACTTTGTTTCTGCAGCTGCATACCAGCATACATCACAAGACGCAGAATGTGTATATCTGCTAGAATGAGTTCCGGTGACACTTGTGTATGGAGAACTCTGGACTACAGCACAATGAGATTAATTATCCTGCGCTGTGACGAGAGGCTGTTGCAGACGTTATTGACTTCTTGCGGCTGGGCTTGTTTTCGACAATATTTCTAGTGGGTAAGTGTTTTAGAGTGAAATATTTTTTTAACTCGTCAGCCCTCGAATATAACATAAATGTTTTGTTTGGGAATAATATAATGATGATTTTATTGAAGGTATAATTTCGTGACCAATACAGAGTATTGTACAGTTTCGAAAACTGATGATAGATTGACAAATGCCACTCGAAAAGCTTTATTTCAAACTCATCACATTCATGTTATCTCAATATGCGTATAGGCGCTTTACATTTCAATCTTGTTTGATGCTTAACTGTTGTGGAATTAGCGAATTGTCAGTTTGATATGCATCTGCATCAGCATTTCAAATAATTTATGATTATGACATATAAGCGAATAGCGCTCAGGTTCCGATTGTCTTCCCTGTGTTTGAGAGTGCTTATAATCTTCATTTTCCGTAACTTTTTGACATCTGGTTTGATCTGTGACAATTATGAAAGACCTAAACGGACAGGTTCATAATTATTTCCTGAAATAATTTGTACTTACAACGTGTATATCGCACTGCCAAATTGTTTTAACTCCCTAAACATGGAACAGCTTCTCTAAGTTGGACCTTACAGTAAATTCCAATCCATAAGTCTTGAAACAGCTGCCAAAAAGATAGCTGTCAGCCTTTGTTTAATACTAGTAATGGATCTGCGAAGAAAATTAAGTCTTGAGTCTTACTATTGTTACAATTTTCTCAATATTTAACTTTGATGAAATGTTTTACTTGACTTTTTGAAAGGACAATGTTGCCTGGTGCTCCCCTCGTGAAGAGTAAGATAATGAGACAGAAGAGATTAACAGATACTCATGTTGTTCAGAAACTATGTGTGATGCTGCCTTCCCGTGGCCTTTATTCGCTTTAAAATAAACAGTTTTTTCAAGTAGGCTCGCAGTATTAAAAAGCCCAGAACAGATCTGTAACAGAAATATGGCCTGTTTGACATTTAGTGCCAATTTTTAACCGACTTCAAAAAAAGGAGGAGGTTCTCAATTCGTCTGTATTTTTTATTTTTTTTGTATGTATGTTCAGCCATATCTCCGCCAATTTTGAACCGATTTAAATGAAATTTTTTTAGTGGATAGGGTATACCTCCAAAGTGGTCCCATATGAATTTCATTGACAAATCACCCCTTCTACCCCCCTCCGTCCCCTAATTTTTATACAAATCCACATTTTTTATTCGATCCCGATGAAACTTTGGACATATATAGCCAAAAATAAAGAGAAAAATACTGTCAACTTTTGGTTTAAAAAAATTGAACCCCTCTCCCCCTATCCACCCCCTTAATTTTTGCCAATTTTCTTTATTCAAAGCTACAGTCGATACCATTTAACTGATCTCCATTAAAGTTTGCAATTACATGTAGGGTATACTCCAAAGTGGTCCCATATGAATTTCTTTCAGAAACCACCCCTTCTGCCCCCCTCCGCCCCCTAATTTTTATACAAATCCACATTTTTTTATTCGATCTCGATGAAACTTTGGACATATATAGCCAAAAATAAAGAGAAAAATATTGTCAACTTTTGTTTTAAAAAAAATTGAACCCCTCTCCCCCTATCCACCCCCTTAATTTTTGCCAATTTTCTTTATTCAAAGCTACAGTCGACACCATTTAACTGATCTCCATTAAAGTTGGTAATTAAATGTAGGGTATACTCCAAAGTTTCATCGAACAGAACAGATCTGTAACAGAAATATGGCCTGTTTGACATTTAGTGCCAATTTTATTAACTTCAGATGAGATCATAAAACATCCACCTCAAACATTATCGTAATTAGCAAAACGCTCGACACTTCATAAATTCCTTCACTAAGTAAATAATAGTGTATAGCTCATAGAAGTTATTATTATCAAATTAAATCATGAATAGGAAAATCATACGTTAATATTTCTGTAATGATCAGGATTATTACATATAAGTATCTAAGGTATAATTACGCATAAATATTAAATAATAAAAGCGTCTGTGGACACTGCTGGAACATGTTTTAGGCAAGCAGCCTAACAATAAAGAGGAATAAACTGCACAGAACATAGTTACTAAATTACACGTGTCCTTCACCCGAACTGTATCTAAACATTCAACTCGAAAAGCAAATGATATTGCTCTCCTCATGGCACGAGGCCCAAATGGGTGCATTTTCACTGTATTGTACTATTGTAGTAGTAATTAATTAAGTTTGCTGTTGAACTTAATTCAGTATAAGGAAATAATACTAATATTCCTTAGTATTATTTTGCAGTATGAGAAGCCACAACTTATTAGTTCTTTTTAAATAATAATGTCCGCCATCTTGGTTCCATAACTATAGGGACTCAATAAATGAGAGTGCTCAACAATATTTATAAGTCTGAAGGAGAATATCGTGATATTTCAGTGATGTTCTTCATATGATCTAGAGAAAGTCACTAGAAAAGGACTATAAGTAATGTAAAAATGGACTTAAAGCAAAGGACACAGTAATGTATACCGGCGCCATATTCTTCGATTTTCTGGAACTATTCATTGTAAGAAACGACATGGGGAGAGTAAGATGACGTCTGCGTATTATGTCGACCATAACGCCTGCTTGTTACACCCTTACTCAGCGCCACGCTTAGTTTACCAAGAAACCAGATACACTCATTGTTCAGGTTGTTATTTAAAAGGACAGAATGTTGAGTCGTACATTTCAGTTAGCAAAGTAAGGACTTTCTCTGAGTTATATTTATTAGAAACCATGTCTTCTCCCACAGCAGTAGAGTCGGATGCAACACTTCAAGCTACTGCACTTCAAAGGCGGTGACATGAAGGTATTGCGAACTGTTTATGAACTGAAAATACATTGTGAACACGAAAAAGTGTTGACTGTTACCACAAGAATAATTTTCTCCCAAGAGTAGCAGGAAACGAGTGAAGTTTTTTTTTTAAGTGCTGATGTTACAGGCGATTGCCTGTGTATGCATCTCTATTCACAACTTAAATTGGTAATACATTAAATTAATCCATCAAAACCGGCCTCCAAATCTCTTATGAAAAAACACAGTATATGGACACCAAAAGCACAAACCTGAAGCCACTCGTGACCAAATATGGCACTATCAAATAAGTTAAACACTTTAAATACTTAGGATAAATTATTGGGAATTCTCGAACTGAGAAAGAAGCCTAGAAAAACCACGCTGATAAACTGAAAAAAGCATATGCAATTACTTGGAATACTTACAATAAGAAATCACTTTCCACCAAAGTCAAACTCCATCACTACCACACCGTCGTTCTTCCAGGAGCACTGTATGCAACGGATACATTGTTAATAACAGTAAATGTCAGAGGAATGGAAAAAATAGAAAGAGAGATACTGAGAAAAATATTCGGCCCCAAGATCCAAGATAGTATCTGGATGCGCAAAAGTTCAGAACAACTGTATTCACTGACCGAACGATTCACCTCACTCGCACGGAAAAGACGGACATACAGTATAGCATGAATGGATGACTCACGACTGACCAAGAAAATTTTATTCATCGCCAACGGACCCCGACATACCAAAACACGCTGGTTTATAGAAACCCAGAAGGAACTCGCAGAAGCCACCCAAGATCCACTGACATCCAAACGCAGTAAATATAGACAATTGATCACTTCACATAAATTTGCACTTAAGATCCCTACAGCAAAAAATCTGAAACTCATAAATGCCTGGACACAAGAGAGACGTCAAGTCCACGGCGAAAGGATGAGGAGGTTTTGGGAAGATAAGAAGATCAGGAAGAAGAATAAGGACAATGCAAATTAATGGTTCCACGAGCTCTTAAGAGGGCTAAGCGATAAAATAAATACGTTGGATCCGGAGTACGGGGCTACTCTACGAGATGGCGCCACAGACGCAGCGAGCAGGATGCCAGCGCCACAGCGACTGCGGTGACCTACCCACCCGACTCCTGATCTCTCCCGGATGGATTCGACAAATAAATAAATTAATCCAGATTCAAAATATGGGCATTCCCAACACTTCCCGCAGCCGTTTAGTTATTGCACTTTAGTCTCTGTTAATGTTCGACAGAAATCTGGTGCAGCCATTCATATGAAGGACGGGTGGGTATTCCGACAGGAATTACGAACTGATAGGTCAATCCAAGTTCAAAGTCCGCTGAATCAGCGTAGCACATGACAGTGACATGTTCCCTCTGTACGGAATTCAAAATCCTCTGATAAATACAGGGTTCATATCTCTTCTGGGAAAACTTAACATTCTCGATCCATGTCCAGAAAACATTCTGTCTTAGTGGTGATACACAGTGTATGTTGTGTTGTTAATAAATATCTGAGGTGTAACAACGTGCTAGCCTCTTTCCATGCGAGTTCTTTCGATCTGCGACACTGCGCCGTTGGAAGTTAAAACACCACACAATCGCGCCTCCTGGCCTCAAAAGAAAGCAGATAAGAGAATTCTATTAACAGAAATCTCAGTAAGGCAGTTTAAAGAATATAATTTAAATATAGTGTATGGAAATAGCTGCGATTAATAATACTGAATGGGAGGAAGTCCAAGATTTCTTATTGGGAAATATGGAGTAACCAATCGACAAGATGCCATTGGTATAACAACGCATAAGAAAATAAGAGTGCTGGTAGCTCGTTATTAAGCCGTTGTAAGCACAACAATAACAATATTATTGAAAATGCTATGCTCACAGAAATCAAAGAGGAATTAGGTTAATTACGATAGAATAGAAAAATAATATGAACGTAAATATTTATAAAGGCGCGGGTGATACAAACAAATACCAATCAGATTATATCCTGGCAAGTAAAAGATCAAGAAACAAACTTATGGGGTACGAAGAATAGTGAGAAGTGAATATGTCTGCTTACTATAGTCTAATTATTGGGAAGAGCAGAATGAAATTCAAGAAAAATAAGGAAGTAAAACAGGCCGATAAGCTATAAGTGTACAGGCCAAAAAAACCTCCAAGAAAAAAAGAAATTGTTACAAACCGCCATCATATGAACTAGGAAAACTCATAAATGAAAATCAGTTCAAGAAAAGTAGACGATCTAAAAACAAAAAAATAAGTGTAAAGAAAGCTTAGGCTCAAGGCCAAAAGGCAACCGTAGCTTTCAATCCAAAGGAAATATTCAAACTCAATGGGGTAAAAGCAATAATGTGCTTAAGACAAAGAAAAGAAAAGAAAGTTCAGTTGCTGGAAACATGAAATAAAAGGAAAAGACTTCTGGAAATTAGGTGTGAAATGAACATAGACGAAACAGAATGTTGTGAAAAATGAAAACATAGTTTAAAGGAAATTATAATTATTAAACTAAATACGACAGTAGAAACAGACTTAGTTGATGAAGTAAAATGTATTAGTTATGAGAGAAATAAAAATATATTATATATATATAAATATACTAGCTGACCCGGCAAACGTTGTTTTGCCATATAAATAACTTTCAAGTAATTTCTAGTGTAGACAAAAAATAGCTTACTTATTGTAAGTATGTATGTATGTAAGAATGTGTATATTGTATGTATGTAAGAATGTGGTATATGCGTGAAATAGGCATAGAGCGCTGTGAACGATGAGGGAATATAAAAATAACAAAAGGCAAACATTATTTTTAAGTTATTATAATTTATTCCTTAAAATTATATATCATTAATTAATCAATTACGACAGTAACACTAACAAACAATATCAATCTCTTAATGCTACAGCGTGAACAATATTTTTTGGTTAGGTCCATCTTTAGCTAACACAAACAAACTGGATGGTTACCCACTCGAGAGCATGCCACGTATAATTGTCCGTGTGAAAAACATGGTGTTCTCAAATCTAAGCCACAAATAGAACATCGTTTGACCTTGGGATTTGTGATAGTCATTGCAAATGCCAATGTAATCGGAAACTGAATACGTTTGAATTGAATTGGCACATCTGTAGGTATAATAGGAATCCGTGGTATTAATATATTTTCACCTCGGAACTTGCCATTTAAAATGCTGGCTTCGATCACGTTTTTCATTAATTTTTGAATGACTAATCGCGTACCGTTGCACAGCCGGGGCGGGTTCAAATTACGAAGCAAGATAATCGGAGATCCAACCTTTAATTGCAAATTATGCGGTGGCATGCCTGGCAAAATCCAGTGAGTTCAAAAACTCTGTGGGAAAATTTACTGCTTCGCTGTTGTCGCAAACTGTATCAATAGATTTATATGATACCAAGTTCCCTGGCAACAACATTTGTATCTTGAGATTTAAATTGTCAACGTCTACATTTTTTGCCGCTAAAAATTGCTCTTTCTGCAAGCCACTCATGATTTATGTACTGTGTGTGTACATCGGGAAATATTTGTTCAATGAGAGTATCTTGCGAATCAGCGATTGTGCAGAAATCGGTCGGTAATTTTACGTATCCAGTTTCATCTATAGCAACTTTTCCATCACCGATATCTAAGAGTTGTTTTGAAAATGTTTCAGCGGATGGATCTAGAAGCATTTGAACGCGCATATTTACTTTTAGCTGTAATTTTTCAACATCACGCCACAATGGAGATGATTTTAAGCAAGCGTTGATCTCATCAGCGTATGTTGAACGTGGAATGACTGGAAGTGTTTGTCTGAAATCACCTGAAAGGACAAACAGAGTTCCGCCAAATAGTTTGTCGTTGTTTTTAATATCTTTCAATGTCCTGTTCAACGCCTCAAGCGAATGTTTGTGTGCCATAGTACATTCATCCCAGATGATAATTTTACACCGTTTCAGCACGGTGGCCATGGACGATTGTTTCTTAATGTTGCATACTGCGTCAGGGTTATTCTGAATATTTAGTGGCAGCTTAAATACTGAATGAGCTGTTTCTGCCTCCATCCAATAAAGTTGCTGCAATGCCCGATGATGCAACGGCCAATGCGATGCCATTATTTGATCGTATTTCAGCAAGAATTAGCGAAATAACGAATGTTTTGCCAGTTCCACCCGGTGCATCCAAAAAGAAGAACCCACCTTGTCCAGCTGAAACTGCGAGCATAATGCGATCATAAATGGTTCTTTGTTCCTCATTCATTAGTGGGACATTGCGGGCAACAATCGCTGCCATTTCTTACAGTGCTGTACTGCAGTTCACGATTCATTTCAGTATTCATTAAATCAGATGCAGTTCGATTTGGCGAATTCATACCGAAATTACTAAGTGGTAAGTTGGCAATGACAATGCAAAGATCCTCAATAGCAATCAATGCTTCATTGTACACTCTTTGGCAAAAAAATTGACTGTCCGCGCCTAAGTCTAAGTCCCTTATTTCGCACAATGTGGCATCATTGCGCGTATTCAACTCAGAGCCATCTGTTATTCATTTCCTTAAGTCAAGCCTCGAACAAAGCAGGAAGACTCCGCCCGCCCATTGACGATTCTTCTTGGTAGTCCATTTATCATTCCCCACATTTCAGTAAAAAGCTATTGACCGATCTCGAAACAGGTAACGCATTTTCCTGTCCCTGCATTGACTATAATATTAGCCAAGATATCGCCGACCATACCTCAATCGGACGAAATTCGGTTCCAGCTACACTTTTCTTAAATTCTGATCGTGAAACATATCGTTAAAGTTGTAATTAACAAGATTGCAATAAAGCGCAGTAAAAATGAGGTTCAGTTATACATTTTATTCCAAATAATTAGCGTAAAATTATAACGATATTTATTTATATATTGATGTGGCTAATTAGTTGCAATAATGCAACACATAATGGGGTGTGTGGTCCGAGAAGTGGGTGTAAATGTTCAAAGATCCAGAGTTTTTAGTTCTACAAAACTATTGAAACGATTATAAAGAGATTATTTCGGATAATTGTCTAATGCCAGTTGAATGTAACTGACTTCCGAGGCAGGATAAGGTTGTTTACCCACTGCACGAGTCGTCTGTGAACATGAGCTCCGTTTGCTTGTGGCTAACCATCTAGTCTTGTAAACGCGTGGTCCTCGGTTCGAGTCTAGTTTTTCCAATTATTTTTTTGCATTTATTTTAAACAAGTCGAACCTACAACTGCGTTATGCGTAAAATATAACATCGACTCTTACCTGCTTGCGTCAGGACATAACATACTTAAGGAAAGACTCGTAACTGAGTGCTTCTTAATAAACTGCACACGTAACTATGAAAGCTTTCACAGAGGTAACACTGAAAGAAATCTTCTCGGGCTTCAACATCGTAGAAATAGTGTCGTGTGGTTACGTTAGGTGGACTATAACGAGTTCGCACCATCTTCAAGGAGACGAAAAACTAAATAATATTACTATACCAATTTCTTATTATGCGTCTGGATTTACGATTCGTCGACTTCTAAGTCATTAAAGGTGGAAAGGGAATGGAGACAAGGAATGGGAAGGAATTCGGACCATGGGTTTTGGAAGAAATAATCCCGCCATTCACACGAAGTGACTTGGAGAAACGAAGGAAAATCCAAATCTGGATAGCCGGATAGGAATTCAAACAAGCTTCCTCTCGAATGCGGAGCCATAGCGTTAACGCTCAGCCATTAGGTTCAGTTTTTCAATATCTTTCGTATTTGATCTATGATGCCGTCCATAAAATTATTTAAAAAATCTATTGAAAAGTTAAAAATCGTAAATTAAAATATATGTGCAGAAGTGAGTTCATCTGATGAGAGCGGGGATATCAAAAAAATCTCTGAAATCAGAAACGCAATTCAAATTTCATTTTCTCTCTCTCTACTCTTTTCGCCCCTCTCTCTTTTTTTAATTTTTTTTGCTAGGGCTTTACGGCTCGGCGACAGAAAGGTCATTAGAGGCGGGATCGGATTGGGGCAAGAAACGGGCAGGAACTCGGCCATGGCCTTTTCAAGGAAGCATCCGGGCGTTCGCCTGGAGTGACTTGGGGAAACCATGGAAAACCCAGATCTGGATGCCCGGACGCGGATTCAAACCCGCGCCCTCCCGAATACGAGGCCAGAACGTTAACCGTTCACGCACCACACCCGGTACTTTTTTTTAATTTTTAGCAGCTATCAAATTCAAAGTGAATATAAGCTCCCTCTTATATGGAAGATATTGTCATATTAATCCCGTTGTTTAATGAAGTAGTATTAAACCAAAAATGACGAGCAAAATTGATCGGTTTGCTAGTAACCAAATAGATAACATTTCAGTCTTTTCGTAGAAATGTTAAAAAAAAAAAATTCAATTC
>JARYHS010008074.1:158857412-159163709 GCA_031002005.1 Vandiemenella viatica
TCTTTTGGCAGCGCTCCCCCAATTTATACCTACTGTCGTATTCGATATTTAAGTACGGGATAACCGTCGTACTGTCTCTTGCAGACTTCGAAAAGTAAACACATTTTGATATACAGGTATTAGTTGCACGAAGAAACACAGCATTTTTCTGTTAAGAGACAAAGTCTCGTCTAGAGCGGGAGAACTTGAAACGGAGGTCATCTGTGCGGAAGCGGATGCGGAAAAATAAATTAATGATTATTTAGATTTTAATATTTTATCAAAAACGCCACCCGCCTTCTCACCACTCTAGTGGCGCATTCACAGTACAGCTTGTAGGACCTACAATGATCCGATTTTAGATAAAGAACTCTTGATGGGCCATGAAAGGGGTTTCAGGACTACATGTAGGACGTGTTAGATAACTGTTACTTCCATTAGCGACATGTTACTGAAAAGTGCTCGTAGTTCCACGTTTTTTCAGCCGAAATGTTACACCACATTTTTTAAGAATAAAATTCTACAAAAAGCAAACTTTATTATTGTATTATGACAATTTCATAACAGTACCGTATGTATTAAACTGTGCACATAATCTCTCATTTCTAATATCTCTGATTGCTGTTATTTTGCGGCAAGAAAATCGTTGTTGAATTGCAAAGCTGTTTGGTTAAATAAAGTAGGTGCTGTATGTTTTTTTTTTTTTTTTTTTTTTTTTTTTTTTTTTTTTTTTTTTTTTTTTTTTTTTTTTTTAATAAGAAGGGAAAGAAAATATTTTATTTACTTGTTGTAAATAGTAAATGCTGTAGTTGAAGACAAAAGTCAAGTAAAGTAATGAGTTTCACATCGCTTACACAAAGTCGTATCCTCGATGATTTAAATCTACATTAAAAGGTAAACTTAAAGCTCATTTAATAGCTAACACGTATATAAATTTTGGTCATAAAATTTAGTCTATGCCGGAATTACAACTAGAATGCTATGTTTAATTTAAGTTTCTCAAAGTCGACACGTTATTGAAAAGTAGTTCCACGTTTTTTTTTTCAGCCGTAAAGTATTTCTATATTTTTTTAATTATGAAATGTTATTAAAGCAAAATTAATTATTGCATTGTGATAATTAATTTCATAGCAGTTGCTTAGTTATTAAACTGTGCACCTACCACTACTAATTCGCGAGTGATAGCTGGCACGTGACGTGTAGTTAATAGCTATCGATGAGCGCATAGTTTTCAGACAACCATTTTATTAAAGAGGATGGGATCACCAGTCACGGTTAAAACGTGGAGACTTGTGGGCGAGAAAATCAGGTGTTGTGGTCAGAAACCTGGTGAGAATGCTGCTTGCTCTCTGAAAAGCCTTATTGATGAAAAAATACATGTTATTTCAGTAATAAGTTTTTCTGATAAGTGAAGTAAAACTCACCTTAGTCCAAATGTTTTTCATTCTGTTCATGAACCTAAACGTGATTAAAGCAGTTGGGAAATGATCACAAATGATAATTTGTACATAAATACTTGACTTGAAGGATGGATACGAATGATCTTTAGAAGAATGTCTCAATAATAATTCTAATTCCGTTACTTCTGAAGGAAATTCCGGTTTTTGATCCAGTTGTAAGGTTATTATACATTGGTTGGGGACACATCTTCAGTTATTAATATATCCAGTATAAAACTTATTTCAGAGCGTTGTTGTCCTAAAGTACATCAGGTTTATTTGTCCTACTGTTGTCTCAGAAGTATACTTTTATGGTTTAAAGGAGGTTTTCTATAATATCATTGATTCTGATAGACCGTTACAGTAATTAGGTGCTATTGAGCCCACCAGGTATTAAATATCTTAATCATGTTGTAAATTGCAAGAGCGTCAACTGTCATAGAGCCCAGGATCCGAGTGCAACAGCAGAGAATTCCTGTGAACTGGCGACTTGGTGACAGAATTTCGTTTTTGCCGTGCATTCCACTTCTTTCACGGCTGAAACTACAATTTAACGTGGAATCCGAACCACGGAGATTTCATATGATCAAGCACAGATCTTAAAAATTTCTAACTCCATCAGACTTCAAAATGAGACGCTCAAGTTCGACCTTAAGCTTCTTAACCGCTAAGCTACTAGACCGCCTGTGGAGTAATTGCAAACCACGTGAGCTCCTGGATTAAGATGCCTCATTACCGGGTGTCTGCTATGCGCCAACGCCCTGCTAAACATTTAGGCCTCAATTTTTTCGAAAAAGTTTTACTTGGTCATTTATCTGCAGGGCGTGTATAGAATTTGTGTATTTCTTCTTTTTTCTTGGCTGTCGACGTACAATTACTGCGTTACTTGTTACACATATTTTGGATCAAACAAAGTATAAAATGGATCTCATACGTTTTTACTCAGTTAGACATTAACAAATTAATAAGATATTTCATATAAAAAAAATCTGCAGCGTTGAAAATATACTGGCTGACTTCAGCTACCCCTCATATGATTTATCTGTATTTAATCAGAAATAAGTATAATTGCCATCAAGAATGGTATAAACATGTTTGAAAAAGTGTGATCAGTCGTCCGTCATAGAGGTCTTGTGTCGAGTATTTTATAAATCTTCCGCAGCTTGATTGCGAAATGCGGAAGAAATTTACACAAATATACGTTTAAAACCTGTGATCGCAATTATCTCGAAACGGATAATTTTTAGTAGGACGCAGGCGTTATCGAAAGAACGAATACAAGAAACTGATTGACAAGAGACGAAAATTTTTGTCTGTTACCTCGCGATAACTGTTGATAGAATAATCTTTTCAGATTTTGTGTCCTACCATTTTATAATAAAAATAAGTTGAAAAAACATCTGGAATTCAGGCATAGGCAAACTTGTTACTTGTTAAAAAAAATATTTTTTTTTGTATTTCAGTTATTAGACTAGGAGATTCTTTCTGTGACAAAGTTTTTCTCGCTGCCGTCTTCGTTGCTGCATGAAAAAACAGAATATCTCTTTTATTTTCTGATTCAGAACAACTCTCTTACTAAATATATTGTATACATCATTATATTATTGACTACACAAAATCGACAATAGCAACACATTTCCAGCATTCTTGACAAGACTCATCCCATAGTGCTTTGATATAAAAGAGGTGGTATATGAACCGAGAGTTCAGCCCAATGGTTTTCGCATAACGGTGAATATTGAGTAGCCTGCTTCAGCTGGTGCCCTAGCAACACAAACGTGAAGCCTTGGAAGCTACAGCAACACGTCACGTAACAGCATTACGATACCACGCCAGCTGCAGGCAGCGGAGCATTCCAGTGTTAACTGAAAAGCGTCCACCACTTATTGCTTAACCTGAGACAACTCACTGAGCGCGATTGCTGAGCAGTAAGTTCGGGTCTGGCTTCCGAGTTTCTACACCCGATATTGCCATTCAGATTACGGGTTTCCATGATTTCCGTAAACACACCAGGAGAATGCCTGAATTATTCCTACTTAAGGGGGCAGCAAATGACTTCGACGTCGACGAAGGTAAAGCTCTAAGCATTATAAAAACAGAAAACGATATCCGTTCGAAACCATCAGCGTTTTCTCAAATGATTTTCCTCTCAACACCTATTCATTTGCACTGAACATGAACAAAAATTGTCAAGTGTAACATTTTCCTCTCTTTTAGAAAGTTCCGCATGCTTGTTTCCATAAAAATTTGATACAGTTTAGTGATGGTTGTTTCTTTTGCGTCATAATTCTGCGACGGGGGCAATCTCCATCACTTATCTTTAGCAAAACTACGTTCATTACCAGTTGTTACTTTCCCGATGTATAAGTTTTGGTTGCACACAGCTTTGTTCTGTTTGTACATAGTAATATATGAATTTCTTTATGAGTCCTATTTAAGTCAATGTTTGATATTCTACTTTTGAAGGAAATCCTTATTTCCTGCACGAACCTGCATTTATTTCATTGAACCCGTGGGATCCGATTTTACCTTCTAAATAAAAGTGCTATTGTTTGTCTACTAATACATCCGACAATATTTTATATTTGCTTTATTTTTTGTGTAGATGCATACCTCTTGTAACGTCCCTTGGTGACGGGAAATTTATGCGTGTGAATTCCACGTTTCTTTGGCATCGGCGAGAGCCAGGTGACTCATACCTCCGCTGAAAGACCGAACGATTTAAAGCAGGCCGTAAAGTTAAAAGCTTTACGCATTCAATGAAATTCAAAGGACAGTATAGAACCTGTGCCGAAAGAGGATTTCCTGGTAGAGTAGAAAGTTGAAACTAGAAACGATGCTTCAGAGAAAAAGTCAGGTTGCGGAACACCTCTGTTAGGAACCAGCGAATCAAACAGTGTGTTACGAACTTTTAGAATCCATAAGTTTTTTATGTTGCATGAGGAGCGCCAATGGAGATCGTGGACGACCCGCCAAACGCTGCGACTCGCTGAAATTTCCCGCGTCTGCTAAAACTCCGGAGCCTGCTAGTTTTCAACAGGGCGAACAAGCGGGAGAGAAGACATTCTGTTTCTGGCCAGCAAACAATCCGCACCGGCGCACCCCGGGAGATTGCCGGAGAGGTCACTACCTGCGGGGAGCTACCTCGCCAAGTGGACGACACCAATGACCTTGCGCCCAGCTAATCAACAGGGTCAGTCTGTTTTATCCGCAACTCATCTGCTACGGTAAAGAACTCCGGCGATGTATAGACACTCTTGCGTCATTCAACCCTAGGCAACGCTCTGAGATTTGAGTCATGCTCTAAATTGTTCAAAAGAAACGTTTAACTTTGAACTCTTTAAACATTCAGTTCTGTTGAAAAAATCAACCAATTTTATATTCAAAGTAAATAATAGGTGTTGTAAACCCTACTTTGAATAACTTCCTTTCCAATGTATCAGTGTATCATTTGAGTAGATGAAGACATGTATTTTTAATGGTAATTTCAAAAGTATTATTGCTTTGATAAAAAGTATTTCAGAATTGGAATGTCGCTTCTCTCGGATAGAGAACACTTCCATTCTTGGCGCCTACCCGGGATTAATTTTGCAAATTAACTTATTAATTAATGCATCTCATTATTTTATTCTAATTTTAATAACGTCTAAAAAACCAGACGCTACACTCTGGATACGGTAAACTTGAAAAAACATATAAGTATAGCTTTTACTTTTACAGTGACCTTCATTTATCATCATCATCATCATCATTAGACGTTTCCGATTTTGCGGGTCATCCTGCACATCCTCTTCCAAGTCTGGCGGTCTTTTCAAGGTTTCTCCTCAATCAATTTTCTCCAAACGACTTCCTGAGCCTCTGTATTTTTCTTCACTTGGTCCATCCATCTTGCCCGCGGTCTTCCAACTGGTCTCCTTCCCTTCCCACTGTCCAGCAGAGCTACTTTCGGATAATGAAACTTAAATGACGAAGAATTCTATATTTTTCCGTAGTAGATCTGTCGCTTCTCTATGCTCCGTTACGCAAGCACTAATTTTACTGAGTAAGAAGGCGAACAACAGCAGATTTAACTCCGGGAAAAATATTAATAAATTTAGTAGGTGATAGAGGGAAGATTCTAGACTTGCTAGAAATGTGGATGCTAGCGATACATAGGCGTAGGTCATGGGAAAAACTCTAAAATAAAGCCAGCTGACAAAAAGTATTCTGAAATTGTGTGCGTCGAGGTCATAGGGGCCATGTATAAACTACGTATCTCCATGTTGGGCTCCTGTGAACCCCCCTTCCCCACCACGTAACCTGACGTTTGCTTTTGCCTCTAAGCCTCCCCTACCCTCCCGTTTGGCACGTAGCTTTTTTCAGAGGATTTTGAACTATTTTTTCTTGTCAGACTTTCGTAAGTTACATACGGAAATAGTTAAAGGACGGAAATAAATATTCACATGCTGTTGTGTGTTCTGCACCTTATTTTAACTGTGACAAATAATATTAATGAATAGCTACGTGGCTTGGCTCGGAAACAACCCCCCCCCCCCCTCAAAAAAAAGTAGCCTAGCGTAGCTAACTACCGAACCCTCCCCCCCCCCCCCTCCTTAGACCGAGCTACGCAGTTTATGATGGACGCTCCCTTAGTGGAGGAAAAGGAAGGGAAGATATTAGGCCATGGCCTTTTGAAGGAACCATCCTGGCATTCAATTGGAGTGGTTTCCTGAAACCATGGAAAACAAAAATCAGCACGGCCGAATGCGAAACCAGAGCGTTACCGCTCACCCACCATGCTTGGTGGTTAGGTTCAGGATATAAGAATAGTGAAATGCTTTGGTTTGACAATGGACGATGGGTTAATAGGGTGAGTGAGAAGTAGTATCGATAGAACTGCAAGTTATGGATAGATAGAGACGTAAGAAAGAGAAGTAGCAACAGAATACACAGCGAGGCCCACATTAATCCTACCTTGAAACAAGTGACCCCGCTAATTATACCACAGAACTGGATTTGGCGAAGTTTTTATTTTTAAAATCCCCCTGTTGGCTATCTTAGACTTTATATTACGAAGAGTGCAACAGCAGCTAAGATGGTATTGCATTAGAGAGTGTGATCTTTCGAAGTAATGTCATAAGGGTTGGGGTTAATGTACATATTCTTGATGGTGTTTGTTTTTATTTAATTTAATTTAATTTAATTTAATTGCAATGGAGCACACGCTCCGGTGGCAATTTCCCTACACACCCAACTTCCCCCTATCCTACACTCACCTACATTTGCCCTCTACAAATTTTAACTTTAAATTCTTTTAACGTTTTCGGTAGGTTATTCATCATTCCCCTTGGTAACTCATTCCAATCCCTGACACCCTTACCTAAAAAGAAAATCTTCCCACACCCTTGTGCCTGAAATCGAGTGCCAGCTTGTGGTCATGGTCATCTTTTCCCTTCCATGAACTACTTTTCATACCTACTGCAATATCTTTCCATGCCTCATCGCCAGTATACGCCCTGTACACTCCCATGACCCTCCTCATCCTCCTCCTGTCTTGCAATGAATCCCATTCCAGCTCCTTTATCATATCTGTGCACTGATTGCATTCTGCGATAATTTCCAGAAACAAATCTAGCAGCCCTTCTTTGCACCTTCTCCAACTCCTGTATTTGATACTCAAAATGTGGGTCCCATACTACACTACCATATTCGAGCAATGGTCTTACCAAAGTTTTGTAACCCAATTCCTTTACTTCTCTCGTGCATCCTCTCATCACTCTTTCCAACAAGTGCAGAGTTTTGAAACCTTTTCCTACCACCTGTCCAATGTGTCCTGCCCAGTTAAGCTTGTTATCAAATGTAATGCCAAGATATTTACATTTCAAGTCTTCAGTAAGCAATTCTTTCCCCACCTTATATTCATAATTTACCTTTTGTTTTTTATTTGTGTATCTAATTAGCTGACTCTTCTTTGCATTTATCTTCATCCCATGTTTACCAACCCAACTAGATATCCTGTCCAGATCAGCCTGCAACTGTTTACAGTCCTCTATCGTTTTGATCCTTTTATACAGCATTATGTCATCTGCAAACAATCTAATTTCAGATAGTAAACAATCAACACAATTATTCATTAGAATAATGAATAGCAATGGTCCCAATACGCTACCCTGCGGCACTCCCATTTTTACTTCCACTTCCTTTGATACCTGCATTTCCCACACTAACTTTCTGTTTTCTACCTTTTAAAAATTCTTCTACCCAGCAAATCACTTTCTCATCCACTCCAATACTTTTTACCTTATTTACTACCATTTTGTGGCTTACTCTGTCAAACGCCTTTGAAAGATCCAGCGCTACACTATCAATTTGGCCTCCCTTGTCCATTTCATCTGAAATATCTTGCATATATCCCACCAACTGAGATTCGCATGAATATCCTTGCCTGAACCCATGTTGCCTACTTGAAAACCACTTACGTTCCTCACATACATTTCTGATGTGGTTGCATATCAATCTTTCCATTAATTTACCTACCACTGAAGTCAAACTGATTGGCCTGTAATTTTCGACTCTATTTCTCACCCCTCCTTTATGTACCGGTACTACTATCGCACTTTTCCAGTCTTGTGGTAAGCAGACTGTAAGTATCCAGACTCAATTTAAATAATATTTCACGATAAGGTACAATGTCACATCCGACTATCTTTAGGATATCTGTAGAAATATTATCTGCACCAGCCCCCTTATGTTTTTTCAGCTTTCTTATTTCCTTCATGATTTCTTCAGGATGAATTTCAAAATTTTTAGTATCTTCATTTCTAATCGTATTGTTAAGCTCGTTCTCCGAATTAGACCTTCCCGTTTCTGATTCATTGTCCCTAATGCTCTCACTAAACCAGTTATTTAAAATCTCTGCCTTCTTCAAATCCTCAGTAACTACTTCTCCATCCTTATCTATGAGCATCTCTACACCCTCCCTTCCCCTCAGATTCCTGATATAACCATAGAAATTTCGAGATGCATCAGTCAGTGGTGCTCCTGCACTGACAATACTCTTCATAAACCCATCTTTAGCAACTTTCTTTGCTGTTATTAAGTCCTTATTTAGTTGTTTCAAATATTCCCTACTACCCTGCTGTCTCTTAACTCTGTTATGTTCTCTTCGTACCAACCTCTTTAACCTCCTCACTTCCCTATTATAGTACACAGGTTCTCTACTTCTCTTTATATTCTGCTTTGGAATGAATTCTTCTTCCCCCTTTCTTATTATCTCCTTGAACTCTTCCCACCTTGACTCTATGCGCAATAGTGGGCGCCACGAATTCTTTTTGCAGTGGTGAGTTCATCTGATAGAATTTCCGAGTCTATCATCACTCATGCGTTGGACATCCCCAATCCACATAAGCCGGTGTCTGATAATAATGGTTTCTGCACTGCACATGTGTACTCTCTGAAGAATTGGTACGTTTGTTAGATGCCCGTCCTACTTCAGACTGTTAAAAGACTAAGTTCCTAATAATGAAAACGTTCCACTTTTTGATGTAATAGTGGTGCAGGATCCAGGTTCCACATACATAGAGCAGCTATGAGTGTCGTAGAGTAGCCCGAATAGGTATCAAATAATTTTGAATGTTTAGGCCATTTTCCTTAGCTGCTGTACTAATAATGGGTTTTCATCCGTCTAATCATACGTCCCGCCGACAAAAAAGATTAATTGTGCATTCAGATTTGCAAGGTTAAAAAATGTTGTACGCGTAAGGAATTACTTAGAGTTCGCCAAAAGACAGTTAAAGAAAGAAATATAATGTATAGCTGAACAAGTTTCTTAATTAATTGACGCAAGGAAACTTAATATAATTTGCGATTCAGTTTCAACTATGAGAATACGTGGAGTTTTTATTTATTGTGATGGAACCCACGCCCCGATGGAAATTTACCTACAAATCTGCTACTGCATTCCAGAAACATTTTGAATGCCTTAAAAGTTTATAGTAATTGTTCAGCATATTCCTCGCTAATTATTTCCTTGCCCACAAAAGAATATTTTCCCACATCCTTATGCCTGAAACTAAATGTTAGTTTATAATAATGGTCGTCTCTTCCTTATCACATAATGCTGTTATTTCTTCTCCCAATAACTAACGCGGCCTCATCTCCGAAATATATCTTTCAGGTATTCACTCTACTTCACGCATCTTCCAATGATTCCTACTCCAGTTCTTTAAACACATGCATCTCATAATCATACACTATTTTCATTTTTCTGTGTGTTTGCTTAGTGAGCCTACTGTTTTTGGCATATTAACCTAACCAATTAAATTACAGCTGTTCACAATACTCTTTCGTTTTGCATAAAATTTTGCCATCTGCATACAACCTGACTTCTGACCGAAATCCACCATTAGAATAATGAACAGCAATCGTGGCAATACACACTCTTCTGTGGCATTCCTGTTTTCACAACTACCTCTTTAAATTTTTTTGCTTCTTGTCCCATTCACCCGGCTTGTCATTTTTTTATTTCAAGACACTAATTTTCACCATTTTGCGGCTCACTCTGCCAAACGCCTTTGGAGAGATTAGCAGCTACACATTCGAAATTTCTTGCTCGTGCCGCTAAGAATTACATGAATAACGTTTCGTAAAAATACATCACTGGATTACAAACCAGTTTGTTTCCTCAAACACATTTCTGACGTGGCTGTATCAACTTGCTTCTGGTTTCTTCTGATTACTTGCAATCCGAGTTCTATTATCTTGAATCTGAGCAGAATAATTAAGTAAATATACAACATTTCATCAAATATTTACATTCTTTTATCATTATCATTCCTTTCATACTCATACCTTCAAAATTTTAATCAGAAACGCACTAATATTTTTTTTTTTTAAAATGGCATTCGGCCGTGTTATCCATTCAGCCAGCTCAATGTGTTTGTTTCTCTTACAATGTACAGATTTCTTATAAGTATGATTATTTTCTCCAATGTGTAAGGACGACACAAGACGAACACAACACTTAATTAAAACCACCCATGCCCTAGGCCGGACTCGAACCGGTGACCCCTGCAACAAGAAGCAAGCACGCTACCCCTACGCTGCCGGGGTCGGCAAGCTCACTAACATTACCGATGTTTTCTCCATCTTTGAGCAAGTTGGATGCTGAGAGAGATGTCTGCAAGCTTGGGCTCATTCACAGCCGCATTAGATTCGGTAGTTCAAATAGCCCCACTTGTTCCTAACATTCATTATCGCAAAATCTATCGAAGTTACTGGTAAAGGTTCAACTCTTTTCAGTTATAAGTTCGTATTACTCACTGAATATATATGTTTTATATAGCAACAAATTTTTCACGTTTAGTATGTTGAGGAAGATTTTCAGGATTTTAGGGTATCTTTGTCTCTGCAGCTGCATACCAGCATACCTCACAAGATGCAGAATGTGTATATCTGCTAGAATGAGTTCCGGTGACACTTGTGTATGGAGAACTCTGGACTACAGCACAATGAGATTAGTTATCCAGCGCTGTGACGAGAGGCTGTTGCAGACGTTATAGACTTCTAGAGGCTGGGCTTGTTTTCGACAATATTTCTAGTGGGTGTTTTAGAGTGAAAGATTTTTTTAACTCGTCATCCTTCGAATATAACATAGATTTTTTATTTCGGAATAATATAATGATGATTTTATTGAAGGTATAATTTTGTGACCAATACAGAGTATTGTACAGTGTTGAAAACTGATGGTAGATTGACAAATGCCACTCAAAAAGCGTTATTTCAAAGTAATCACCTTCATGTTATCTCAATATGGGTAAAGGCGCTTTACATTTCAATCTCGTTTGATGCTTAACTGTTGAGGAATTAGCGAATTGTCAGTTTGATATGCATCTGCATCAGCATTTCAAATAATTTATGACTATGACATAATAGCGAATAGCGCTCAGGTTCAGATTGTCTTCCTTGTTTTTGAGAATGATTATCATCAGCATTTTCCGTAACTTTTTGACATCTCGTTTGATCTGTGACATTTATGAAAGACGTAAACTGCCAAGTTCATAATTATTTCCTGAAATAATTTGTACTTACAATCTGTATGTCGCACTGCCCTATTGTTTTAAGTCCCTAAATATCGAACAGCTTCTCTAAGTTGGACCTTACAGTAAATTCCAATCAATAAGTCTTTAAACAGCCGCTAAAAAGACATCTACCAGCCTTTGTGTAATATTAGTAATGGATCTGCGAAGAAAATAGTTACTAAATTACAAGCGTCCTCCACCCGAACATTATCTAAACTTTCAAACTCGAAAAGCAAGTGATATTGCTGTCTTCATGGTATGTGGCCCAAAGGGTGCATTTTCACTGTATTATATAATAGGCATTAAAATAAATTAAGTTTGCAGTTGAACTTAATACAGGCATGAAATGATATTATATTTTGCAATATGTAAAGCCAAAACTTACTAGTCGACTATCTTGGTTCCATAACTATAGGGACTCAATAAACGAGACTTCTCAATATTGTTTATAATCAGAAGGAGTATTTCGTGATATTTCAATGATGTTATTCATAAGATCTAGAGAAATTCACTTGAAAAGGACTATTAGTAATGTAAAAATGGGCTTAAAACCAAGGACACAGTAACGAATACCGCCACCATATTCTTCGATTTTAAGGAACTGTCCATTTTAACGTATGGCATGATGTCTGTATGTTATGTTGACCATAAAGTCGGCTTTTTACAGTATTACTCAGCGCCACAACTAGCTTACTTAGAAACCAATTTTTATTAAAAAGAACAGAATGTTGAGTCGTACATTTCAGTTAGCAAAGTAAGGAATTTCTTTAAGTTATATTTATTAGAAACCATGACTTTTCCACAGCAGTAGAGTCGGATGAAACACTTCAAGCTACTACACTTCGAAGGCGGTGACTTGAAGGTATTGCGAATTGAAAACATATTGTGAACACGAAAAAGTGTTGACTGTTATCATAAGAATAAGTTTGTTCCAAGAGTAGCAAGAAACAAGTGAGAGTTTTTTAAGTGCTAATGTTATAGGCGATTGCCTGTGTATGCGTCCCTATTCACAACTTTAACTGATAATACATTAAATCAATCCATCAAAACCGGCCTCCAAATCTCTTATAAGAAAACACAGTATATTGACTCCAAAAGCCTAAACCCGAAGCCACTCGTGACCAAATATGGCACTATCAAAAAAGTTAAACACTTTAAGTATGTACTTAGGAGAAATTATTGGAAATACTGGAACAGAGAAAGAAGCCAACAAAAACCGCGCTGATAAACTGCAAAAAGCATATGCGATTACTTGGAATACTTGCAATAAGAAATCACCTTCCACCAAAGCCAAACTCCATCACTACCACACCGTCGTTCTTCCAGGAGCATTGTATGCAACGGAGACATCGTAATTAACAGTAAATGTCAAAGGAATAGAAAAAATAGAAAGACAGATACTGAGAAAAATATTTGGCCCCAAGATCCAAGATGGCATCTGGATGCGCAAAAGTTCAGAAGAACTGTATTCACTGACCGAACGATTCACCTCATTCGCACGGAAAAGACGGACATACAGTATAGCATGAATTGATGACTCACGACTGACCAAGAAAATTTTCCATTTCGTCAACGGACCGCGACAAACCAAAACACGCTGGTTTATAGAAGCCCAGAAGGACCTCGCAGAAGCCAGCCTAGACCCATTAACATCTACACGCAGTAAATATAGACAATTGATCACTTCACATAAATTTGTCCCTAAGATCCCAACAGCAAAAAATCTGAAATTCAGAAATTCCTGGACACAAGAGAAACGTCAAGCCCACAGCGAAAGGATGAGGAGGTTTTGGAAAGAAAAGAAGAACAGAAAGAAGAATAAGGACAATGCAAATTAATGGTTCCACGCGCTCCTTAGAGGGATAAGCGATAAAATAAATACGTTGGATCCGGAGTACGGGGCTACTCTACTAGATGGCGCCACAGACGCAGCGAGCAGGATGCCAGCGCCACAGCGACTGCGGTGACCTACCCGCCCGACTCCTGATCTTTCCCGGATGGATTCGACAAATAAATAAATTAATCCAGATTCAAAATATGGGCATTCCCAACACTTCCCGCAGCCGTTTAGTTATTTGCGTTTTAATCTCTGTTAATAGTTCGACTGCAATCTGGTGCAGCCATTCATATGAAGGACGGGTGGGTATTCCGACAGGAATTACGAACTGATAGGTCAATCCAACTTCAAAGTCCGCTGAATCAGCGTAGCACATGACAGTGACATATTCCCTCTGTATGGAATTCAAAATCCTCTGATAAATACAGGGTTCATATCTCTTCTGGGAAAACTTAACATTCTCGATCCATGTCCAGAAAACATTCTGTCTTAGTGGTGATACACAGTGTATGTTGTGTTGTTAATAAATATCTGAGGTGTAAGAATATGCTAGCCTCTTTCCATGTGAGTTCTTTCGATCTGCGACACTGCGCCGTTGGAAGCTAAAACACCACACAATCGCGCCTCCTGGCCTCAAAAGAAAGCAGACAAGAGAATTCTATTAACAGAAAAAAACAGTTAAAGAATAAAATTTAAACATAGTGTATAGAAATAGCTGCGATTAATAATACTGAATGGGAGCAAGTCCAAAATTTCTAATTGGGAAATATGGAGTAACCAATCGATAAGATGCCATTGGTATAGTAACGCATATGAAAATAAGAGTGCTGGTAGCTCGTTATCAAGCCGTTTAGCGCAAGAAATGTATATATAAGCATAACAATAACCATATTATTGAAAACGTTATGCTCACAGAAATCAAAGAGGAACTAGGTTAATACGATAGAATAGAAAAAGTATTATGAACGTTAATATTTATAAAGGCGCGGGTGATACAAACGAATACCAACCAGATTATATCCTGGCAAGTAAAAGATCAAGAAACAAACTTATGGGGTACGAAGAATAGTGAGAAGTGAATATTTCTGCTTACTATAGTCTAATGATTGGGAAGAGCACAATGAAATTCAAGAAAATAAGGAAGTAAAACAGGCCGATAAGCTATAAGTGTACCGGCCAAAAAAACCTCCAAGAAAAAAAGAAATTGTTACAAACCGCCATCATATGAACTAGGAAAACTCATAAATGGAAATCAGTTCAAGAAAAGTAGACGATCCTAAAAATAAATTAAGTGTAAAGAAAGTTTAGGCTCAAGGCCAAAAGGCAACCGTAGCCTTCAATCCAAAGGAAATATTCAACGTTAATGGGGTAAAAGCAAAAATGTTCACAACACAAAGAAAATAAAAGAAAGTTCAGTTGCTAGAAACGTGAAATAAAGGGAAAAGACTCTGAAAATTAGGTGTGAAATGAACATAAAGGAAACAGAATGTTTGGAAAAATGAAAACATAGTTTAAAGGAAATTATAATTTTTAAACTAAATATGACAGTAGAAACAGACTTAATTGATGAAGTAAAATGTATTAGTTATGTGAGAAATAAAAATATATTATAAATATTATAAATATATATATAATAACTAGCTGGTACCCACGACTTCGTTCGTGTTTGTAAATAATTTGAATTGACAGCTATCGACATCTAATCACCATAGTGCACGATGGGAGACTTGATGCTATTACCACACACAAACGCCAGTCATCTGCGCTATGTAGTTCAGGCAGCAAAATAAAATATACGGACACACATTTCTTTGGTCGAAAAACGAAAATATCTTCGATCGACCAATTTAAACCACCATATCTCCCACACTACCGCAGTTACCGAAATTCGGCCAACGTTTTGCTCGACGGGTGACTGCGCTACTACCACACACAAACACCAGTGATCTGCGCTAGATAGTTTTGGATGAAAGTGATAC
The DNA here is from genome assembly GCA_031002005.1 of Vandiemenella viatica. Taxonomy (NCBI): domain Eukaryota; kingdom Metazoa; phylum Arthropoda; class Insecta; order Orthoptera; family Morabidae; genus Vandiemenella; species Vandiemenella viatica. The sequence continues at coordinate 158,872,705 of JARYHS010008074.1, forward strand.
AACATGACACATATGTTTTAGGTAGAAACATGAAATTGCCGCAGGTCAACCACTTTCAACCACCATATCTCCCATACGCCCATAGCTACCGATATCTAACCACCATATTACACGATAGGAGACACGATACCACTACCGCACACAAACACCATTGGTCTATGCTATGTAGTTGTGGCAGCAGAGTGACATATACGGTGACACATGTCTTTGGTCGAAATACGAAAATATCCTTGATCGGCCACTTTCAACCACCATATCTGACACATCCCCACAGCTATCGACATTTGGCAAACGTTGTGCATGACAGGAAACTCCATGCTACTTCCACACACAAACACCAGTGATCTGTGCTAGGTAGTGGTGGCTGAAAAGTGAAATATAGGAAAACACACGTTTATTTATATATATATATATATATATATATATAAGATTTATATATATTTTATGTATTAAACTAAATATGTTTTCGTTACCAGAGAAGTAAAATTACAAGGTAACAGAATTGGTATAAGATCAGAATAAGATTAACTCCATGAAAACAGATTGAAAGATTATTTGTGTTGTGTAGAACTCACACTGTGAAATCGTATTTACGGAGCACAAGGCTTTCTAAAAGTGAAAATTTGGCTTGGAAAATAAGAGAAACAAGGAAACACTAACCATGAGAAAAATATTGTAACAGTAGATGCAGAAAGTAAAGAGGAGATAGGAAGTACGGAATGAACTTATTTAGCAAATGATGGTCGAGTGCGTTTGTGGAAGAATCGTATAAAATAGAAGATAAAGCATGTATCAGAATTTAATTTGTTGTTTGAGTGACAGTTGAAAGGAATAAGAAAAACAAATATTAGGGTATGTAAAGAAGACAGTGGAGAAAGTTATTTATAGCTGGGATGACCAGATATCCTAGGACTAAAATAGTCTAAAGACGGTAAAATAAAATATCTGTTTTGTGTGTATTGAGTCGAAAAGGGTAAGTCTATTTCCGTCTCTCACTTCAACGCTATCAAAACAATATAAAGCATTTCAAATTATTTGCAATCAAGAAACTGAAAGAAAGTTGTTAAAAAAATAGACCAATGTTATAGCTGAAGGTTCTGAGAGATGATGAAACTTTGTGATGTCTTTGGGGAGAAATTATGAGTTCAGTCACAAAAACAGCCTAAAAACATAGTTCATGATCATTGATCGCGAAGAAACAGACAAATTTAGCTTCGGTCTCCATCAGCAATAATCTAAGAATAAGTGCAACATTCAAATTGTGATGCGGGAAAATTTGTAACCTCAACTTTTCGTAATTTCTTCCAATTTTGGTAAAACAGAAGAATTATTTGTATAAGTTTTTTTTTTTTTTTTTTTTTAACTGCTTTACGTCTCTCAACAGCGAGGTCTTTAGAGACGGGAAAGGATGGGGGCAAGGAATGGGAAGGAATTCAGCCATGGCCTTTTTTTAAGGAAGCATCCCGGCATTTGCCTGGAGTGATTTTGGAAACCATGGAAAACCCAAATCTGGATGCCCGGACGGAAGCTATTAGCACTTGAAAAATATTGTCTACCGTAATCTTCTGACCTGTTTTATATCTGCATTCTGCAATTCAGAAAACAGAAGGTGCATTTCACAAAAATTACTCTAGGGTGTATGTACTCCTTCTCCTGATGGGAAGAGAAATGAACGAATTGGTCCAGGCTTAAGTAGGTGACCCCATTTACCTGGTCTTGTCTATCCAGACATCGCCAACTCATATACGTTGGTGGGGGAAGTATTTCTCTGCAGTCGTAAACGAAACAGGTTGTTAGCGCGTAATCCATAAATTACAGACGGGTAATAAGTCGTATGTGCTAGCCAAACCGCTTTACCAAACATAAGAAACTTTCATTAGGGCTTTTTTTGAAACTAATATCAATTTCTTGCGATACAAGTAACTAACAATGCCACAGTAGTTTTTCACCTACTCAAAATTATCAAGGACTCACTGTCAACCGTTTCGATTAGTTCGTAAAGATTTTTTTTTCTTTAAACTACCATTTATCCACCGTGCTGAAATAACATCATCTAGATATTCAGAAATTCATTAACAATATCCAACATTTAAGTTCCAAGTATGGTGTATGGTAACGTTGTTATAATCAGTTCCGTGTTGTTTCTCAGAGCTAAAGCCGTTTATTCAACACTGTGCACCAGGGGTGGCCAACGCAAATAACCTTGCAGGCCACTTTGGAAGTGCATTATAACTCCGCGGGCCTCACATAAAATTATATATCTCCATGTTAGATTTAGACCCACTATAGACATTTTTTTGGAGTGTAAAGTTGAAACATAATGATTTATTGTTATTGTGTTTACTATTATTCTTACATGTAAACATAGACAATATAATAATAATGATACTAAACCCACATTTTAAAGAAATATGTAACACTAAAAATGATATATAAAAATATGTAGGTATAAATGAAACGAATTTTGAAAATATGGATGCATAAATAATGTATTTTTAATACATTGGTTTTCACTACTTTGGCCATTATAAAATAAATCTATTTTGTAAAAGTGTGATGAATTTCGCCGGCCAGAAAAATATTCAAGGCGGGCCACGGTTTGGCCACCCCTGTTATACACGTTTGGGTCTACATTTCATAGCAGTGCAATACTATCTACTGTCAAGGAAATCGTACCTTGTTCCCTAGAATAAACCATCCTAGATGAGAATCTATTAGCGATTATTTTCGGTCCAAGTGGTGTCACTTATCTGGATGTCAACACTTTCTTTTGTTACTAAAGCACTAACTGATAATGTTGTTGTACATAGTAGGATGGTGAATTAAGGAATTTAGTGCGTCGATCGATCTGTCTGGAAAAAATTATATTCTTAGAGGTAAATATAGCAATCTGCGATCAGTGTTATTTATGACTATAATTGTTCCAACATCTTGCTAATTCACCACTGTTAATCAGCGCTACCAGCCGAGTCAATTTATTTTGGGTTCTCGAAATTATACGAAATCAATCTTATTATACAAAACCAACAAAAATGTAGAGATACAGTCAACAACAAATACAATTATGAATTTTTTACTTAACTTGAGTAGGAATAAAACTAAATTATTTGCACTGACCGTTTAAAAGAGATTCGGTGAGATTTTGCAGCAACCCCCCCCCCCTTCCTCTTTATTTTGAACTCATGTAATTAATGGGCGCCCCCTTATTATTCTACATACTTTATAACTTTTATTGTCTTTTAAAAAAAGATAGAATTTACTTATTTCACTTTTAAATTCTTATTTCTGTATCCAATTACACAAAGTAATCTTCTACTATACAAACAGGTACGGGAGATAAGCATATTATGCATATTTTGTATCAAACTATACAATTTGATGTTCATACTGTTAAACTTCTCACCGTGCTAATAAGAAATCTAACTAAAATTTCTTTTAAACCTTGAATTATTATCAATGAAAAACAATTACTAGACATAACTAGCTTTGATATCCTGTTTAAATTTTATAAGTTGTTAAGAATTTGTCTGACTGCGAGACTGAACAACATATTGAACGTCCAAAAACACCTGGGCACAAAAAAACAAAAGCAAGCGAAATGATGGCGCAAAATAGGAGGCAAAATATTTGTTAAATGCTACTTTTTCAAATAAGTTATTATTTAAAATCGACAGAAGTCGTAATGAAGCATAGCACCAGATTACTTTAAATGTATTTCATTACTTCTGCGTTAGTAATATTGTTCTTGCTATTCAGTTGCAGATGATCTCAATCAAACCAAAGTGAAAGTGTTCTGTCTATGGCGCTTTGGTTGAGTTTCTGAACACTCATTCACCTGAGTTCTGCTTGTTTGATGTGTAAAATCCACATCCCACTAGCTTTCTTTCCATTATTATTATTAATGTTGAGCTTTGCGGCTTTTCGACGTCGACGTTAATAATGCCGTGAGTGGATGGGGGGCAATGGACAGGAAGGATGTGAGCATACTGAAAGTACCATTCCGGCATTCACCTGGAGTGATTACGAGAATCCTCTCAAAATCGAAGACTGGATCACCGTACCTGCGACCTCCGCAATATCATGCTCAAACATTAACAGTTCATTCGCCAGGCTTGATCTGGGCGCTTCAACTTCGTGGATAGTCGAATGTTCTGGACCCCAGATAATGCTAATCCTGTCGAGAGAGGGTAGTACGCACGGGTTTGAATCACCATTAGCAAGTCAGTGTTGATGAACGAAACTACCGGGAGAGAGTCCCGATGCAACTGTTTGCTGCCTACATTTCTTCGTTCCAAGCAAACACCCCCGATTCTAACCCCGGGACCACACGCTTGGCGCTTGTCACAAACTCCAAGCTTCTACAAACGCTTGGTTAATTTAGGGGAGCCAAACATCGTCATCCACACGCTTGCGTGTGCGCTAGTATGTTGTGGAGAAGCAAGCATGACGGACGTCGAGGATGTGTCGGCCATAACTTTTGCCCCTACCTATTTTAAAAAAAATAAAATTAAAAAACGAGAGACGACGAAGAAGATCGTGGATGTTAAAAAATATATAGCAACCGTACCAGGTAATTAATAATTTCATTCATGCAACTATGAATACTATGTAGTTTCATGTATGTATTTGATTTAATATAAGTGTATTGTTTTATAATTAGAATTGTGTAATAATTATTGTTTTTGACTGCAGAGAATTTATGAAAGAAACATTTAATGAGCTGCTTTTTGAGCCAGCCGTGCAATTTGATAACTTCTGCCGGATGAGCTATGCTGATTCTGAATATTCGGCAAATGACATTTCACCTATGATTTCTAAAGAAAATACAGACTTCAGAGAAGCAATACCAGCTAAATTAATAAATTTATACCTGACCCATAGCGAACAGAATCTTACTTTTTCCTTAAATGTTTACGAAATGTGACAATAAGAAATTCTACCTTTTTTTTAAATCTCCATGACAGTTTTATTTACAACTTCACTAACACGACTCCAAGAATCAGCTATTTTTTAAATTTTTTTATTATTATTCTTCGGGTAAAAAATGTAGAGTTCTACTTGGTAGATTCGAGAAATCGTAAAATATCCTCGTTGGACCAGTTATTCATTTTTCTTGCAGCACTTTTATACAACAAAAAGAAACGCACGTTTTGTCCGCCTTCAGTGCACAAACAATACTAAGTTCGCACAAACGTGTAGGCGTTTCGCAAGCGCTTGCCGCAAACGCCTTTGATTTGTGACAAAAAACCGACACTCGATCGGATCAGCCACAAGTGCCTGCAAGCCTACACAAGCCGAGCCAAGCGCCCTGAACACACGTATCAATTTGTGAAGGTTTGACAATGTTTGGCAACCGTGTGGTCCCGGCATAAAATCTGCAGTACCAATCCCACGCGGAATGACATTTTAAACTATAGGACACATGTAACCCTAAGTTCAAACCGAAAACACTTGCTGTTACCTCCACTGCTGCTTTCATTCCTCTTTCTGTTTTTGGAATTTACGTCTTGTCGAAAGAAATTCGGCGACGGCCTTTTGAAGGAACTATCTCGCCATTCGCCTAGAGTGAAATCACAGAAACCCAAAATCTGGAATTTCTTTGGCTTTACGCCTCGTCGACGTCGAGGTCATTAGAGGCGGGATGGGACCGGGGGAAAGGAATGTGAAGGAATTCGGCCATGGCCATTTGAAGGAATCATCCCGGCATTCGCCTGGAGTGATTTGGGAAACCATGGAAGCCCAAAATCAGGATGGCCGGACGGGAATTCAAACCCGCGTACTCCCGAATGCGAGACTAGAACGTTATCCGCTCACCCACCACGCTCGGTAAGATCTGGATGTCCGGACGGGCATTTGAAGGCACATCCTCTAGAATTCAAGATTCAAGCTTGTGCGTTTCAAAATGAGACGAATGTCTGTGGGCTAATTAATGCGCTTGGTTAGGTTGAAACATATGTAAACGTATTAAACGATTATAGTATGGAGTGAAGTGAACCTTCAATGTTTCAACGAACCAAAAAAAACTACAGAAAAGGAAACAGTAATTTAATAAGAGTTTAATTCGAAACGAGAACTAATATCTACTTTTGGAGAAAAACTATAAATTATACAATTCTCCCTATTTTCGAAACTACTGATACGAAAATTCTTTCAAAATTTAAAGTAATATGTAACCCCCAACAGATTACAAAAAGGCTGTAGCTATCTTTCTGGAATTTATGTTATTTTCAGGATAATTAAATGAATATTTTTTAAATTAATGTTTATTTCAGTACATAATTTAAAACATTAAATCATTGATTTAGACAGAAAACTTAATTAACCGAATAATAAATACGAAGCGAAAACAGCGTTTAAAAACGCTGTAATTTTCTTCAGATGTAATACAATTTTATTTCACGTATTTTTATTTATTTATTTACACCGCTTGAAAAAAAATTCGCAAAGCTAATTACGAACGCGATTAAAAATCACTTGGAATATTCTTCCACATTTAAATCTTTTACAAAATTAGTTTCTAAAGCACACATTTTGATAAGCAATTTGTGAACGTAACTTTTATGAAGCTAGACTAACTAGCGTTTAACTGATTCCTCAGTAACTGTTTTAGACAGAATAGCCCATCTAGATAAGAAACTGAATTTTAAAACAAAGCCGCGATAAATTGCTACTACATTATATTTATAAGTTTTTTTGTTGTTGTCTTTACAACAGTCGACAGCAGGTTTGTTAGTGCTTTGTGGTTAAGGACTGGAAAGCGTGTATGAAGGAACTATATCTGAAAACCAACAATCTCTTTCAACGGAACTCGAAACGTGTCCTGTACCTGAAAACTCATCAGATTTTGAAGAAGTGTTTCGGTTTCCTCGAGGCTGTGCTGCCGATGCTTGGATCCTAGAGTTCGGAGCAAGTATGAAGGCGGGTCACGGGCGGATGCGCAGTAGCCTGTGGAGCTGTACCACGTGACTCACAGCCAATCGCGTGTCAGTAGCTTTCCTGTGTTCGTTCTGTGCGCGTCGTGCAGTGTTCGTCAAGTTTACAGTTTATTTTACTTATAGTGTTCCGTGTTTAGTGATTATTTTGCCCTCATGGGGTTCATTATGAGTGATGGTAAAGAATCACGCCAAGTGTTGCACAAACAAGCGAGAGGAATAGTGTTCCGTGTGTATCAGTACTTGAAAAGGCAGTCTTCTTTTGAGTCCGCGCCACCATGTGGTGCGAGTCGCGCCGTTGCCAAGTGCCAGGAGCAGACGGCTGAAGCTTGTGGTGTTGGTTTGCGTGACAGAAGCAAATTGGCAGCGTCGCAACACATCTCCCCTCTCTCTCTGCGCAGAACGCGAAGCCCACCCGCCTTGGTACGTGCTCCAAACTCTAGCAGAGTAAAAGGCGGTTGTTCGAACTGCAAGCAGCCGAACTACTTTCTCTCTGGTGTATGGCGAGGCGCGGTCAGTGAGGGCCGGAATGAACACAGTTTCGTAATTTCTGTCCTATCAATTACGGTATGTCACTCGAGACTTTGGACCTGCCTTAATACGAGCTAATGCCCCGATACACTGCCACCGGCTTTTTCTGCAATTATCTGTCTCCTTAAGCGTTTTATGAACCCTCGTTAATCCGGATGGCACTCCACAGCTTTTTCCTTACTGCGTTCTTTCATTTTTCTGCGAATCTGTCTCCTGCTATCAAAGCGCCGATCCGAAAGGGAAATTTCCAATGCTTTATGTTGGATCAGTTGCTGTACTGGTGGGTTACATAATGTAACTACACATCTCACTTTCTTCTCTAACATCTCCCAGAGTTATTTTCATGGTTACCACATACTATATCCAAGATATAGTTATTATCCAATTTTTAGTTTCATTGTTTGTATTTTACAATATGATGATTCGAAATTGCATTCAAAATACATGATACATGGACCCAGAAATTATAGAATGGAATCCTGCTTTATAAATTGTAAATTCGCCTGGTCTTACGACATGATGACAAAATTTCGATTTGCTGCGCATCCCGCCTGTTTTAGTTCATTAACTTTTTTTTTTCCTTTAAGCCTGATTGACATAGAATTTATCAGAGGCGACAGGGGATTAGGGGGTAAGGAATTCGGCCATGGTCTTTAGAAGGAAATATACCGGTATTCGGCTTGAGTGATTTAGGGAAGCAATGGAAATCGAAATCTTAATGGCCGGTCAGGGATTCGAAACCGCGTCCTGCCAAGTGCGTTACCACTCACCACGTTCCGTGATTCTTCAACGTTGAATGCAATCCACGGAGAGTTCACAGTTTACTTCACACATTCAAAGTAAGCTTTATGAAAGGTAAAGGTCAGGTTAGGGACCTGTGATAAGGTCTCCCCATACCGTCCAGGACAAAGGTTCAGAAGATTCAGCTTTAGAGCACGCGTTCAGCGATTCCGTTATTTCATAGATCATGATTCATATATTAATTATTAAATATACTACCGTAACGTGAAGGTTCTCGGTCTGGAACAAAGATGGCAATGATGTCAATAAATGTTTGTCAGCTATCGTAATAACGATCATCAAGTTTCAACTTGATCTATTAAGTAGATTTCTTTACAGGCCTTTTTAAAGTAGACGTATTGTACGCGAAACTGAATGCCTGTTGGTCTGCTCCAAAAAAGGTGAAGTTGATTTCACCTGCAAGAAAAGTCATGTCCAGTGTTTTCTGGAACGCAAAGGAGATTCTTCTTTATAAACGACCACAAAAGGGTCAAACAACAACTGGCCAATACTATGCAAGTATTTTGGACCAAATGAATAAAAAAAATGAATGGGGAAACTGAAGGATCTGATTTGACCCCACTGAATTCCAAGCATTAAAAAAAAATGAATTGAAAAGTTTTAATCAAAAAAAGAGAGATATGTACTTTTCTAACATTCCAGAGTCGCACTTAGCGATGGTATCGATTCACTGTTGAAAGTTTGGACAGGGTTAATTGAATTAAAGAGCAAGTATGGAGAAAAATAAGATCATTCTTGAACTTTAAAAAAAAAAAAAAACATTAACTTTCTCTGTCAGATGGAAAACTTTTCATCTTGCCTTTCTCAACGATATTTCTTCCTTTGGTGAGTGAAAATCCTGACTCAGCCTATATTCAATTGGATGTGCTTGCAGTACTTATCATAGGCTCACGTATCACATTTTCATTAGACACCAACATGACTGATACGTGATCCTTGCACCAACACGTTTGTAGGAAACTAATCGCTTTAACTCATTCGTCTATATTAACGTGCGTAGACTATCCCGTCTGACTCTTAGTATGTTATTTGACACTAATGCCAACGTCTTTTGCCACGAAATGAGCTTGCCATCTGGTGTGGGTACGGTTTCCACGTGCCGTGCCACGTGCTTGAGGGTTATTATTCTATCATTGTGTTTCATAGACACAGATGAGTATGAATGAAAAACTAAGCAAACCGGTTTCGGTGACGTCACCTATTTGTCGGAGCACATGTAATATCGGACGAGGCAAGAATGACCTACACAAACTGATTTCACTTCAGCATACCACACACATATTCATGTAGTGACCCTTAAGCACTATTGAAACTATCTTGCTTTTCCTGCCGATTGAAAGATCAAAATAGAACTAACTATTCACGATTTTTTTTTTTCTTTTTTGACAGTTGTTATTTACAATCGACCTTACAGCCAGACATTGCTTACTCGGAATTAACTGTTTATTTAATTTTAAGTAAGATTATAAATTCGTCTAACAATAACCCGGTCCCTACGCTTAAGCACTTCCCAAATCTGCAGTTGAATCACGAGTTTTTTATTGCTAGTCTGGAGTATGACTTGACGACATTACGTTTTAACAACTTATTTTGATAATGCAAATTATTTATAAAATATGACAATCGTTTTATCATTACGCTACTATTCCGTCACTTTACAGTTTTCACTAAAGAGGTAGATTGCTCCGATGCAACAATCTGTTCTCTTTGCATTGCTCGGAGAAGGACTCTATCTCTTTATTTTGTACATTATCAGTGTTTTGGAAAACAGTAGTTTTCATGAGCTTGCAAACGAAATTCAGAAGATCTTTTAATTTGTAAAGCGTGAAAGCTAGTTCTGTCATCCATCTTTTGAAACCACAAACAGAGAAATCTCGCTGCATGAGAGATGGCTGTGAAAGCGGCTAATGCGTGTGTATTACATTACTGCACGTGAGCACGAATTTCAGAAACTGATCCTCTACAACATAAAGAAATCGTTACTTTTTGCAACTTATAAAATACTTGTTAATTAGGCATCCCTACAGGGATGAAGCAATATTTTTTTGGTCAATCGGCCTGTAGGCATTCAGCCAGTTCTCAATGTATTTTATATATCCTCAATGTCAATGAATCTTTCCAACTTTTTATGCGAACGCTCAATTTGTAGGACAACACAGGACACAAACTTAACCTAAACATCCATGCCCGCGGCCGGATTCCAACCGGTGACCTTCGGCACGTGGAGCTAGCACTCTAGCCCCTGCGCTACCGAGGCCGGCAAATCTTTGTTCGATGGCAAGATTATGGTTCAAATACTGATAAGGCACAACACTTTCCTGTTTCTTAGGATTTTCGTCAATTAGTGCAGTTGAGAAAACCACTGAAAATTCGTGGAATTCGGTTTATTTTCTTAAGGCTCTATCCACCTCTATTTCAAACGATCTGGGATAGAATCAGCAGTTCCATGAATTTTTCCATTCCAATATTGAAAGCATTATCCAGGTTCCGATGTTTGAGCTGTCAGATTCTCAATGTTAACGCTTATTTATCCTCGTGTGTCATTTGTTAAAAAGGATAGTAACAGACAAAATTTGTGATGGATTATTTAATAACAACTTTCGTTGCAATTTCCGTACCCTAAACACTTAAACGGAATAACTTGATGATTCCAAATTTGCACGTATTACGTATTTTGTTGACCCAGAAAACCATAGATAATTCAGCACGTCATTTTGAAGGAAAACTCAATTCTGTACTTTGACAAGAGCACATAAAGTACATTAACTATATTTACAACTTTAATAACGGGGTGACATTGTAATGAAAGTATATTCTATTTCATTTTTGAGTATCAAAAATTGTTTGTCATTTTCAAATTAATACCATAGTTGTTTTTGCGCAAAATAGTACTTTGAACAGCTGGCTGTCCGCATTATTATTGTTTAAGAATCTTCGGTTTCGCAACGAAAACTTTTTTTCAGAAGTTATTATAAAAAATTTAGGTAGCTCAAAATTTTTGCCATCAAAGTGTGTAGTTAGACTGAAATGTCTAAACTGCTGCAATGTAATCTTCAGGAATTCACTGCCGGATGTTGTGTAAAGACGAACTTCCGACTGCGTCCAATGAAACGCCTGAAAAGTTTTCATTAACATCTCGTAACTACTGTATGTTTGAATGTCTTTGGAGAGAAATCAAAATAGACAAGTACACCTTTCGCTTAATAATAATGAGAAGTGATGTGAATCAACTAAAGGATAATCATAAAAAAAATTGTTATGGATTGTGACTAAATTAGGAATAATTGTGCTTTACCTTTGTTTTTGTGGTGTCAATTGGTAGATTGACTTTATCAAGTAGGTAGAAGTTGTACACGATAATATAAAAAGACCGTTACCGAGGTACCAGCTCTTCCCCTCTCCCATTTTGTATGTGCTGTATCGCTCCTAATCTGCAGCCTATGCACGCACGCAGGATGATTTACGTCTCGGCAGATGTTATTTGCTGAGTTTTACAGCTGGTGCCGCTCCTAGTCATAAACGATGTAGAGGCCAGTCGGTGCATCGACCTTTTTCTCTCCTGTCTTAGAGACGGCATCTACTGCATACGAAAGCCCAGTCATATCTCTCCTGTCTTCTCACCACTTGCAAATTATGCCAAGGTTTAAAAGTAAACCGAGAATAAGATGTGTTTATCACGTCTTCAACATATTCTTCACAGTTTTCTGACTAACATATTAATGAAGTTAGAGCTGAATTCAAGAGCAAGACGGACACCTTATCTGTTGATTACGTTATCTTGTCAAACAATTTCCCTGCCTTTAATATTTACAAACTATTCCTCGACTTTTTTGCGAGACATGATTGTGACTAATTTTAATATACTTACAAGAGAGCAAACGCCCCACTAGCAATTTTCCTACTCATCTAATTTCGGGTAAATTACCAGCCTAGACCAACTCCGCACGACTTTCTAACGCTCGAATTATTTGCTCGATCGGTACAAACGACACCTCATTGCGAATTGAAGGGTTTTTGCTTCAATTCTTCCTGCGTTACGTCGATTCTGCTTACATTTCCTTACTTTTTTTATTATTATTTTTCTTTTTTTTTACTTATCTATTGCTTTACGCCTCGTCGACGGCTAAGGTCATTAGAGACGGGATGGGACTGGGTACAAGGAACGGGAAGGAATTCGGCCATGGCCTTTTTGAAGGAAGCATCCTGGCATTCGCCTGGAGTGATTTGGGAAACCATGGAAAACCCAAATCTGGATGTCCGGATGGGGATTCGGACCCTCGTCCCCCCGAATGCGAGGCCAGAACGTTAACCGTTCACTCATCACGCTCGGTCATTTCCTTATTTTGTACATTGATATTTTCACTTTCAAAGTAATAACAGTTTTTTGAAATTTACTTTTATCGATACGGAAATGGTCTTAAATTGTCGGCTGTGGTGTATTTCAAAATAAACAATGTTATGTTGGCTCGGGTCACACGAGAAACGAGCGGAGCTAGGCTCTCTAAGCATATTCTGCGTGCCCTTATTCTACTTTTCGTTACCTGTAAATCGTATTTTCATGCGTTTTGCGGTGATGGGAGAAATATTGGCTGATATACTTGTTCCTTTCAAGCTTTCTCTGACAAACGACGCTTACCCTGTTGTTCTCCGTTACGATATTAGTCGTTATAGGATTTGGCAGTTTCCATATCCGTCGCAATTGAGCGATGCCACCCAGTACCGATCGTGGGAGATGTATTCACGCGAAAAAATGTTTGATCAACTCTAAACATCGATACTCCCCACTCTTGGGAAGAAACAAATTTTAACCCCCTTCATGTAACTTCCGTAGAATATAATTTTACCAAATTTTAATAAACAATATTCGCTCTTTTTAAGAAACGTCTGAAGCCTGATATGGAACAGATATTTGCCACAGAGAAGCAAGGGAATAATCTATCACACATACTATGTTCCTACGCTGACATGCGGGGCTGAAATCTGGACACTGAAGAAGCGTGACATCGGTATAATACAAACAAGAAAATGAAATTTCTTGGAGGCAGAGGGAGTGTTACAAAAATGTACATAATAAGGAAAGAAACCATTAGACACACAGAAAAAGAATAGCCCTTAGAGGAAATGATAGAGAAGGCCAGACTAAGATGGTATGGACATGTAAAAAGTGAGGTGGAGCAGTGAATACAGAGGAAAATCCACGAAATGAAGATTCATGGTAAACGACCAAGGGATGGAGGCTGAGACAAGTGAACTAGTGTGTTCGGAAGAGTGGAGAGGACTGAACCAAGGTGATGACCGAGATGTGGTGTGAACAAAGAAGAGGTTTGTGCTCGAGGCAGACCCGGCCGGTGACTGGAAGCTGCTGACGAAGATGATTTGGTTTGCACTCAACGATACACTTATCATATGCAAATGGAAGTCTCAAACTTATTCCGCTTACGAGCTAGAAGCTTGTGACAGACTGACGATTACCCAGATTTCGGTTTGCCATGGCTTCTCGTAATCACTCCCAGCGAATGCTGACATGGTTTGCTTAAAAAGGCCACTGTCGATTTCCTTTCTTTTCTTTTTCCAAATCCTCTTCCAGCTCTAATCAACTCGACATTGACGAATCGTAAAGCTCCAAACCATAAAAAAAAGGATTTTTGTAGGTAGAATCGTTAGTCCACTATACGACAGTCACTGGCGTTTGAACTGGAAGAAATTCAGAAGGCAATATTCTAAAAAGTTAATGAAAGTCTCTAGGTTAATCAATCTGATATCACCTCACAGTTTCCAGATAGGTAAAATCACGTACGGCAGCCTTCTAACATAAGTTTGACATAGTATTATCCAACTTTGGGGAAAATTAAGAACGGAGGCAATTCCGAAGTGCGATATGATGAATAAACTGTGGAATGTGAGAAAGTGGAGCACAGTTGTGCGGAAAAACAAAGACTGCAAAGTCCGTGATTGATGAGCTACATTAATTAGCCCCCTGAGACACTCCTATCAGCAGTTGAACTGCTGCATTACCACGTAGCATCTGCCATTACGTGATTTCTATTTATAGCGCTCTTTGTTACGTCTTCCTTAAAAGGTATCTTTTGCTGTTCTAATAGACCAAAACTGCGATTTCAAATTGGTAGGGTCTCTACGTATATGGGGTAGTTTTAACTGTTGTAGGTATACTGTAGTTTAGAAGTAAATTGTTATGGCCTTAAGAAATTTGTGACAGTATCTCAACGCTGCCAAATATTCTGCCTCTTGCATTCGGGAGAACGCTTGCTGAAATCTCGGTACGATCATGCAGATTTCAGTTTTACTTCATTTCCCGTAACCATTCTAGGAATATGCCAAGATGGTTCCTTCAAGAGGCCCTCACAAAATTCCTGCTCATTCCTTGCCCCCCCCCCTTTCTCCCCAATCGGCATCCGGCTCTAGTAACCTCTACATTGCCAATGTGCGACTAAAGTAGAATCCGAACCACGAAGAGTTCATAGGGAACACACTCCAAACATCCATTGCCAGAGGTGAAACTTAGCTCAAGATGTTTTCGAAAGGAATAAAGTTTTTTCTTCACAGTTTCCTCTACAGATCTCTCTTTTTTCTATTATTCTATTTCGCAAATTGATTTAAGCATGTTATGAAATCTTCATTAAAATTCAGAAATGATGCAAAGCCGGATATCAATTATTCGCAAAAAAACCGGTCTATTTTTGGCTTGGATAGATTTTTATAAATAAAGTGCCATCTTGTAACAACTGTTGCGGAGAATGTTTTTTATTGCCCAGAGGCATTTATACCCTTATGGTGTTGGGGCATCATCAGTCACTACCCCACACCATACGGGTGAAATGCGTCTGAAGAATAAAAATATTCATCACAACAGTTTTTTTGTAGACGGTATTTTATTTATTAAAATCTATTGATCAGAAACTGCATAAAATGGCCTACAACCAGATTTGTATAAACTATAAAGGCTTCCAAGTACAGCACATACCATACGCGCAAGTTCTTTAAGATACTGTACCGCTGGCTGGAGCAAGACACAATTTTTTCTTTTTATTCGACCATGGCTTTTGAAGGAACCATCCCTAAATTCACCTGGAGTGATTTCGGTTAACCATAGATAACAGAAATCGTAATGGCTGCACGGGGATTTAATCCCACGTCCTTCAGAATGCCACTCCCGAGCGTTCCCACTCATCCATCGCGCTCGGTAAGGCGTAGTTCACTGATTCAATCCCAGATGTTGAGTAAATTTTCATAATTTAAGACTTAGCAGGATTATGTACCAAAGGTTGCTTAGATCGGCTTTTTGTATGCAGACAGGTCCTTTGAGGACGTAAAGCCTTGCGGCCCGATGTTTCTTTCGGAAGAGTAGGCCTGAATAAGTAGTCAAAGCGTCTCCCGTCGCCGTTGTTTGATCCCCATATCTGCAAAACAATCGTGTAAATGTGTCTTTTTTTTCTCTTATTATGTATCGTCTAACATTGTAGGCGGAGAGTTGGTAGCATCCCCATTTCACCCACGTGACTGCATAATAATGCCTAGGACACGTATTCAGCAACTGGAATCCAAATTGGAACCCGGTCCGTTGTTCATTACTGTTTCAATAATAGCTGCACTTTAACACGTTCATCCATACTGCTGCATTGTAAGAGTTGAATATTTTTACTTGAGTTATCTTCAATCGAGGTCCGTGCAGTGTGCTAAGCTGTCTGGACTCTGCACGTGTCATATCTCGCTGCTAGACGAGAAAGGCTGCGACGTTGCACACGAAACTTCACAACACTGCTTCAGAAATACTTTTTACCAATAGATATGTTTAGAAGAGAGCATGGATGAAATACAAAAATTTCATGGTTTCAATTTAAACATGATAAAGTCCATCCCATTGACTGAGGTCTTTGCAGCACCAAAATGATGTCATGTGCCACAGGGTTAGATGGTTTTTGATCGCCGTCGACTGTCCAGCGGGGTATCAGATATGGAGTGTTGAATCACAATCCTCTCCCCAGTGGGAATGGAGTGAGACCATTCGATATTATTGATAGCAATTCGTTCGTCAAATGGGAATGTTAAATCTGGAGGCTTCCTATTGCCCCGTTTACACGGTGCGAGTTGACTGGGACGAGTGTACTTGTCTTGCTGCGCGCGCAGCACTGGATAGTCCACTCTCCTCGTGTGAACAGGTACAAGACAGACAGTTGACTGAGGATTGTGGACTCGGTTCACGACCAACTTTCGGCATGCGAGTTCAACAATCAAGATGGCGACAACTAACCAGTCGCGTATGCGGAGTGAAGCAGAGGTATTAAAATCTTTAGAACTGCATGGAAGTGAGGAAATTCCATGAAATTTTAAGAATAAAAATTATAAGAACAAGGATTTTAGAGACTCTGCTATCACAAAATTGCTTCATAACGATGTCATCTTTTATGTATCGGGAAAAATATTTCACAATAACTCTTCAAATTGAGATACATTTTTTTTTATAATTTCGTTAAAAAAAATAAAATTTAAGAAAACGCGCTGAGGCATTTAAAGCATTTCTTTTTAATATCCACCATTTTCTACGTTTTATATTGTTATTCCTCATATCATTCAACATTATAATCAACAAATTAGCTACGATGTTAATTCCTTCCTGACATATGGACATACTATTTTCAATAAGATCACAATTTAGTAGTAGAGAACTGTCCTGACAATGGACAGTGGACTGTCTTCAAATTATTACTAGCATGCTAGTCCACTCTCTTACCCCCACCACCGACGGTCCGGCCAACTGTCGTTCCAGTCAACTCGCATCGTGTAAACGCGGCATAAGTGTCTCTCTGATTAACTGTCCTGAATAATCCGGTACAGGGTTTTTCCCTCTCTCTTCCGTCATATAGATATACAGTGTAATATTTGGAAAAACACTCTATGCCACACATAATATGTAAATTGTACAGAGATTTATTTTAAGGCTACAATAAATAAAAAATTGGAAAATTTGACGGTGTTCGCTGAAAGGTAGAACTTGCACGCCCTTGACCAGCCAGTGAAATGTACTGTTTCCATTCCGGTGGCTAAAGGCGAGCTATAAGCGGTTACCAGAGGATCTGACGTCAGGACACGCAGGCAACCCGAGCTGCCTTCCGGAGGGATCCGAGATATTGATTTCACTCTGGGTCAGTGAGATCTGTTTGGAGATCCTGCGGTCAAATGTAATGGGCTATGTTGTTCTAGCCCTGCCTGTATGACGACTGTACATGTCACTGATCCCGTTATTGATTGACGGAAGTGTTACAATTCGATGCTGCAACCTGCTATACGATGTGGTTGATGGGGCGAACTCAACAGTTCCAGCAGCTCATCTACAGCCCGTGCCCAGCATTGCACATACCGCACATCGATAAGAACACTGTCAACTGTAAAGGAAGTTTCTCACCCTGTAATGAACCGGTTTTAAACCACGTCAATTAGATTTTCTCGTGTCCTAATTTGCGCAATTATTGGGTTAAACTTGTGTTTTGCCAAGATTTCAGTTTGTTTCAACAAACGAGTAAATTTCGCTTTCATAGATTTTCTATAAATAACACAGAGATTAACTTACATTTTAGACATATTTTCAATTCCCGAGTGCTATAATATCACTTTCAAAATATATAGTATTACAATCTCTCTCTCTATATATATATAACAATTAGAATCGGTATATATTAACGTTAAGAAAGTATCAAAGTTTACAAGTAATGGCCTGATTTACATTTTCTCTGTTATTCTAACGTATTATATTTCATCAAACTGAAGACATAAATAAACAATGTTACGTAGTCAGAAACAATATTAACAGAATCCAAAGAGTGGCGCATTTATTTGTGATGTAGTATCATCTTTGGTGGGTATCTATTGAGGTTAAGCAAGGAGTGTTTATCTTTTGTTAGATGCTGTGTGATTGTGACTATCTGTTCTTATTACAAACAGATTATCATGTTTGGCTCTGTCCCCCGGTCCCGTAGAGTGATAAGAAATATCGCAGATTTCAAGCTGGACCAGAATCATTCAAATTGTGAAAATCCCATCCGAATCGGCTCCGAAATTTTTGCACGATGCGTTAATGAAGGGACAGACAAACGCAGCCCTTTTATAGGTTTATTTACGAGGCGTATTTCAAAAGTAAGGTCCGGGGTACAAGATGTCACAGATGATAGGCCTGAATGACGTTTCCCACCTGCAGCGCCATCTACCAACTCCTAATAAATATGCAGTATTGTTGGCGTGCCGCAGTAGCCGTATATCTATTGTTGAGAGCAGTTCGAAATGGCCGCGACAATCGTAGCTCCCGCCAGTTGTGAAGTGCGCGGTGTGATTAGATTTTTGTTGGCAAAAGGATCGTCAGCTGCGGACATCCATCGCGAATTGTATGTAGTGTATGGACCAAACATAATGAGTGAGAAACAAGTTCGACACTGGTGTCGAGAATTTCAAAGTGGTCGCACAGATGTGCACGATCAACAGCGGAGTGGCAGGCCCAGTATTCGGGGTGCCAAAACTGCTCACCGCTCAGCACAAAGAGCAACGAATGCATAGCGAACGACAATTTTTGGAGCGCTATAGACAAGATGGAGACAGTTTGTTTTCCCAAATTGTTACGGGAGACGAGACGTGGATAGCGTACACCAACGCAGAATCAAAACAACAATCAACGCAGTGGCGCCATTCCGGTTCACCCAAACCAAAAAAGTGTAAGCAATCGCCGTACACGAATCGCAAAATGATGGCTTCCGTGTTTTGGGACGAAAAGGGCGTCCTTTTGATCGAATTCATGGACCGTGGGACAACCATTACAGCTGACGTGTACTGTGCAACGCTCACCAAACTGAGACGTGCCATCCAAAATCGACGCCGCGGGAAACTGTCGTCTGGCATCATCCTCCTGCACGACAACGCACGCCCGCATACCGCTTCCAAAACCAAAGAGAAGATTCAAGAGTTTCGTTGGGAAATCCTAGACCACCCTGCTTACAGTCCAGATGTTTCACCAAGCGACTATTTTCTCTTCCTGCATTTGAAACGGTGGCTAGGTGGACAACGATTTCAAACCGATGAAGAACTCAAGACGAGCGTTACCAATTGGTTCAGGTCCCAGGCGGCAGACTTTTATGCCGAGGGGTTAAAGAAACTGGTACAGCGTTACAGAAAGTGTATAGATATGAACGGCGATTATGTGGAAAAGTGAACTAGATATGTAGTTACATACTGACGTTAATAAAAACCTTGTATCCTGAACGATGTTTTTATTATGATCAAACGGACCTTACTTTTGGAATACGCCTCGTATGTACACATTAGTTAGTTGCACATTGATTGCGTCATTCAGTATGGTTCAACACCCTGCTTGATGGATCTGTGACGGAGTGTCGCGGAAAAGGGAGACGAGGACAAGAATTTAATGACGACGTCAAAGAAGGAAGGAAATGATTTGAGCAAAATAATCCGGGTCGAGGAGAGAAAGAAGAAGTATTAGAGGAACAGTGAATGCCTGAAACTGAGGTTTACAATACTCCCAAAACAATGTGTAGGTTAAGTTTTTGTTCCTGCTGTAACAGCCCACAAACCTAAAAATAAATGGAATTTTATTTTATGAAGCATTTGTAGTAAGCTAGAGTTCGGTTGAATATGATCTTTTATGTTTGTTTTGCAATTTACTGTAAGTCAATGTATATAGACTTTGTTTTATGAAAATAAATTATTTAGAGGCCATTTAATATGTTTAAGCACAGAATTGTACGAGATAATTGCTTAAATATTTGTAATTCCAAGTATTAAGGCAAGTTACGATGCCTAAAGGATAATGTTCTACAGTTTAAAATGATTTCTGTAAATAATTTTGTGTTTAAGTATCTTTAATTTCCATTTCTGACCATTTTGTAATGATGGTAAATGATTATGTATTAATGCTGATTGTTTTCAATATGTATCAATTGTTTAAGTATTGTTAATGTTCGGGAAATATCTGTCGGAATCCTTTGAAGTGTTCTAGAAATTTCGATGAAGCTTATATAAAGCAAACATCCGAGACAGAGAAAGAGTTTTCACCGACTCAAGTTACGACGGCCAAGAACTGTGTTAGTAGCATTGTCTGTGGAAGATGTGTTGTATACAATCTCTGGAATGTATGTATGTATGCATGTAAACAGTATCTTTGACGTCGTGTTTTCTTCGAAAATAAAAGCAAGTTTAAAGTGAACTGTATGGTGGACTGGTTATTTATCACATTAATTAAAAACCACGAACAATCTAATACTGCTCTTCTAAGAACTGATAATATATATATAAATCTTTGATCATAGTCTGAAACATTTCAATACAAATAAAACTGATTTTCGCCTCTGTTTTAACAGGAATGAGTGTTGGATTGACATTACACACTAAAATCGAATCAAAACTTGTTCAGTTCCAGAAAACACATAACCAGCGTTTAACCCACCCTGTTCCCCAGATCATAACCATCCGATTTTTTTTCTCTTCTCAAAGCTAAAACACTTCAAACCCGCTCAGTCAAGAGGCAATTCCAAATACAGAAAGAATTTAAGCGGAAAACCATATTATGGACGCCAAAATAGCGGTAGAATATGACAGGAATAAATAAGTTGTTTATCAAGAAAATTTGAAATTCATAATTCTATATTTAATTGTAAAATTTTGATAATTGCAGTCCCACCTCGTAGAATGAAGTATTAAGACAGAACCGGAACCATTCACACTCGTGGTAGGACTGACAAGTCACAACTATTCGCTTTGCAAACTATTGTCCTACTACTAAAACGCCAGATCATCGTGGATTATGAAGAAATAGGACAACAAGTAAAAATGTTTGTTCCCCGAAGATCGTCTGCTCATGGAAAATTGTTGAAGAAAGGAGTTATTGGTTTTTTGTCTTAGTATTCGAGGTTTCCATTTTACAGCACCCATAAAAAATCTTCTCGATAGTAAAATTGCAGCAAGATTATACGATTAGGGCGAGAAAATGTCCAATAAACCATGCATTCCTCATTACGTTTCTGTATGCTTCAGGGAAAATTTCTGCACATTTATTCATGTTTTTCCACTTTTTCTAAAACAATACAAACAAAATTGGTATTCATTCTGTTGTGTCCGTATTCCATCCAGATTCAGTCGGTGTTAAAAAAAGCTCATGTTCTTAGTCTGTATACTTCTGAGTCTGTTACTCAGTGCTCTGCAGTCACCCACTTAAATAGTCACTAATTCTGTGTTTTCTTGTTAGATAAAGACATCACTCGATCATTGGAGCAGAACAGGAAATTTACGAACCTCTTACACGCTGTCAGCACGAAACCATCTTCCAGGGATGACACCAGCAGATCAACTGTCCTATCACCGCTGGCATCATCTCCACTTTTGGATACGCATCATAGAGTTATCGGTGTATCTTCTGCCTCAAATCAAACAAACAAACACACTAGGTGGGAATTAAGATGATTTGGAATTGTTTCTGGAGCTTTCAATCACGGAGAGGCTTAGCGGTGGCTTTGAAGCCGACATTGTGAACTCGTTCGTCCGGGACACATGGGTCGAGGTGCTGATTGCGTAGTCCCCTCGGTACCAGTAATGGTCCATGTTTGCTTGCGTCACTGCAGCTGCTATGTAAATGTTTATCGAATGTGCAGAGGGGATTGTGATTGCAAACACTGGATGTTTAAACACACACACACGCACTCCTCGTTACATATGTTCAGACAACGCTTCTCAATTACATGCTTGCAATGCTTCTGTGCTAGCCATTTTAAGGGCAGGTTGAAGATACAGTGGAAGTGGATAAGATATTTTCTTTTAGCAGAGCCGATCCATGATGGATATAGGATTGACAAAAGCAGAGTTCCTTAGTGCTTTTCCATGTCCCTCTGCAAATTTATTCTCAGGACAGCTGAATGAATAGATCTGCAGTTCAGCTTCATTATATATATATTCTTGTCATCGCGGAATTTGTGGGAAGCTGTACTGAGCGCGTGGAGTAGTAATATCTCTCCGAATTTGTTAAGATCATTGCCATTGTATCCGGCAGGGTGGAAAAAAAAAGTACGTAACCACATCGGTAGGGCATCTTATTTCTTCTATTTTATCTCTCCTGTCATTGCGACGCAGACACGTATATGAAAGAAGATGGTGGCGAAGTGGTAAATGAAAAAATTTGTTCGAATTTTAGCCAATAGATTCAAATAGAAGCTATGTCGTCTGTTTGCTAGATAATCCAAACTCTGTATCATTACTGGGAAATTTTCTTAAGGGCTATAGCAACTGTCACAAAACGACTGACTTTTCTCTGTATTTTCTTGTACCATCAATCACTCCCTTGTTATTTCGATTTCTGGTACTCCAGTAGATGATGTAAAACGATTGTACTATACCCTATTTTCTATGTAAATACCTTACAGTTAAAAATTCGATCCATAAATCGCAGTATTTAGCTACGGCCACATTTTTGCGTTGACCCCACAAATTCTACTTACACCCAGACTTTAGAAAATTAGTATTATCAGGGATTGTTTGGCTTATCCTGTGTTAATGATCAGTTAATTTTCTACAGTCGTTGTTCGCATCAACTTGTACTTATTTTGCTATTTAATTTAGACTTTCACTATTGCATCTTGTTGATGTAACTTCGAGGTCACGTTGAATCTTAACACAATCAACTGAACACTTTAAATCTATGTAAATAACTAAATCATCAGCAAATAATTTTAAATGTCTGTTAACATTGTCTTCAAGATTATTTCTGAAAATCACTATTACACTTCTAATGGGAGTCTCGATTTAACATCTAAATTCACTCTCAAGAATTTACCGTATCGATTCAGTTGGAAAATCTCCCATCCATTCACAAATCTATTGTGATACCCCGTACGCTCGAATCTTGGTTAAGATATGCAAACCGCGCGTGGTGGGTGAGCGGCTAATGCTCTGGCCTCACATTCGGAAGGACGGCGGTTTGAATCCCCGTCCGGGCATCCAGTTTTGGGTTTTCCATGGTTCTCCCAAATCACTCCAAACGAATGCCGGGATGCTTCCTACAAAAGGCCATGGCCGAATTCCTTCCCGTTCCTTTTCCCCAGTCCCATCCCGCCTCTAATGACCTCGACGTTGTCAAGACATAAAACCATAAGTAAAAAAAAAAATGTGCATATGTGTTAAATTGTTGAAAGTTTTATCAAAAGAATAATATATATATTTTTTAAAGTGCCAGTCATTAGGTACTGCCGACATATGTGAAAACTTAAAACTATGAATATAATGCCCGCATCACGTCATACTTATATCTGCAGATATACTAAATAATAATAATACCGTGTGTTCGTAATGTCCTGGTGACAGGGTTTCCATTGGCTGCGCATTCCGCCCATGGCTTAAGGGGGCGTCCATAAATTGCGTGAGGTGAAATAGGGGGGGGGGGGGGGGGAGTGTCCGGCGAAATCTCACCAAGGGGGAGGGGAGGTCAACGGAATTCTCACGTGAGGTTTTTAAAAATTTTGTTGGATTGTAGAGCTAAAAAAAAGGTCTACAAAAGACGCGAAAGTCGATTTTAAGGGGGATATTTCGCCGAAAAGTGTGGGAGAGACCTAAAAAAAAAGTCTAAAAAACTTGCGAGGGCGATTCTAGGGGGGGGGTGGGTCTCACGGACCAAATCTCACCAGAGGGTGGGGGGGGGGGTCGGACCAGATGTCACGAAGTCTCACCAGATTGGAGGGGGGCGTCCCGAAATCTGGTAAAACACCTCACGTAATTTGTGGATGCCCCCTAACTGCGTTAACGTAACCGGGCAGTCCTGCCAGGTACAGGAAACCTAGAGTTTAACGTGGAATCCGAACCACGGAAGCGTTCTGGTGAACTTCACATTACACAGCAAGCTGTGCCACAGGTGAAGGTCGCGTTAGGGTTCTATGAAAATACCCGGCGAGACAGGAATTCGAACCGAGGATCTTTCGTTCTCCAGACAGACACCTTAACCACAGAGCCACCAGACCTCAACAGATATACTGTTAACATTAGCATGTCGGGGACGCGAACTCATAAGATAGTACAGATTCAAAACTCGCCCTACGTGACTGAAGAAGTTTTCACTTAAAAAATTAAAAATTTAACTTAGTCCACAACCCGAATGTTGGTCGTATTTTCCCAAAGGAGATGTACCAAACAATTGTGTCAGAGTCAGGAGGGCCAATTCCTTTCCTTGGAGGCCTACAGTTTAACGTGGAATCAGAACCACAGAAGGTCCCGGCGTAGCTCATATAATCAAATACAACTTCTAAAAATTCCTGCTTGCCACAGGATTTGAACTCGCAACCGGAGAGAGAAACTTTCGGAAGAAAGGGCCTCAACCGCTGAGCTACCAGAATGCGCTGTTTTGAAGTATACGTGTGCTAAGTACTATCAAAATCGGATAAAAAACTGTGGGATTGTATGAACAACGTTGAAAAAAATTAAGGTGAGGATGGAAAGGAGGAGAGGGTTTAGGTTTTTGTAAATCAAATGTATTTGTTTTAAAGTTTAAGTATGCAAAGTTGCATCAAAATCGAAAAAAAAACTGTGTGTTTGTATGAAGAACATTGGCAAAAAAAATAAAATCATTTTTATATATTAGATACAACTGTAATCTATACTTTCACAGCTGTCCAAGCGCAAACACGTCATACTTATAGTACAGATATCCTGCTATTACGGCGTGTTGGTGTCGTGAACTCACAATATTTTACCCATCCAACAAGCGTTCAGCCTGTCATATCACACGCGCAATACGTCATAGCATGTCGGTGACGGGAATTCGCGAATACTCAATAGATTTACCCCCGTCCATACATCGCCTAACGAGGCTATAGAAGTTTGCACTTCAAAAAAATTATTCAGCTTGCCTCTCTGCATCAATAAGGAAATAGAACCAGCTGTGGTATTCGTACCTGTAGCAGGTAATGCCTTGAATTGATAGGAACGAGACTGTTAGTAAACAATTAACTTCCATTCGTAAAGTCACAAACATGCTAAATAAATTTTGTAAATAAATCCGTCGAAAACAACTGGTTTGGTGAATTTTGTTTTTATTTAATTTAAATAAAAAACAAAACAAAAAACAAAAACAAAAAACAAAAACAAAAAATTCACCAAACCAGTTGTTTTCGACGGATTTATTTACAAAATTATTGTTCAACAACTGCGGGCAGATGGCCTTTAACCATATTAATATGCTAAATAAAAATTGAAATATTGAAAAACCCGCCAGTGTGGTTGCGCGTGTTAATCAGCCACCGCACAGTATCTGGGAGCTTCAACGGGATCAGGTTCCAGTCCTACTAATCGCGTACAGGCCTTCCTGATTGTGGTTCTTACATGGTTTTCTGCAATCGCTAGTTGAATATTGGGAAGGTATTCAAAACCCGCCTCATAAATTACACATCCCATAGGGGAAAAAACCAACAACAACCACAACAACGACAACAACAACAACAACAACAACAACAACCACGACGACGACGACGACGACGACGACGACGACAACACCTACCATAGAGAACATAAGTTATATGAATCGCAGACAGATGGCTACACTTCACATTACTCCATTGCTCCAGGAACTGACAATCCCCGTTTCTAACTACCTGTTGGAAACATTTGACAAATACGTAATTACAAGCCATGACGAGAATCAAGGCTTCGCGTGATCCGATACAGTCCATTCGCACATACTAACGATCAGTTTAAAATAGATGCAGAACGTACTCATCAAATCTGTAGGAAGAGAAAAACCGTAGTACGAAGGACAAGATTAAACTACGGAATCTAAAATTCAAAATAACTAAAAAGAAATTATAAAATCTCTACTAATCACTTTCCAGATAAAAGATAGTAGTGATCACTTTCAACGTGTTAATTTCGCATCGCTCATAACCTGTAACCGTCCCTCGAATGTATAACGTTACGACAGTTACTTAAAAACTGCTAATTAAATCTCAAAAGAGGAATTTTATAGCATTTCCTTGGAACGAATATGATGTCATTATTTCTAACCAACAAAAATCAGTTATCGGGTAAATCTGAATATAGTGAGCGAGTTTTCGTTTGGGGGCAATGTTTTAGGCAGTCAATTTAGTAAAGTAACGTACGTTACATCTCCAGTGGTCTGTAGATGGAACACCTCATAAACATTTTGAAACACTCCATGCACAACTCCAAACCGCTTACACAGACAAATATTTTACTAGGAAACAAAACTCTATGCTATACCTTAACGACATGAAGTTTTGCTGGCGAAAGATATTGTTTACTTGAAAATGTCTATAAAGCCGACAGAACGGAAGATAATCAAATACGCATGTAACACAAAAATGAGGAAGAGAAGGACGGGCTTCAATCATTGTATAAAAAACAAAATACAGAGACCAATCAGAAGTTTATTAATCGATGGTAGAAAACTGAACGTATATCGCATTGGGAGTCCTGAACAAGTAACCCGAGATCGGTGCCCAGTTGACTGGGCAGAAATAACTGGTTTCCATTTAGCCATATCAGAAAGAAACAAAGCGTACAAAATTCTTACACCCTCCAGTAATCAGACAAGCGGAAATTATCAGCCTCAGTTAATACCCATGTGCCAGCAAAGTGTTGCTGATTTCATTGTAAAACTTCCACTGAGCGATAAAATACCGTGTGTTTTCGATAAGATACTCCGCAACCTAAGTAACATATTGAAGCAAAATATTTTTCGATCTTGTCACACAACTTCTGGAATAACGATTTCGTTTCTTTGTCCAAAAAGCCGTATCAGACGTCTGTTTGATGATATTTTATCATACTGAGGCTTCTCTCCTTAGTCACTGCTTCTAATTAATCACAATGCACGGTGATTCAAAAAACGCTTTACATCTTCCGAAGCAGATAGAAGTTTAGCCTGATAACTTGCAGAATCTATTAAAATGTCATTTTTAGTAAAACTCCTGAAGTTTTATATCAAAGTTTCATTTTGATTAAATGTAACTGTCCTTGGTGAAGCGGCAAGCATAACATAACAAATCAATTTCTTTCCAAACTCGATCCATCATATCGGGCGACACTTCTACACGTGAGGCATAGATTCTGTTTCCGTGATAAACGATATTTTCAGGTAAAGACGGAACATACACTCGGTCTTAAACCAAACCACTTCAAATAATTCAGAGATGACAAGTCTGGGGAAGTGAGCAACAGACATGGGAAACGGACATCGAGGAAAATCTCAACTGCTGTCCTTCTTGCTGCTAATAACGGAGCGTGCATAAACCACGTAGCTCCATTTTGGTCTCCTGTTAACCCAGTTCCCTTCTACGTAACCCTTCGTGGCTTTTGCGTCTCCCCCCCCCCCCCCAACGCAGCACGTAGCTTTTTTCCCTTTTGATTCCAGAAGACATTTTGTACTGTTTTCTCCTTTCAGACTATTGTAAATTACATACGGAGATAATTAACTGAGGGAAATAAATATTCACATGCTGTTGTGAGTTCTGTTCCTCATTTTAACTGTGAAAAATGTTATGAAAGGAAAGCTACGTAGTCTGGCTCTGAACCCCCCCCCCCCATCCCCAACGTAGCCCAGCGTAGCCTTCCAGCCAACCCTCCCCCCCCCCCTGGACCGAGCCACGTAGTTTGTGAACGCTCCCTAAAGGGCTGCTTCGTTCATCACCATCTAAAAGTGGATTAAGAAAACACTTGAAGAATTCCGGATACATGCTACTATTTATGGTATTCTGCAGTAGAGTTGATAAGAGCACAAAACACATTGATTTTTGGACTGTCACCACACCTAGTGTAAAAATAGCACTGAACTGTTCATGTCATGAAACAAAACAACCTCACAGTGATGTGGGCACGTTGCGCGCCAATGAAAGTTGGTATTTAAACTGTGCATGCGATTGTGCTTGAAGTGTCTAACTACGGCATCATGGCGATAGGTGAGTAAAACTCAGGCGTTTTGATACAAAATTACACCTTAAACGATTATGTAAGTAGTATCTGAATATTTCTACATGCCCCTGGTAGTGAATTCATTAGTTGTGGTGGCCACGAAGGGGATCGTCGATGGGTGGATTCACGTTGAGCTGAGATGGTCGATAATGAACAATATTTTTCTCTGAATTTCTCAGTCCTTCGACTTAACTAAATTACAGACGTCTGTCATAAATAACACCCCCCCGCTCCCACAATGTAGTTTAATTATTGTTTCATGTATTTAACCTCAAACGGGTACATAGTTAGTTGCCAATACACGCAGTGGGATAGCAAGTAAACTGACGTAGTCAAATAATGTTCCCAGCCTTCTTCTGACAGATAACATAGCTCGTCCGAAAAACTGCAAGACTGGACTTACTTGCTAGTTGTCTGCGAGATTGAGCTGCGCTGAACAACGAGCTAGAGAGATTATTCCTCGTAGAACAAACTTGTTGCTTAAACTTCTGAATGATCTGGAATCATAGTGAACCCATTCAGCATTCTACTGCAAGCCGACTACAACACATCAACAATCTTCTTCTATGAACTTGACGGGGCGTAGGCGCTTAAATTGGGGGATGTTTACCACTTCATGCGAACGTCTGGGCAGATGAAAAGGGGTGGTTTCCCCAATGTAACAGTATTCGTAAGTATTGTTGTAAGTGTGGATGACTGTTATGTAATCATAGATTTTCCCGGCGAATCTGATGCTTGAAGATCTCTCGGGCTTGCAGCCGGATCAATAAATCGTGGATGAACAAGTTTCGACGGCGTAACGCGCCATCATCTTCAGGTTGCGTCTGCTGACCGGCGTGAGGAGCGCTGTCCAGGGCGCGACTGCTGGGCGGCACGTTACACCGTCGAAATTCGTTCATCCACGATTAATTGATCCGGCTGCATGCCCGAGAGATCTTCAAGCATGTGGATGACTGTGATAGCGTTCGTGTTCGGTGTAGAGTGTTGTTTTTATTTCGGATGACAAATGAAAGAAAGGAGAGGGTGAAACACAATGCTGACACATTCTAGCCGATTCATCAAGAAGACACAAAGGGGCCACTAAGCTTCCCCATCCGACAGACCAATCACCATCAACAGTGTTGTATACCCTCACTTCATATACACTGCACAGATATAACCAACGACTTTGGTGCACAGTATTATGATTAGGACTTGTGTACCCCCACCTCTCCTACCCTACCGGCTAAGTCCTGATGATTAAAATTTCATCTACCACCAGGACTCGAATCAGCATCGCCGGACACCATCACGGTGGCGCAACCAACTGAGTCAACGGAGGCGGCACAGCGACAATGCTCAGTTATAAGAGATCTTAAAAGCACTGTAACAGATATGAAGTGTGCCATACATTATACCGAAACGACATGATCAGCACCCGGTCAACCAAAACAACATAACATATACTTATTAATTACAATTTGGTCACAAAACGATAACGTAAGTCAAATAAATTATTAATAAACCTATTGAATTAACACCGACAAATCACAATTCCAAAAATAAAGCAATTAAACGTACGTTGTTCAAACAAGGGAAAATCACCATTACATATCATGGTGTCGGAAAAAAAACTTACCACATTTGAAGCTGTCTTTCAAGAATGTGACTCAATATGCACAGCTTAGATGAGTGAGATTTTCTCATCAGAATTACAGCTATTCAACATTTTGGACAACTTAAATGAACGTAAAGTTTACTTCAATTTTACTACCAGCTGCCGTTCTAGGTTTGACAACTTTTATCTCTCCCGTAGAGTCGAAAGTGACTGCTTTTTCCACATCAATAGCAACCTGAACTAAAGTGATATTCAAGATGGAACGTGAATATTCAATTACTTCAAGTCACCTGAGTGACAGAACAAGTCAACGACCTATTGAACGTTTGACAAGCATAAATGCAATCCAAAGAATCGTGTCACAATGTTGATAATAATGGATTTAAAAAAATAAAAGGTTACAATTGGATGTTGACTTGTAAGATTGTTTCCTGTAACCTAAATATGACATTTTTTTGCGAAAAATAAAGTCGGTCTTTACCAAAACGAAGGGCGCAAATCAGAAATGTAGATTTTTTACATTCGGAAAAAAACTGTCGTGGCTTGCGATCTTAATATCAAAATATAACATTGTTGGATCGCACGAAAAATGTATTTCTTACAAATACAAACCAAAATTAATTGAGATTAGGTTTATTATTTTGTGACTAAAGAAAGGTACTAAACAAAATACGCTAATCTCGAAAGTATACAAGGACTAGTCAACAATTTAAACAAGGAATCAATATAATTTTATAACAAAATTGTAACAGCATATCGCCTTCAGAAAGATTGGAAGAATCACAGGCGTAAAGGAAAAGAACTGTTACTTGTTTCGAAAATTTTCACTAGGATGAGCTTCCTTTACTAGACATTTTATCAAATGGATTTGATCAAAATTTCAGCCGTTCTTGACTATGACAAAGGAAACACTGGGATGAACCTCCGAAAAAATATTCTCTTGCGTCATGTCTTCGAGTTTTCGAGATACTATACTAATTTACAAAACGTATATCTAAGGAAGAGGTTATTGCTTACGAAACTGAAATAATGCTATTTAAGCCTGTAATGTATATTTGACACTTGCATATGCTTACATCGAAGCTTTAACATTGTGAAATTCCGATGAGCAAAAGTCGATGTTTGACACGAAAAATCTGCGGGTCAATTTTAGGCAAATTGCTAATTATTGCTTTGCTAAATCCTGGTTCCATAGCGAATTACACGTGTCTTTCAGCATATAACTGAGAACAATTCTACTAACGTGACAAAAGTTGCTACAAACGAATAATTTACCACGCATCCTGTTTGTTCCACGAAAATGTCAACGACTTTGGCGTTTCGGGTGGCGTGACGTAATGCAGTTTGATTGCCTTTCGCGGTCACCTTACTGAACGCCTGATTTTGTCGAATTTATTTTCTAAAAATAGTAATAATAAATAAAAAAATTTTAATCTCCTTAGCATGATTAATCATTAAAAACTGCTATGCTTCCGATTTATTCTTAGTGGACACAAGCCTATTCAAACATCAAGCACAAGGCCAAGCAACCGCACATCTCCGTGCCCACCACCCACCTATCCACCGCTGTATTGGCCCGCCCATTCACAGTCCAACTTGTAGGACCTGCAATGATCCGATTTTCCGATAAAGGGCTCTTGATGGGCTGAGAAGGGGTTACAGGACTACATGTAGGACGTGCTGGATGTTGTTGGACTCCCAGACGGCCAAAACAGGTCCTTGTTGTCCAACAAGCTATGGCGCTGGATCATGATTGGAGGAATTATCCTGTGAGTTTGCGATAAGGACAGTGATGTGAGGCGAGAAAGTAGGAGTGGAAAGGATTGCTTGGAACATTTTGTTGCACCCTTTCTAGTAGCGTGAATGGTTGAACGCATCCTACGGTAGTTCTACACGGATTAAAACGATAGAACACATCTCTATGTTGGTTATCCAGGAACCTGCGGAAACATAAGGCTTCATTCCTGATGGTAAGATGGTGATGTATCGTTTAAAAAAAAAAAAAGAGAGAGAGAGAGACAAGGACTTGCTCACTTAAGATCTAGTGTTTATTCATTGTAAATGATGGACTATTTATCCTATTTCACTCCCCCATTACATGAATATATCCCTGTCTATGAGCATTATGCATAAGATAACGGCATTGTGACCGCAGTAGCATGCTGACAACTCTAAGACCGTAATTAAATACTAAAGTCTTGAGAGGAATTTATCATCTTCTCGTTCTCTCCACGTCTTACGCTGGGAATCCCAGAGATTGATGCAACATTTCATGAGCTTTCTTTTCTGCTTCGATTTCGTGACGAAATTTTAACATCCGTTTCGTTTCTTTCGTATACATCATCGAAATTTCGGTTTTGGCAAGCATTCGATCTGATGATATGTATGTACTTCGACGCCTGTAGAATGATCTATAAACAATGATTGTAAGTATGTAAAATTTATGTATAATAGGATTACTCTTTCGTAGCTGCTGAGCTTTGTCTTGATGAAAGACCAATGACGAAAGTTTCGACACCATATTAAACTCTTTGTTTTCTTGTGTTTCAACTTGCCAAATACGACTTCTGTCATAAAACTTAAGCATCGAGTCACAAAGAGAAAAGTAAGAGGCGATCGGCCTTGCAGTTTATCTTCTTTAAAGGCCAAGGTCAATTTTCACTTCGTATTGTTTGTGATAAATGAACAAACGGTTTGATGCATTATTATTGACGTACCATCGAACATGGCAAGAACTACGCCTACAAAACGTGTATAACATGTACAGAAATGTAGTGGTGATCAAACCATGGGAAGATGTTTTAATTGAGTATTGATACAAACCAATCTTCATATTATAACTGAAAGAAGACGACATTTAATCTACATTGAGGTCATTAGAAGCGGGAAAGAGTTGAGAATAAGGAGCTGGAAAGAATTCGGTCATCCCCTTTTTAAAGTAACCATCCCCTCATTCACCTGCAGTAAATTCGGAAAAACATGGAAAATCGGAATGGCTGGCCATCTTTCTCGGTAATAAGCCAGGAGATACATCATTTAACCTAAATTGAGTTAAACAGTCTTAAGAATGAAGGGTGAGGTTCTATTATTATATTATTGAACGGAAACGGAGAATTAAGCAATTTCAGAACAACGAATTTATAGAATTTTTTGCTTGATTACTGTCGTGTACATCTATTAATAGAATAGCAGATGTTTTAAGTTTTTGTTTCTTTACGAGTCATCTGGATCAGGGAGATGGGGAAGGATTGAGACAACAAACGAAAGGAATTCGACTATGGCGTTTAAGTACGTACCTTGCCAACATTGGCCAGGAATAATTTCGGGAAAACGTAGAAACCCAAGTCTGAATGACTGCACCGGGAGTCGAACCAGCATTCTAGCGAACGTCAGATCGAAAATTTTAACGCTCAACCACCAGTCTCGGTGGATTTTAAAGCCCCTCTCTACAGACAAGCTCGTTCAAGAAACGGACAAAGTGACGTTAGTACTATAACGAAGTTAGCGAAAAGAACGAAAACAAGATCTGCTGTTCAGAGAGATTATTACGTGTTTCTCAGCTTCTGCGTCAGAAAAAAAAAGAATAATATTGACTGGACAGTTTTTATCACGATGTGAAATTGTGACATGGAGCGTTTATGAAAGTAAAGTAATAAGATGATAGTGTGCGACGAAGAGAAGATATTTGAGCAAATAGTTTATAGTACCGAAAGAACTTCCTATCTCAGAACAGGAAAAATAAAACTAGTCATATAAAATATCAGATCGTATAAAATACCAGATCATAAAGGAATTCGATTAAAGTTACAACTACTGCAAAGAAATTTCCATAGATTTTTTTAATTACTGTTTATTACACGAAAACACTAGAAACTGGCATTTACTGCATCATTATATACGAAATATTTTTTTTAAAATTTATTTGTGCTTCCCAGTTCGAAAATTTATCAGTCTAGACTATAGACAGGATACTACAAATCATAGCATTAGCGAAAATATCGTGAACACCACTTTTTACAGATAAATACAATTTTTCAAAGACGTTTCTCAAATTAATTTATCATTAGCTATTGTTTGAAACTTATTCAAGTGGGTTGTTAATGTACGGATCTATTATGCCGAAGTTAACACATAGCTAAATAGGAAAACAGATATTTTATTTCCTCCGTCCGGAAACATACCTACTGTCAGACATAACTAAATCCGACCACTGGTTTTTGCATGAATCACGTTTTTTTATGCTTTTGCGCCTGGTCGACGTCAAGGTCATTAGAGGAGAGAAAGGAATTGGACTAGGAACTAGAAGGAATTCAGGTATGGCCTTTTGAAGGAACCATCCCGGCATTTGACTGAAGTGATTTGGGATAGTCATGGAAACCGCAAATGTAGATGGCTGGAAGGGGATTTGAACCCGCGTCGTCCCGAATGCGAGTCCAGAATGTTACCGCTCACCAGCACGCTCCGTATGAATCGCGTACAACGAAAAATTTATAACAATTTGTCGACAATTTTATTTTAAAAGGAGTGATCTACCCGGTGTTGCTCGCGGTCTGGATATGATATTTCTGGTATCGGTTTCTTGTAAACCAAATGTAGACAGTATTTTTCTCTTTGTTTTAAATTATACGTGTGCAAAGTTTCACCAAGATGGATAAAAACTGGGATTTTGTGTGCTACCACACCAATTTTAAAACAATTTTTAAATTTCAAGTTCGAATTTCTCGGACACTAATTGTGCAACCTGAACCGATCTATCGCAAATAAAAAGAAAGTTTTGTGGGTTTTCAGATTATCATCATCAACTTTAGCACATTAACCTACGGTTTTCGAGATATTTGCAAGGGGGGGAAAAATGAATCGTTGAACGTATGATAGGGAAAAAAAGTGTAGACAGTATATAAGATTGTTGATGGTTTAATTAATATGAAAGATAATCAGTCCACCACAAAGTTCACTTTAAACTTGTTTTTATTCTCAAAGAAAACACGACGTCAACGATACTGTTTACATGAATACACGCAATCCAGCGATTGTATACAACATTTCTTCCACAGACAATACAGTTCTTGGCCGTCGTAAATTGAGTCGGTGAAAACTACTACTCTGTCTCGGATGACCGCTTTATATAAACTCTATCGAAATTTCTAGAACACTTCAAAGGATTCCGACAGATATTTCTCGAACATTAACAATACTTAAACATTGAAACGTATTAAAAACAATCAGAATTAATACATAATCATTTACCATCATTACAAAATGGTCAGAAATGGAAATTAAAGATACTTAAACACAAAATTATTCACAGAAATCATTTTAAACTGTAGCAAATTGTTCTTTAGACATAGTAACTTGCATTAAAGCTTGGAATTACAAACATTTAGACAATTCACTTGCATAATTCTGTTCTTAAACATATTAAATGGCCTCTAAATAATTTCTTTTCATAAAACAAATTCTATATACATTGATTTACAGGAAATTGCAAAACAAACATACCAGACCATATTCAACCAAACTCTAGCTTACTACAAATGATTCAAAAAATACAATTCCATTTAATTTTAGGTTTGATGGCTGTTACAGCTATTTTTTTTTTTTTTTTTTAAGTTTATGTGTGCAAAGTTTCATCGAGATCGGATAAAAACTGTAGATTTTTATATACAACATACAAATATGTACACACACATTTTTTTATGATTTTTGAAAAACCTTCAAAAATCGCCCAGTAGCGCGCATAAAAAAAGATAGAGACTAATTTGTGGACACTTGTATCTTTGAGACTTCTCATCAATATGAAACCAACCATAATTTACCTGCGAACCACTGGTTGTACATTAATGCAAATCTCGTCAAAATCCAACTAGTAGATTTTGCGTTTAAACAACTTTCGGACAGATACAAACTTAAAATAAAAAAAGTTGATTCCTTCTCCGTACCTTACGCATAGTGCCCCAAGATATTTTTTTTTAATTTTAAAATATATAGACTTTTACAGGTTCAAGTTTTATTAATAGTACAGATAGTGCTAATTACTAACAATTGGCGTCCCCAGCCGTGGTCGAAACCGGAAACTTTTTGAAAAGGGTAATAAATATGAAAATATTACCATACGTGCAAAAATGTGATTTTGAAGTATTTTTTTTTTTTTTTTTTTAAGGAAGTGGATTCAAAAAAAAAGTTATTAACTGAAGTAGAAGTATGGGTGTCGAAAGGGGAAAAACTAAGTTCCTAGATGAACCTCGGGCTTTACACTTCAGTGCATTTTCCTGGTTAGATTTCGCCATTATTAAGCGTTAAACGTTGCACAACAAAAACTCGTTTTCAAGAGCTGCAGTGAACTTCTTAACGACCTCCACGATGTAACTCAGATAAAGAAAGGTCATTTTAATTTTAACCATCAACTTATCAATGAATGGTTGCTTAAAAATATAATAACACTTTAATCATTTTGGGCCACTATTGAAAAGCTTTGGAGAAAGGATTATTATTTTAATGCTCTGGCCTCGCATTCGAGAGGACGCTGGTTCGATCCCCGTCCGGGCATCCAGAGTTGGGTTTTCCATGGTTTCTCCATATCACTCCAGGTGAATGCCGGGATGCTTCCTTCAAAAGGCTATGGCCGAATTGCTTCCCGTTCCTTGTCCCCAGTCCTATCCCGCCTCTAATGACCTCGACGTTGACGAGGCGTAAAGCCATAAGTAAAAAAAAAAAAAAAAACTATTTTAACCGTTTGTGTATGACTGTTTGGATGAAGGGATTCATGGTCGGATTTTGATGGGGCTTCAAATAGTTTACAACCCCGTACTACCGGTGGTAAAATAAATCATTTTTCATTTTGAGAGCTGAGAAATTCAGGATAAAAGCATTCTCAAATAATTGTCAATTTTTGGTTGAAAGCGGTTTCAAATAGTATACAGTACATAGTCCCGGGTGTAAACTATGATTTTTTTTTCTCATTTTATTGGGAAATCGGAAAGCTGAGAAATTTAGGATGAAAGTAACCACAAATTAAAATCCATGTTGAACATGCTTCACGCAAAAACTATTAGTCAATTTCAAGTATTCCAACAAGTAAAATAGAGTATGTTTCATTTTGATGTTATAACGAAACGTTGAGGATTAATTAATTAGTATCCATTTTTCGTTGAACGTGGTTCTCGCAAAAATTATAAGCAAAATTTTGATGGAGTTTCATACATGTTCCCAGGAATAGTGTAAGGTATGTTGTATTTTCATGCAAAGTCAAAAAGTTGGAAAGTTAAGATAAAAGTGTGCAAAATTAGTTAGTATACACTTAAAGATTAGTAACTTCTAGCAGTCGAAACGTTTACCTCAATTTCAACGTACAAGCATCATCCATAGGAACAATTTTTTTCCGCTTGCGATGTGTTAACTGCCACAGATCAGGTTGAAGAGAGAGGTCCGTATATTAGCAGTCCTGAGGTCATTGCTAGTATTTAAATAAGTCGTTGGAATATAGAATGCCCAGGAAATAATGTTAGAAATTCACTTTGTCGACGGAATCAATACGATGAATAATATTACGTTAAGGAATAAATAAAAAAAAAAAGTATCACTAGTGAGGCATCATAATCTTTGTCTACATGCACGGTTACTTTTTCTTTGTCATCTTTGGTTCCTGTTTTTCATCTTGACTCAGCCCTTTAAACTGCGGATTACGGGAGATTACGGTCTCTGGAAACTACGGTTTGGTCATCGGGAGCATACTACATCATATCTATATGTATACCGTTATACATCACACTTATATTTTGAAGGATTGGTTACGAAATTTCAAAAGTCGCATCAATGCATCTATTTCGGTTTCTTTTTATTAGCTTTACACCTTTACGGCTCATCTACATCGAGCTGGGGGCAATGAAAAAGAAGTAATTCGGCCATGATCCTTCGAAGGAATAATCCCTGGATTCGACTGGAGTGATGTCGGTAATCTATGAAAACCCGAATTCTGGCTGGTCGGGTCGAGGATTCAACCCCGCGTCCTTTCCGAATGTCAGGCGCAAATATTAACTGTTCATTCAGCAATAACTATTAGATTATTCGTAACTTATCGGAACTTTCCGGCCTTTGACATGTGTGGTTTTAATTGAATGTTGTGTCCGTCTTGTTTTACATACGTATTATTTTGTCAAATATACGTTAAAAAAAGTTACAGTACTCAAGTTGGGTGTATGGCCTAATAGCCAACTGAAATTTTTATTTAAAAAAAAATACTTTGAGCTCTACTTGCTTCTAATTTTTGCTTTCTCCACGTTTTGGGATCCTGAAAGAGCCCAGTTTTTGTCAAAATGATTTGTCTGTTATCTTAAACTTAGATCTTAACCACTCTGCTGAAGTTAGATGGAAAGATATATCGCAAGCTTGAATATAACTGACTGAAACGAGATTAATTGATTCCTCCTAATGTTGCCTCAGAATAACAGGTTACACTGAAGCAATTTTTGGAGCGTGTGTGTACCATGTCATATTCTTCCCACGTGGGCGTTCACTTTGGATAATACTCTTGGTGAGCGAATGTGACAAGTTGCTCGAGTCGAAAGAGAAGTGTGTAAGGGCGCTAATGACCCCGTCTTCGACGCGCCCTAAAACCCAAATAACAACAACAACAACAACAGAAGTGTGTACAAACCGGAACCGCCACAATATTACTTTTCTTTTGTGGTCAGCGTAGCAACGGATGGAAGAAATGCTAAAGATTGGGCTTAGCTATATATATAAACTTACTACCCTCCGGAATGAATATCGTAGATGGTATTCCCATTTTCCTTCTCCTTGGTAAGTATATGTCGTGCGTGAATTGAATAACCTGTGTTGTGGAGGGTTAGTACTAATTTCTTTGTGTATTATCTAAATTTTGAGGCGAAACTAGGACCGTTCTAGCTGATTACAGGAAATCCAGCCAGAAAACGCAATTTGGATGGCACATACTTCGTGCCCAAGATTTGAAACAGGATCCATTGTACTATACCTCCGCCAGTTCAATATAGCCGTGCTTTGAAGCTCACGGCCAATTTGACGGGTCACGGTAAAGCGATCATAAGGAAATCGTATTGCTGGCACTCTGCCATCCATTACAGATATCCAAGCACTTATCAAAATTAAGGGCGGGGATGAATAAGTAGGCTTATATCAGTCTAGTATTAAAAGTCAGATGCGTTTACATCGCATCTAACATTCATTTTGAAAATAAATTCATCAGTTTGAGCAGGGACAAAAACCAATGTCAGGTTGTTTGGGAGACATACTCTGATCCCTTTTTCAGTTCTTTGTAGAGCGGACAGAGATAGCGCCTAAGATTTAGCAGTTCGTTAAAGAATCCTTCAAAACATTTCCCAGAAACCGTTATCGTAGGATCTGAAAGGATTTATCTGGATGAATGGAATGCCGCATTATTATCTAAGCTTGACGGATGTGATGGCACTGGGATCTCCAATTGATTGACATCCTGGTCGTTATGGACCTGGAAGCCGAGGGTACAGCCTTCAATTAGGGCGTAATAACAATAATAATAATTGTGTGTGAATTTAATGATCTAATGACATACCTTCTTGTTGACTGCGCTATCCGACTCTTTCATAGCCTCCTAACTTTATTCAGTAATCCTATCTGGTAAAGGGAATCCCCACTTTAAAGTGGAATCCGAACCACGAAACGACCTATCACACATCACATTAGCAAAGGTAAAGGCGAATTTTAAGATCCTAAAAATTCCCCAGTCTCGCGTCTTAGCTAACACTGTCTTGACCACACTGTCACTGAAACATCCAAGCTCCATGAAACGTTTATATATGCAGTGACTACCAACTAGTATCTGATGATCAGACGAATATATGACATTTCTTTCACTTCATTGGAAGAGAGATTCAATTTAAAGTGTATTATTTATTGGAAAAATAACTTAAAATAACTAATTGGCCATCTATTATTTTTCATTATAGTCTCCGGAACGTTAGGTATATATATATATTTCTTCGGTCTTCTATATCTATAAAACGAAAACCGTATATATAGGTCCTATAAAAACTCTGAAACTACGGAGCAGATTTCGGTGGGGTTTTCACCGTTTTAAAGCCTAGAATCTCAATTCAGTTGTTTGGCATGTCTTATGTTTTAATGTTAAATAACGCAGAAGCATTAAATGAAATTCTGAACGTATGATGACGAATCCCAAAGACGGAAGGATTTTAGATGTTCCATACTTCGCCCTAAACACATAACTAAATGTCTCTTACCATAGCCTTTAATGAATGCAATAAGACAACTTTACAATAATAAGTATTTTGCACACTAAACAAAACTTGAAGTATTCTTTCGTTTAATTCGTCATATTCAATTTTTAAACGCCATAGATAGCCTTAAAAACAACTGAGATTTTCTTTAAGGACCGTCTCTGGACAATGTCTTTGGCTATCAGCATTAGTCTTCTGTTCAAGATAATATTATTCAGGATTACTTTTGATATTTGTATAAATGGCTGAATCGGCGGAGTTAAAGTATCTGGCGTTTCGAGCAAAAATTATATCCATTCACTTCGCAGTTGAATCAAATGTGAGTTTCTACCATAATCTAGCATTGTTCATTAATGTAGTTATGTAATTTCTTAACCAAATTAACAAGGCTTGATATACATGAATCTTTTCGGACGAATTAAAATAGTGTACGTGTAAATAAACTTCAACTCACCCGTTTCTTGGTAGGGGTTGGGTGAATTTAGGTTTGCTTTAATTCCGAAAAAAGTTGTCGCGAATTTTATGAAACTTTGTACAAATGTTTTTCATTGCGTGAATAAAAATAGGGTACGGTAAAATCTACGCCAACTATACCGGGCAACGTCGGGAACTCCGCTAGTATATATATATATATATATATTGAATGAAGATGTTTTCATTCTTCGACAGTGTGAGTCACTTTAAACACGTTCTTCGAAATTTCCTAAGGGCTTACCACTATCGGAGAAGGTTTTGCAAGAGAGATATTTTGTTAACAAACTGTATTTTAGGTCTTAACATATTTGCGATGGTCTCATCATTTTGTGAAAAATTTAACATAACGAATTTTTGAAATGGTGTATATACTTCAATTAATCTAATATGCTGACCGAATGAATTCAGTTAGAACTTCTTATCCAGAATTTCTCAGTGTTACCAACTTCTGGAATGTTTTCTATAAATTTGAACATTCCAGCATATATGAAAGACAGGAAATCAGCCGAAACTTGTATTAAAGATACAGAAATTATTTCAGTAAACTTCTAATAGACCAACACTTCCAGATTTCAAATCGTATCCTGCTGACCATATCCACTAAACAGTAGCTGTAATGATAGTAGAATACTCGCTGAAGTTCTGCAACAGATTTTAGTTCTACGATAAAAAATAAAAATAAGACACTTCTGCTACTACCCTGTTTGGATACTGAATTCTAAAACCAATACATTTGCTTTATTTTATCGTATGCTACATTTTGAACTGTTATACCTTAGATGCAGACAAAACACCGGATTGGTTTAAAGGTTAGAATAAATGATCAACATAACTATTGTCCTATCTAGGTTGTTGCTGATAAAAGCAAA
The DNA here is from genome assembly GCA_031002005.1 of Vandiemenella viatica. Classification (NCBI taxonomy): domain Eukaryota; kingdom Metazoa; phylum Arthropoda; class Insecta; order Orthoptera; family Morabidae; genus Vandiemenella; species Vandiemenella viatica. Next base: position 158,914,139 of record JARYHS010008074.1, read on the forward strand.
GCAGTTTTATATGGCAATAAGTCCAGTTGATGGTCTTGGACAGTTATCTTCAGCTATAAAGTCTTGTTTGCTGTACTGTGTCCGACAAATTTCTTGTTTCTGTTCAAAGACCGTAGTTCAGAAAACCTCTCTACTAGAATGAGAGTGTGCTCGTTCAGGAATCAAAGCCGTCGAGAGCTAAGAAACGTCTCTAGAGACTAGTTGTAGATGAGAGCAAGGTTCGGCCCTGAAAGACAATCTCTTGGTTCCGCGCGGCCTACTTCGCAATCTCCTTCACTAACCGGGGCACTTCATATCGCGAATACCACGACCAACCGTCATCCTCGCTACCAGCCATAACCAGCAACTACAGTCTCATCCCTGACCCACAACGATACCGATTTCTTTAGAACGATACACAAACTATAGGGAGTTCAATTTTGACTTTAGTATGGGTCCCTTAGACGCAAAAATAAATAATGAAGCTGGTATAACGACGAAGGGTTTTGAGGAAAGCAGGAGTGAATCGGCGTTGGTGATAAGTAGAATTAAGGAGATGTTAGCGATCGGAAATTGCACTAACTTTTTGAGGGACAAGATACTTACCTTATTTGAACTGTCTCTCTCTCTTTTTTTTTTTTAATTTTTACATTTGGCTTTACGCCTCGTCGACATCGAGTAAATTAGATGCGAAAAAGGTCTGGGGAAAAGGAACGGGAAGGAATTCGGACATGGCCTTTTGGAGGTAGCATCCCAGCATTCGCCTGGAGTGATCTGGGGAAACCACGGGAACCCAAATCTAGATGCCCGGACGGGGATTCGACCCGGGGTCCTCCCGAATGCGAGGCCAGAGCATTAACCGCTTACCCACCATTCTCGGTGTACTTTCTCCTTCTCCGTACGTACACTCTCTTTATGAGCTTACAGTTTGCACTGTATTGTGATAGCCGCGTACTCGATTCTGTAGGAGGTAGAATGTGCTTTGTGATATGGTGAACAAAAGTACAGTATGTATCCAGACTCTCTCTTATATTTGAATCTTGATAAAAATACTTAGATCTGGAAGGGAGTAATTATTGTGGGACGTTATTTATTGTATTTGATGACATACATCTTTCAGAAGGTACGGTTAAATTCGAAGCTATATTTATAATACCAAAAATCACAAGTCTTTACCATTATACTACACAACATCAGTAACACCGGTCATGTCGTCGTAAGATAACATGGCAAATAACCGAAGAAAAGGCTGCGACAGATCAAAGGACTTTCTAAAGTGACGGCATTCTGCATGAAACTAATGTTAGCAGGTGGTCTTCATTCTCCAGCTTTAGTGTGATTGTGGACTAATGGAAAAATTTCTTACAGTTTCAGAATGTAGCGTCATAAGGCAGAAAGGGTCAACTAAAAATCGATTCGAACAACACCACCAAATATTGTAACTCGTGGCGAATTCAAAAATACTCCGCAGACCCCAGCGGAAAATAGACATGGTGTATTTTTCAGCGATGGCCTTTTGAAGGAAGTATCTCAGCATTCGCCGTGAGTGATTTGTGGAAGCCATGGAAAACCAAAATCTGGACGCCCGGACGGGGATTCGAACACCGTTCTCCCGAATGCGAAGCGAGAGTGTTAACCAGTAACCCACCATGCACGGTGATGTGCTGTACACAGCATGTATACGAGCCGTCAACGATTTTTTAATTGATTATTTCCAGCCGGTAAAACGGTGTTCATTAATGACGACTAAACTGGAACAGTGTACAGAGTATTACTGTCTGTCTTAAAACCTCCAGCATCTTTGTGCTAATATGTTCTATGGAACTCTATCTAAAGGTGGCCATACACGATCGCTCCATTTGGATGTCATCCGTATGGATGACATCCATGCGGATGACGTCCAAAAGCGTAGCACATACACGATCATTCCATCACTCCACCAGTCAAAGGTGCAACGGCGCTAGTGTTCCTTCGCAAATTGAACGACGCGCCTGCCGCCATTTTGGTGGCAACTGGTAGCTTTCAGTGTTTACGTTTGTACAGTTGATACGTGTTGTCCCGATCGAGTATTCGTATTTTTTGGCTTACCAAGTGTTTTGTACCATGGTTAAGTCTTGCTCTGCATATAATTGCACCAACCATGCTACAAGAGCCACAAATTTATCATTTCACAAGTAAGTATGCATTTAAATAAGTTCGGAATCTTCTACTACCTTATTGCCTGGATGTGGTTTGACCGTGTTTAATATTTTCTTTCGATACAGATTTCCGCTCCGAGATTTAAATCAATTGAGGGAGTGGTTAGCTAAAATACGCCGGGACAGTTTTACTCCCTCAGAACATAGTGTAATATGTTCACAACACTTTGAAAAAGAATGTTTTTGGGAAAACGGAAATAAAAAGATCCTGAAACCTTCTGCAGTGCCAACAATTTTCCGCTTTCCAGACAATATATCGAAGGTAAGGACTACAAGCTTGGCAATAATGTATAAGCAAAGTGCTGTAATTTTCTTAGTAGCGAAGCTTTGTTATTTTAGCTGCACCATATGTAGAAGTAATACACTATCTGTGAATAAATATTTGGGTAAATTATTACTACCATGCTATGTGGAATGTATACTATCAACAGTGTATAATATTTTTCAGAAGACTGTTGCCAGACCACCTCCAAAGGAAAGAAATATCCCAGTTCTTTCTGAAAATGTTTGTCATGAAGTCAGGAATCAAGAGTAGCCTACTATGTGCAGCATTACCATACATATGACATAGCAAAATCTGTAAAATGTGTGAAATATGAAGCAGTAATAGAGAGGAAAAAATACAGCATTGTTAAGTACAAGAACAAATATGAAAAGGAAGTTGCCAAGAACATAACAAAGTGTAAGAAAATTGATTCTGTGTTGCAGTTGGTGCAAGAGTTAAAAGAAAAGTGCCAAATTACTGGAGATGTGAGCCATATTTTAGAGAATTCTTTTTTAGTGTTTTTACAGAGTTGGTTGCTCTGTCAAAATCTGACAGAAATGCTGGTTACAGTAACAAATTAAAAAACATTTGCCTTGACTTTGTATTTTCATCCACCTGCAGCGTACAAATTTGTGAGAGAATCATTTGACAATTGTTTACCTCATCCATCTACACTTCCTAGATGGTACAATGTGATTGATGGCAATCCAGGCTTTGCTACAGAGTCATTAGCTTATATTGAACAGTTTACCTCTGTTTGTAAATATGAAATATATGGATGTTAATACTGAATGAGATGGCCATCAGAAAAGGCATTCTGTGGAATGGTGAAGAATTTGTGGGTTATGTGAACATGGGTCATATACATTGTGCTGCAAGTGAAGAAGGAAGGGAAACAAAGGAAGCTTTTGTGGTGATGTGTGTTGCAATTAATGCTTCTTGGAAAATCCCTGTAGGGTACTTTATAGGGGATGGCATAAGTAGTAGTGATAAATGCAACCAGGGCCGGCGTTAGGGGGGGTTAAGCGGGGCAAAAGTACCCGGGGCCCGGGCTACCAAAGGGGGGCCCGCCGGCCTGGATGCCTAAATAAATAGAAATCAAACACAAATTTTAAAATCTGCACCAATAATTTTGAACATTTTTGTATTAAAAGGTTCAAAGTAAAAATATCTTTGGGAGGATGGGGGGGGGGGGAGGGTAGGGGGCCTAAGATCGCTTACCCGGGGCCCGAGAATCCTAACGCCGGCCCTGAATGCAACAATATACTGCAAAGACTAAAAATTTTAAACGATGTTAGAGTTCGTATTGTATGTGTGACATGTGATGAACTTTCCACAAACTTGAGTATGGCAAGACAGGGTGTACTTTTAATGCAGATTTCAGATCATCTTTTAAACATCCTGTTTATGTTTTGTTGGATCTGTGCCATATGATGAAATTGGCAAGAAATGTCTTGGGGGACATGAAAGTGTTGAAAGACCAGCAAGGTAGATTAATAAAATGGCAGTATATTGTAGATTATACCCTTTCAGAAAATCTTTCCAATTATATTGAAAATGTAATTGTTTATATTTCAGGATTTGTTGCCATGAAAGTTTTAAATACTTTTTCTTGCAATATTTGTACATCTGCTCTGTTTGCAGAAAGAATGTTTCCTCTACTGCTTTGTGTATTGCTGCTAAGGATAATGGGGGATTGCATTATCCCTTAACAAGTGTTGTACATATATGCAAAATTGCTGAAAGATGTATAAGGAATGAATTCATTCAATGGTGATATGAAAGTAATGAAAGGTGATTTAAAAGAAAAATTAAAAATAGTTATTTTGCAGGTGATGTAACTTTAATAATTTGTTTACTGATCTTAGTGATCACATGTTTGAAAATGTCTATCCTGAAAATCATATTATCCTGCTTACAAAGGAAATGATTGATACTGTATCTTTGTCAGACTGAGAATGTATCATGCTGCAAAAATACACAATGAAAAACAGAAAATGTAAATCAGACAGAAATTAAACAAAACTGTGTTATTTTATAATCAATAAAAGAAGTAAAAAAGTTATTTTCTTATTTTTACATCCCTTATGTTCTCATATGAATGATATGATTGTTATTAATTTAAACATTTTATTCTATAGATTAATGATTGTATAAAATTAATGCAGACATTGGCACCTGCCCAACTAAACTGGTCTCTGTGAACAAAAAATAATGGAAACTGGCTTTAACATACAAGGTTATAATTTCAAAACAGTGGGTGCACTTGCATTCAAGTAGTATTCAATGTGAAAAAATACATATTTTGTTGGCCTTGGTAAAATTTGATTAACAAGGAGTATCATGCTTAGATTTGCTTGTGCCATGTGCTGAGAAGTCTTCAGAAGGGAAAGAGCTTAGTATACCAATGAACAAAAAAAGATAAAAATATTCACACTAGAAAACCCAAACCTTTCCTTTTTTGGTTGCCTTTATACTGAAAGAACTGCTCGATCACATTCTTCATTTCAATGTTATGAATGTCAGATTGTGTCTTTGAATTGAAAGGAATATGTTTGCTCAACTTCTGAGGAAACCTTAGTTCGGGATCAGACCTCTTAAATTTGTATACCTGTATTTCGTCAGTTTATCTTCATTATATTTATAAATGGGTTTCTATTATTGTAATGTTAACATCTTTCCAGATCAGTTGCATTAGCCTGCTGGAAGAGAGAAAAATCTTAACATTGCTCAGGGTGAAGAAAACAACTCCGAAAGTTAATATTGTTGGTGAAAATTCTGTAATTAGCTTGTGGTTAACGTCATTCGATCTTCTTTGAGCACGTGAAGACTCTCAACAGTATAAAATTTTTCATTCTGCAGTGGTTTGTTATATAACTGTACGAGGGTAACAAATTTCCCGCAAACAGTTGCCACTATATCGAATACTGAATAAAAATCCTGAAAATTAAATAAACGTCCAAAAAAGTGCGGAATTATGCAAAATAAGCTCTGTGATATTACGAAAACTTTTAAAAATACTACAAAATGATTATAAAACAGATTTATTAAATTTAAGTACTTTACCAGGCAGAAAATAGTGAGAGGTACGTCCACATGTTGTAAAACAACATATTTAAACAAGTAGGCTCATATAAAATTAATCTTATCATACTATGATCTTTTTAAAAAGAAGACCGCAAAGAATTCTCTTTTTTTTCCAACACGGTTTCTCTGTTGGCGTTTATGTCTTTATTTTTAAATAATATTAGCAACTGATCTATTGCCACATTTATTTATATTTTGTCATAGTAGTCAGGATTAGAGATCCTACAAGCATGGTAAGTCTTTATCCTTCTCAATAATCTCCAGCACAAAGTATTATTGAGACGACATTATTATTTAAAAAAATTAATCGTTCTAATTGTAACTTAATAATATTTAACTTGTAGCAAAACAAATATTTCTATAGCAGATTCAAAACAAAAAAGAAGTGGTACAATGTAGCATAGTCCACTCAAGGCACTGATGTTGCCTTCTCGGTGGTCAGTGACAGAATGAGAAGAGTTTGGACCGCGGTTTCGCCATACACGAGCCGACTGGAGCGATGGCTTGGTGTCGCTCCACGTGGTTTTCCCCACACACCGTCAGTCGGCTTGATGGCATGATGGACGAAACTGATGGATATTGGACTGACCGGATATCCAAATAATCCTGTCACTCCACGTCATCCACATGAGTTTCCCCACACACGACGCGATAATGGAGTGACATCGCTCCATTTGGACGGATGGAGCGATCGTGTATGGCCACCTTAATGAGTTTGATCCTGGCTCCGTTCTACCTACCATCTACTCATCGCCGTACTCAATTCTCTAGGAGACAGAATGTGCTTTGTGGTATGGTGAACAAAAGTAAAATATGTATCCATACTCCCTATTGCAAAGGTAACTAGGAAGAAAAGACCGAGAATTAAAGACTGGAAACTGAAAGACATGGAATGCAAACAGCAGTGCCAAGAGGAAATTAGAGCCAAAATACCAACAATAGACTTACAAAAGGGCCACGAAGAATGGAATTATTTTAAGGCAAGTCTTGTTGCAAGCGCAGAAAAAATATATGGAAGAACAAGCAGGAGAGTTAAAGAGAAAAGGACATCATGGTGGAACATCAGAGTAAAAGCGGCAATAGCCAAAAGAAATAAAACGGAGCGTGGTGGTGTAACGGTTAGCGTTCTCGCCTCGCATTCTGGAGGATGGAGGTTCGAATCCTCCTCCGGGCATCCAGATTTGGGTTTTCCATGGTTTCCTAAATCATTTCAGACAAATGCCGGGAGGCTTCCTTCAAAAGGTCATGGTCGAATTCCTTCCCATTCCTTGCCCCCCATCCTTTCCCGTCTCTAAAGACCTCGCTGTTAAGAAACGTTAGGCAGTTAAAAAAAAAAAATAAAGGCAAAAAAAAAAAAAACTCTAGATATGGCCAAGTCCTATAAAAGAAACAACAGTGACCAAGCAGATTATGGTAGATTGGAAGAGATGGCAAAAGAATATAGAAACAGCAAATTGGAAGTTAAAAGAATTGTACAGGAAGGAAAGGAGAAAAGCTGGGAAGTTTTTACATCTAAACTGGAAGAGGAGAGTAAAGGGAATATGAAAATGTTATATGAAATTGTAAAACACAAAAGATCGGATAAGGAAACAATTACAGCAATTGAGACAGCTGATGGAAATATGGTTCGCAATATAAGAAGTATCAGGGAAGCCATGAAACAATATTTTGACAAGCTACTAAATGGACCTAATGGGATAGATGATGAAGAAACAAGTAAGAGGATAATCGACGAAGACACCCCAATAAGCTCTCTATAAGATGAAAAGTGGCAAGTCAGCAGGAGCCGACGAAGTTACAGTTATGATTAAAGCTGCCGGTCCACAAGGGATACAATGGCTGTATAGAGTCCTCAGAGCAATACTGAATGATAACCAAATACCGGAAGACTGGACAAAAGGGGTGATAATTCCTATCTTCAAGAAAGGGAACAGAAGGAAAAGTGAAAAATATAGAGGTATTACCCTCCTATCCCACGTCCTCAAAATTATGGAAAAGATAGTTGAAACTAGAGTACGAACAATATTAGAGCCCATCTTAGAAGAGGTGTGGAAGAAGCACAACAGATCTAATATTTGCCTTTAGAATGCTCGTAGAAAAATATTGGGAAAGAGAGAAAAACCTAATTATTGTGTTTATGGACCTAGAAAAGTCATACGATAATGTTCCTACATCAACTATTTGGAAAAGTATAAGAAAACTTAAAATACCAGAGTACCTCATTAGAAAGATCCAAATACTGTACCATAACTGCAAGAGCTGTGTCAATGTTGTGGATGGTTACTCTGAATGGTTTAGTACAACCAAAGGAGTACAACAAGGAAGTGCCCTTTCACCTCTTCTGTTCATAGCGGTGATGGATAACATCTTAAAAGAACTAAAGAGAGCATTCAATTGAGATCTACAGGCATTGGTGTTTGCAGATGATGTGGCAGTATGGGATGAAACCGAAGAAGGAATACAAAACAAACTGAAAATGTGGAATGATAAGTTTGAAGAATATAGAATGAAATTGAATAAAAAAAACTGCAGCACCAAAAATAAGCCGAAAGAATACAGACTGTCATATAAAATTACAAGACCACCAAGTAGAAGTTGTTGACCAATTCAGCTACCTGGGTAGCATAATTGCTAATAACGGTAGCAGTGAGTTAGAATTAATGAATAGAGTAACCAAAGGAGCCAACTTCTACAGTTCCGTGCGGGGCTTACTATGGGACATGAAGGTTCCCACAAGAACAAAAATTGTCTTGTACCAATCATATCTCATTCCTAATCTCACATATGCTTTGGAAACATGCACACTAACATCAAGGGACCTTAGCAAGATCCAAGAATGTGAAAAGAAGTTTCTTAGAACAGCCCTCCAGAAAACTAGGCTTGACCACATAAAGAATGATGAGATTAGGTCAAACCTAGAGCTAAGGGAATCCATGGAAGAGAGACTTAGGTCATCAAGACTTCGGTGGTTTGGGCATGTCAAGAGAATGACTAGTACAAGACTACCAAAAACTTATTTGGAAAAAAGGATAGTGGGCAAAAGACCAGTGGGAAGACCAAGAAGAAGATGGACAGACCAACTGAAGGAGGACGTAGAGAGAAGAAGCTAGAATTGGGAATACATCACGGACCGATAAACTTTTCTGGATAGGAGACAGTGGAAACGATCGTATACAACAACCAAGGCTCGTAAACCACCACACTCGTGGAACTGGAGATCGTCCCCAACGTTAATGATGATGATGACTCCCTATAAGCATTATATCTGAATCTCAGTAAAGTACTCAAATATCGAAGGAAGTAATTACCGTGCGTCATTATTTATTGTATTCATCTCTCAGATCCAATCGAACTTAGGGGGCATCCCCCCCCCCTCTGGTGAGACTTTGTGAGATCTGGTCCGACCCCCGCCCCTCCCCCCCTCTGGTGAGATCTGGTCCGTGAGACCCCACCCCCACCCCAGATATTGACTTTCGCGTCAACTTTTTTTAGCTCTACAGTCCAACTAAAATTTACAAAACCTCACGTGAGATTTCTGTTGACTTCCCCCCCCTTGCCCCTTGGTGAGATTTGGTGAGATTTTGTCGGACCCCCCTTCCCCCACCCTATTTCACCTCACGTAATTTATGGACGCCCCCTTAGTGGGTGCGCAGTCAATGTTTCAGCCGGCTGTTCGGGAGGACAGGGATCGATAACCAATGCGCGTCCCATATTTTCTATGCTTTATCGAAATCACTCAAAAGTGAATGTTGGGCTATTAAGGCCGTGGCCATTCTTTTCGCTTCTGTTGCCTCTAAAGACCTTTCCGTATAGAAGTAGTAAAACCCTAACAGAAAAAAAAATAACTGTTAGAGCCACTGAGTGTTCGTAAACATTCTCGGGGTGTTCAGCTAAGCTCACCCCCCCCCCCTTTTGTGTTGGTGATATTAGCCAGCGCAGCATTCCAAGTGTGAGAACCGTGGAAGCTTCTCGTCCACACGAGCAAGTCGAATAGGACCACCCAGTGGACTCACGGCCAAGTGCCCTCTCTCCAATTATCTCCTTTAGCTCCCCACCCAGTCCATCATCGCGACCTTGAATTGGACAGACGACACAACATTCCCCTTCACATCCCTGCGAATACATTCCAGTCGTTTTATTTTCGTATCTCCCTGAACTGACTGAACCAACATGGTGTTTACTTTTATATTCTACAGCATCTTTGATCTTACGTTCCACTTTTAATACAATCAATTGATTATTAAAATACTGACTTCACGCATGGAAACTTAGTTAATTCTCATTATTATAAGCTATTAGTTTTTATCTGGTAATAGGCCATATTTCCGCAGTTGTTGAACATTAATTTTAATAAATAACTCCTTCTTAAGACAACTATTTTGGTGAATATTATTTTATTTTATTCCCCAGACGCGTTTCGCCCTTGTGGTGTAGGGCATCATCAGTGGCTGCAAATGTGTTTTTACATGTGTGTTATTACAATTAATATCTACACTACAGATCTTTATATATATTCACTGTACTCACAGATATATTGGTAATCCTCACATGCCGGTCTTGAACATTGTCTGCTGATTTACACATGTGTGTTACACACGCTTGTTTTGTTTACTAGTTACTTACAGTAGTGCCAACTTATTTTTTGGTGTTATTGTATCTGTTTATACATTCTATTAAATTATCTATGTTTGAATTATTTTTGTGATTATTGTTTGAGTGACTGTATTGTATTTTTCTTGTTTCGAAGTTGTTTTTTGTGTTTGTAGTGTTTAACAGGTTAAATTCGTGAATTCATTTATTATTGTTTTTCCCATTGTTATCGATTTTTGTAGCTATCATGAACTGTTAGCAGATGATTTTTGTGGTAGTTAATTTTTAATATTTTCATGACTGTCTTTATATTGGTAGGAGTGTGGTTATAGTCTAATAAATGTTCAGTAAATGTGGAGTGATTTGTGCATGTTATTGCTCTGTTATGTTCCTTATATCTGATATTGAAGTTTCTAGATGTCTGTCTTATGTATATAGCTTGGCACTGTTGGTATGTTAGTTGGTATATCCCTGCTGAACATTTATTAGACTATAACCGCCACCCTACTAATATAAAGACAGGCATTAAAATATTTAAAATATACAACCACAAAAATCATCTGCTAACAGTTCAGGAAAGCTATCATATACAGAAATCGATAGCAATGGGAAAAACACTAATAAATGAATTCACGAATTTAACCAATAAAACACTATACAACACGCTAAAAACACAAAAATACAACATCGAAACAAGAAAATGAATACTGTCACTCACACAATAATCACAAACAGTAGCTCAAACACAGAAACAGATAATTTAATAGAATTTATAAACAGATACAATAACACCAAAAACAAAGATGGCAGTACTGTAATTAACTGGTAAACAAAACAAGCCGTGTGTAAAACACATGTGTAAATCAGCAGAAAATGTTCACTATAACAACAAGTGTGGCGTGCGAACAACTAGTGAAATAATGTTCAACTGAAACTTCAATGAACAGTGCTGGAAAAATGTATGCAGTGCTGTTTATGACCGGCATGAGAGGATTACCATTATATCTGTGAGTACAGTGAATATATATATAGATTTGTAGTGTAGATAGTAATTGTAATAACACACATGTAAAACACATTTACAGCTACTGATGATGTCTTACACCAAAAGGGCGAAACGAAACTTGGAAATAAAATTCACCAAAACAGATGGAGTTATTTATAAAATTATTAATAGGTTTGCTTCTTCCTGGAGAATAATGATTGATCCAAGAATTATGACATAATCGTTCCAGTCATTTATTTATTTATTATTTTTTTATGATAGTGTTACAAACATAATCGAAGAATGAGATTGAAGTAATGATCCGCTAAGTATCCTTTCTTTTGACTATGGCTTTACGCCTCGTCGACGTCGAGATCATTAGAGACAGGAAAGGACTGGAGGCAGGGAACTGGAAGGAATTCGGTCATGGCCATTTGTAGGAAGAATCATGGCATTCACCTAGAGTGATTAGGAGAAACCATGAAAAACCCAACACGCTTGGTGATAAGTTTCATTTCAAATTATCTGTTGCAGAAATACGTTCATGACTGGTTTACTGGCTACTTTCAAATAACAGTAAACTGTTGCAAAACATCAAACAATGTTGAACACACTCAATGCAAAATACATTTTGTCCACTGCTTCTGACATATAGTTTTTCTGGTTCAATTATTTCGTTTTTTTTAGAGTGGACTATAAATTATTTCGGTACAGTTACAACGTAATTTTTAATACTAAAATTTTGTAATAAAAGTGAAAATGCTCTTTTTTTTAAAAAAAAACTTTTGTATTCCTGCAAACTGAGAATGTATTTTTAAACCACTTTACCAAAACTTTGTTTCTTGGCAGACAAACAAACCGTTAATTTAAAGTGCAAAGTTTGTCATTAGTGGTCGTGATCTACAATCATAAATATTTTCCAAACAGAGTAAAGCAGCTTTCTGCTCAGTTTCACATACCCTATTAAATATCGCTTTCTGTAATGTATGGAAACCTCTGCTGCAGCATAGAAGTGCATGTTTAAGTAAATAATTGTAAATTCGTTCTAGAATCGTTGTTCAATAGATGATGCGATTCTAAATGTTGAAATAATAATTCTGGTCCAGTTTTAGTAATTTTAATGCCTATATCTTTCTAAAACTGAAAAGGACCACACGTTGCGCGTCTCTTTAATTGAAACGAAGCAATACTGGCTGTGGAGAGTTTGTTTTGCTTCCAGATCTACTCATTGTCGACGTCTAGGTCATTAAAGACAATGGTAGACTGGGGACAAGAAACGAGGAGGGATTCATTCGGGCAAAGCCTTTTGAAAGTACCATCTTGGCAGTAATTCCGGGAAATCATGAAAAACCGATCTCTGGATGGCGGACGAGGATTCAAACCCGCGTCCTCTCGAATGCGAGGTCACAACCGCTTGCCCACCGGTATCGGTCCTGTAGTGGGTATACATTACTAAAGTTTCAGGTAGATGACGCTAAATCAATGTGCCTACCAAGGCCGGTGCCGTGGAGGTTTTTACCTTGCCACAGAAACTACACGAAGAAATTTTCAGTTGGGAAGCTTCGCATGGCCTTCTCCTTATCAGTGCGTGTTATCGTAATGGGGCGTCCATTAATTACGTGTGGTGTTTTTCCGTAAATATGAACCCTCCCCCCTCCCCCTGTGTGGTGAGATTTCGTGAGATCTGTTGGGGACCCCCCCCCCCACCTATGGTGAGGAGAGACCGTGATGGACTCCCCCCCCCATGAAGACCTCGTAATTTCGGTATCCCACGGTTACCAGAAATTATTTTAGGCTATTGCTGGAATAGGTCCTTCAAAAGGCAATGGCCGAATTCCTACCCGTTCCTTACCCCTCATTCCTCTCTCAACTCTAATGATTTAATGACCGCAAAGCGCGAAGAGAGAAACAATAGAGTTTGTGCTAAGAAAGGTATATTATAATTGTTAAGAATGAAAAATTAATGAAGGAAGAGGCATAATTTCACAAATATATACCAAAAGAATTCCTTCCAGCACTCGAACTATGCATCGAGGCAGATCAGGACCAAATAAAACTTAACTTAGTCCACAACCCGAAGGTTGGTTGGATCCTCCCGAAGGAGGCATACTAAGCCATTGTATCAGAGGTAGGACGGCCAGTTCCTTTCCTCTGGGACCTACAGTTAAACGTGGAATCTGAACCACGGAGCGTCCTGGCATAGCTCATATGATTAAACACAATTCTCAAAATTCCTGCGGCTGCCGGGATTCGTGCTCGGGGCAGGAGTAGCCAACACTTCGAAAGTAAGCGCCTTAGTCACTGAGCTACCAGAACGCTCTTCAGATCCATATAGCAGAGCTTAAAACAGAAATGCAGGTATCTAAGCATAAGCAGGTTGATGCACCACAACTAGGAGTTGAATTTTTTGATATCTGGAGACATCTTAACATTTTCTCACTGGTCATGTAACAAGTGCGTAAAATTTACATGACTGAGTAATATAAATTAGCATAACGTGGATACGCATTTCAAAACAAACTGTTCGGCACTTAGTGTTGTAATGCTGCCTCTGTGATCGCTACGCAATATCAAAGATTCTGAAATAGATACCAGCACTTGCTGTTAACCTATAAGTGTTTCTGTTTGGCAGAGTAAAATATGTTTGCCTGTATCTTTGCAAGTTTTGTTAACCATTTAATGTGCCCGACATACTAAGTAAACTAAATAAGAAAATTATTGTAAATGGAATAACGTCACCAGGCTAACAAAAACAGTCATAAACACGTAAAGAAATACTCGAATATTAACACATGCCTAAAGGTGCCATAAACTTTATTGCATGTTGAAAACTAGCTGTTACTCGCGACTTCGTACGAAAGGACTGGGAATTTTATTGCTAGTGTTGGATACTGTATGGTACGGGAAAGGTATCCAAAAAAGTATGGCGTCCGGACAATCCATCACCATACACAAACCAACTACGTGAGAAACAAAGCCTGAGTCAATATCACATTACACAGACTTTCTCACGCTATCCGACTGTCTTGTCACCGTTCGGTTAGTTTTCAGAATAAAATCTGTTTCTTATCCCGAAAGACTTAACCTATGTCTTTCTTAATGATACATGGTACTTTTTGTGAAATATCATCAAGATCGTAGCCATTTAGTCGTGAAAATGTAGCAGAATTACTTTCGCATTTGTAATATCATTGTAGATAAAAGTCGGATTATTGCAGTAATCTGTGGAGAACTTAATAATCTAGCAGAGATAGTTTGTTCCTGGAGCGTGAAACTTTTTTTTCCGGAACCAAGTTTGAGTGAATTTTTGGCATCTAAACTTTGACCGACGGTGGGCTGCGCGACTTCTTGGCAGCCGATATCTCCCCGTTCCTTCGTCGGTTGCTTTCATGGAATCTGGAAGTGTCTACGTTGCAGGGTGCACGTCCGCCATGCTCACTCATCCCCATAATAAAGTTTCCGATCACTGCAGGACGGCACGAGGCTATAATAAAATCCCTTTCGTAATATCTCCAGCGCTGAGAAAGATTCACAGAAGCGGTTGGTGATTCCTCCACACCACTGAACAGTAAAGAGATATTTCCGAGACTAATAATTCAGATTGCTTAGTCACTCTGTGTTCCAAACACTAAATCAGTACAGCTAGATCTTGATACTCTGAGTTTAATTGCTATCAGTACTCCTGTCAAATGTTATGCACCATTGATTTCGAATTCTGTCATCTAATTCCTTATGTTCTTTTATAATCGAAACTTTTCATTACAATTTAGTTGATTTATATAAGTTAACTAGGTATAAATCTTTTTTATTGTTACTTTCGTGTCTTAAACACATTATTTTTTTAAAAAAAATCAACGTTTTTTTTTGAATCGCTAAGCGATCCCCAATAATGGAATCAACGAAAATTCCTTCGTCACTAGAACACCTCTGTCGCTACTTCCTTAGCACTGTCGTGACCTGTCATCTTGCAATGACACGCTAACGAATTGATACTGTTTCTCCGTACAGCTGGCTAGAACGATAATTCTAACTGGTGGTCTTTGACGCACTAGTGCCAACGATTTTACACTCTATTATCTTCGAGAAACATTTTATCTTTTCTTATTTTATCTACTTTACGTCTCTCTAACAGCGAGGTCTTTAGAGACGGGAAAGGATGGGGGGCAAGGAATGGGAAGGAATTCGGCCATGGCCTTTTGAAGGAAGCTTCCTTGCATTTGCCTGGAGTGATTTGGGAAACCATGGAAAACCCAAATCTGGATGCCCGGACGGGGATTCGAACCGCCGTCCTCCCGAATCCGAGGCCAGAACGCTAGCCGTTACACCACCACGCTCGTTTTTATCTTTCCATTCAACCCTCTGTAACTATCTTTTGTGGATCTCGTGATAACATCTATCTTTTCTTCTTTTTTTGTACATGTTCGTGATGTTGAAATAATTATACGAGACTTTCCCACCCGCTACGCAGCTTCGATTCCTACAATTTTTAATTGTTGAGGGCTTTTTAATACTAAGGTGAGGAAAGAACTGAATATTTGCTTTGGGAACGTCCATAAACTACGTGAATTGGTGTAGTGGGGAGGGGGGGAGGTGTTGGCTGGAAAGCTACACAACGCTACGTGGGAGGGGGTTTCCGAGCCAGGCCACGTACCTTTCCATTCATATCATTTTTCACATTTAAAATGAGGTACAGAAAACACACAACAGCATGTGAGTATTTATTTCCTTCGTTTAATTATTACCGTATTTAATTTACAATAGTCTGACAAGAGAAAATAGTACAAAATGTCTTCTGAAATCAAAAGTGAAAAAAGCTACGTGCTACGTGGGTAGGGAAGGGGGGGGGGGTAGAGCAAAAGCCATGTCGGGCAACGTAGGGGAGGAGGGATTCATAGGAGGCCAAAGTGGAGCTACGTGGTTTATGGACGCTCCCTTTCTTCTTGTGCCTTCTAGCAGCCTGGTCACATTTCGAAAGAAATGTTAGAGATTTTAAGGAGCGTACATAAACTACATAGCTCTGTCTGAGAGGAGGGAGAAAGCTACGTTCGCCTACGTGGGGAGGTGGGAAGGGGGGGGGGGTCCCGTACCAAGCCACGTAGCTTTACATTTATATTATTTATCATAGTTAAAATAAGGTAAAGAAAGCACAACTGCATGGGGATATTTATTTCCATCATTTAATTATCTCCGAATGTAATTTAAATGTCCTATACACTGACAGTGCAGTGCATTCGTGTGACTTGAAAGTCATAGCGTTTGGTTGCATGCGGTCGGCGCATTTGAACAACCGCCACGAGACGGCGCATTAAGTTTAGAAAAACATTAGACATGCTGTATCTAGAGTCAAATTGGCTTTCAGATGTCACCGGGAGTTTTCAAAGGCAGTGACAGTTGTAATGTTTCTTCTCGTTCTTCTTGTTTCTTCACGTAAAGCCACATGTATGTTTACCTGATACACGTGCTTCCTATTCTTTTCATTTAAATTTGGTCACACTCCGCCTGCAATTTCGAAGAATTTGAAATGAAGAAAGCTCCATCGCACTATAAAAAAAAAACATCATTCGTATTTAAATTCACATATATTCACGGTGAATTTCTTACATAACTTTTCACACTGTTCATACAACCACTTTTTATGGACTACCATCTTATGGAGTTATCTCAAATTCACTTTACAAATTGCACAGTACTCTACAAACCCAGCGAGCTAACCAAAACAAGCCTCATCCATTCTTATATCTCGTGGACTCTCTACAAAAATTATCCTCTCCACGGCAGACTGATTTATACATACACTAGCATTTGCCCGCTGCTTCACGCGCGCGTGCCTTGGCAGGTGTAGAAATTATTTACCGATTTTATTCTCTTATCAGACATTAACGTGGAAAGGCATGAACTGTTAATGTATTCTGAATAGTTTCGTTTAATTTCGGTTAATACGTTAGGTTCGGTTTTCTGATGTCAGAGAGTTGTTTTATTCATATTTTAACATGATGCAATTGATTCAATAGTAGAAAAGGTTCCTGAAAAATTAACAGTAGTAATTCGTGGTTGTAATTATTGTGCGAAGTATAAACATTTATTGTTTAGAAAGGCTTTCACGGTTCAAACGACGTTCTTTCTTCTGTGCGCTTTCAGAAGCTATGGATTTAGCGAATAGAACCCGGTTATAGGTCAATCGCTTTTCTCGGTGCAGGTTACTTTCATTTGCTCTAGCTATTTCATCTAGTTCTCTTTGACGTTGCAGACGATGTTGTCGGTCTATTTCACTCTCATTTAGCCGAATATTATTTCTGAAAGCAATATTTAACTCAGCTAAAACATAATATTTTTAAATGCTGATATGGAGGATTCCACGTTAACCGTGGTACCGAAAATTTAAATGGATATATAACAGTTGTAACGTTAAGAAAGGCTGATATTATAATCATTATGTGTAATTTTTTTGGCGATTTTATGTGTAAACTTTGCCTGGGATTATATTGCTAGGTATAAGCTTTGTTAAGGATGTATCTTTGATTTAATGAAAAATATTCTTTCCATGATACTTAACTAAAAAAAGTTTATTTTTAAATGTGGATACCGAGGATTGCAACATAACCGCGGTGCCATAAATTATGTAAATATAGCAGTAATCTACGACTTAGTCCTCTTGGAAGTGTGCTGAAATATAAAAATTCGTTACCAATAATCACAGCATCTCAATTTTTCTGATTTATTTATTTTTTGTTGTTTGGATATTGGTTTTATTTTATGTTGATACACCATCAATTATTCCTGCTTTAAAATAGAAATTTACGTGAATTGGAGCTACTCTTGATTTCAAATCGTCGTATCATTACTGTCATTATTTCAGTCAGATATAATTAATCCAAAAATGTCGAGATGTGATCATGGTACAGTTTATGTAGTAACGTGCATGTAACTGAAACAATTATTTCTGAGTGGCAACATTATCGCAAGTTGTGAATCGCTTGAAATGCAACCTGACAGCTGATATGATGCTTTGTTATAGGCCTAAGAGACGATGCCTGCAGCTTTATAATCTACGCGGTGTAGCATTAGGATATGAAACATTTTTAATTTAAGTTTCTTTCAATATAGCCGTATTTTCTATGTAATTATTTCAGTCGCATGTAAGTACCTGGCGAAACAACCGCCTGGACCAGATGACAATTGACTCGTTTTGTTTAGCATCAGGCATAACGGGTTTAGTTTTAAAATTTACGCGGTGTAGAATAGAATTTTAGGATGCCTAGTTATATTTGAAATAAAAATTCGTTACCAATAATCACAGCATCTCAATTTTTTCTGATTTATTTATTTTTTGCTGTTTGGATATTGGTTTTTATTTTATGTTGATACACCATCAATTATTCCTGCTTTAAAATAGAAATTTACGTGAATTGGAGTTAATCTTGGTTTCAAACCGTCGTATCATTATTGTCATTATTTCAGTCAGATATAATTAATTCAAAAATGTCAAAATGGATCACGGTACAGTATATGTACTAATGTGCATGTAACTCAAGCAATTATTTCTGAGTGGCAAAATTATCGCAAGTTGTAAATCGATTGAAATGCAACCTGGACAGTGATGACAGCTGATATGCTTTGTTATAGGCCAAAGGGACGATTCTTTTAGCTTTATAATTTACGCGGTGTAGCATTAGGATCTGAAATTTTTTTTATTTGAGTTTCTTTCAATATATCCGTATTTTCTATGTAATTATTTGAGTCGCATGTACCTGAATTTTCGGATGCCTAGTTATATTTGCACGTTATAGCCACGAGACATATTAATCGAATAAAGTACTTCCAAATATGTGCAATTCCGCACAAGTCATTATGAAAGAAGTATGTTTTATTACTTGCTGATATTTATAATAGCTGTTTTTCAGACATCGCTCTTCGAGAAAAAACTGAATTTCGTATTAAGTATTGGCTTATTGTGGCTGTATTGTACAGAATTCACGTAGCAATTTTGTTCCAGAGACAAACTGTATAACAGTCTACCAGAGACAATACGTCTTCAATATTTGTAATACAACTTTTTCGTAATTCAACAGACCTGTTACGATTCAAGTAAATGCTGATTATACTTGATTCACGTATTCTTTTTATTTTGAAGTACTGCGGTCCAGAAAAATGAATCGCAGAAGTAAAAAAAAAAAAAAAAAAAAAAAAAAGGAAATCCTAAATTTTGTCAGGTCTCTTTATGAAAGGAGTGACCGTCTGAATGTGTATAATTATCTGTGGTCTACAGTTTCACATTTCTGAAGTTTTTTACTGACTTTCTTCTTCCCATGGTACATATTAGTCGTTAGCTACTTCTGCAGATGTTGATCAGCAACATTAGCTTTAAAAATTTGGAAACACCATGCAAATTGATGCGGTAGTTTTTGCGTTATTAGAGATCAAGCCTCACTACAAACGCAGCTTGCTTACAGATTTATAATAGTATAGATTACTCTGTTGTAAGCGCTCAGCGTACCGACTTAAACCAAATAATTTTTCTCTTTTCAACGAAACAATTCTTACTATTCTAACTAAATTTTAAAGACCTTTAACTTTATAACCAATAATCAAACAAAAGCTAAGTGGGAAAGAATTACGTTTCCTTACACAGTTTGTATTGTTTTGATGGCTTGAAATAAAGCATCATTTTGATTATGTTGATCGCGTGTGACCTCAACGCTCGTTATTAAATAATTCTGTGCTGTCGAGTGAATTTCAGTGTACGATTAATTACTTCTCGCTGAAATGTTATTTGAAGTTCAGAGTGTGGTGAGAAGAGGTGATGTATAGCACAACAAACTTTTCGAGGCTCATCGAAAATGTTTTTCCAACGAGTTTCTAAATCTTTTAAACAGATCAAAGATTCATTCTTGTTGATGTAGAAAGAAATGTGACAGAACTGCACCAAAAGAAAACATAAAATGCAGCTCTTCTTAACTTTTACGCAGCAGGTATAGTTCATTTAATTTTATCAGTTGGTAAAAAATGATGACTGAGATAAGGAAAATGTTTTTAGTAACATCTCAAGAAGAAAACAGGTTTTTCCGCAATAATTGATCTTTTGTAGGAGTGGTTCGTGTCAACATTTCATTCAGAATACATATTTGTAATAACAGAAAAGTACATAACGCAAATATCGTTTGTATTAATTATACACGAAATGATTTTAATGATAGTCTTTTAAGAGAAAACATTACAAAATGTCATCTGGAATAAAAAAAATCATCGTGCCAAACGGGAGGAGAGTTGAGGCAAAAGCCACACCAGGCTGGTTGAGGGGAGGGGGGGAGGGGGGAGGAGAAGGTAGGGAGATTCAAGAGAGGCCAAAATGGAGCCACGTAGTTTGTGGATGCTCCCTTAGCATCATTCCAAAACGTGACCGGAACTTTAATTTGAAGCTCAACGGACGTGCAGTGAACTCACAGATACTGTTTGCAACTTAACCAATGAGATGTCTTCTTTACGTCTGTAGGAACCTATGGCCCAATTAAATGTATTAATTACACATCTGAATCTGAATAACTACTAACTGATACTCCCTACGTTAGTTACAAGGTTACTACGTTGGGGAGACTTCGGCTGCAGATTCAGTAACTACCTACCCAAATTGACTTCGATTCGACCATTGGGCACAGCCGGACGAGTCTTCACACGACCCCGAGCTTTCAAACGGTCGTTGAGATTGCACAATGACTCCTGCTGCGCAGCCCTCAACCCCTGCTACCTGCTCCGTGTTTCGACACAGCCCCTCGTGTCTAGCAAGAGATCAACGCACAGTTTCCATTCTGAGTGCTGGGTAACAACGACTTCGATTGTAAGGAAACTGAATCATTCCCCCCATTAACCTACTGTTTGATTGACGGTAGAAAAGAATGTTTATGATAGCAGATACATTTATCCCGTTACAAATAAATTTTGAAATTTATGTAAGATTGTAATAAATGAAAATGACGTGATTTGTCCATTTAATCGTTTTATCTTTATATCTAGACGACCCGTGCGAAAAATTCGCGAATAAAATGCGATGAATAGTGAGGTTGAATATAATGTCACCAAGTTCATTGATTACTCTTCATACTCCTACTTCCGATTTTGGTTAGAAATCCAGGGAGATAAATGGCTCGAAACACAAAAAACGTATTTTAGAAATATTGACATTTTTGTGCTTTATGGGTCGAATTACGAAATATTCCTTTCTTAGAATATAATGTTACCACGGCGGAAACTTAAGTCTTTAATACGATATGTCATTTATCTATATCGATTAGATATCAAGGGAAATATAAGGCTCGTGACACAAAAATACGTTTGTACAACAATTTATACTTTTTCCCTTTTATAGTTGAATTCCAACATTTTTTTCTTAAAATATGTCAGCAAAGCTGAGACATTATTCCTCACAATCGTACTTGATTTTCGATTTTGGATAGATATCAAGGGAGATAAGTGGCTCGACACACAAAAACGCATTTTAGAAAAATTGACTTTTTTGCCTTTTATGGGTCGAATTACGAAAAATTCCTTTCTTAAAATATAATGTTACCATGGCGGAGACTTTATTCTTTAATATGATACCTCATTTATCTATATCGGTTAGATATCAAGGGAGATAAATCGCTCGTGACACAAAAATCGGTTATAGAAAAATTTATACTTTTTTCCTTTAAGGGTTGAATTCCAAAAACATTCTTCTTAAAATACGATGTCACAAAGCTGAGACATTACTCCTCATAATCATACCTCATTTATCGATTTTGGTTAGATATCCAGTGAGATAAATGGCTCGAGATACAAAAAACGTATTTTAGAAAAAGTGACATTTTTGCCCTATAAGGGTCACATTACGATAAATTCCTTTCTTAAAATGTAATGTTACCATGGCGGAGACCTTATTCTTTAATATGATACCTCATTTATCTATATCGGTTAGATATTAAGTGAGATAAATCGCTCGTGACACAAAAATGCGTTATAGAAAAATTTATACTTTTTCCCTTTAAGGGTTGAATTCCAAACACATTCTTTCTTAAATACGATGTCACAAAGCTGAGACATTGCTCCTCATAATCCTACCTCATTATATCATTTTGGTTAGATATCCAGGGAGATAAATGGCTCGAGATACAAAAAACGTATTTTAGAAAAAGTGACATTTTTGCCCTATAAGGGTCGAATTACGATAAATTCCTTTCTTAAAATATAATGTTACCATGGCCGAGACCTTATTCTTTAATATGATATCTCATTTATCTATATCGGTTAGATATTAAGGGAGATAAATCGCTCGTGACACAAAAACGCATTGCAAAAATATTGATACTTTTGCCCTTTAAGGGTCGAATTCCGAAAACTTTCTGGCTTAATATATGACGTCACTAAAGCGGAGATCTTAATCTTTAAAACGATACTTCATAAACGGTTTCGATAGGTATCCAGGAGATAACTGACTCGTACACAGAAAACATTTTTTTTTAAAATTAAATTTTTGCCCTTTAAGGTCGAATTTCGAAAACTTTTTGCTTAAAATACGATTTAACCAAAGTGGAGACCATAAGCTTTAAAATGACACCTCATTCATTGATTTCGGTTAAGTATGCAGGAAGATAAAGGCTTGTGACAAAAAAATACCTTATAGAAATAATATTATATATAGGTTCGTGTACGATGCTATCTCCACAAAAAAAAATTTATTTCCTTATGTCATTACGCTTTGTTGACGTCGAAGTTATTAGAGGTGGGTACAAGCAACGGGGAGGAATTCGGACATGGCCATTTGAAGGAAGCATCCCGGCATTCACCTGGATTGATTTGGGAGATGGGGATTAGAACTCGAGTCCTCCCGAATGAGAGGCCAGAGCGCAAGTCATTCTTGATCACTGCTGTCTGATAACATAAAGAGTATCAGCAAATTAAAAGTTAATCAATTAATAAGACATGTGTAGACACCAACTGATACAATACAAGTTTCAGGAGAATCTCTGTTCAGCTGGAAGGAGACTGTAGACAATGAACGGGAATTAAATTATCCGTATCTGTGAAGCTACCACATCGGTGATTCGGGAAAATACACTAAACCAAAACTTAGATGGCCGTACCTCCCATGCTTCGTGTTGTTAAACTAGTGTGTGTATTAGCTTGGGTCGGAAGATATTCCCGTTCCTTGTTCCATATTGTCCCCAGTCTATAATAATCTCAACGTTTACAAGCCATGAAACCCATTTCCCGGTATGGAAATGCTTGAAAACTCGTTTCTGACCTGCTGAGTAATCATGATAATTGCTCTCGTTTATCACGTATTATTATCAACTTCGGAGCTCTTGCTTGTTTCACTGGGTACAAAATTGGATCTATCAATTAACGGTTAATAAAGAAACCTTTCCGCCATTTAAACTCGTTTGAAGCAGCAACACTTTTGCAGGAATCCAAATGTTTGGTTCTTTAAAAGAGATATGATGCAAGGAGCATAAAGTGGGAGCACGGTGGGCTGGAGAGCGGGACCAGATGCATGGCGTGGGATCCCGTGATGCGGGACGTAGGTTGCAGACCACGTCAGCGCAGACGCGATTAGCAGAGTGCAAAGCGAGCTATAAATGGAACGTCTCTCTCTCACACAGTGCCTTGTCCTGCCTGGTACCTATCCACAGCCACGTACCCCGTTGCTGTGGTGAGTGGAAATGTTCCGACATCGAATTAGGACCAGATACCGGTCCTCTCCTCCGGATTTCCGAAATAACTTCAGGTTATGATGGGTCCTTTGTAAATTTGCCCACAACCGCCTCCCGGCTCCAGTAACATTGCAACCGACGTACTATATAATATATTTTCAAACAAACCAGACAGGCAGAATATGCTCAAGATCTTAGGATCGGAGTAATGTAACCTTGTGACAGAAATTTTCTGCTCTAGTTCGTGCGTGTAGTACCATTCAGCTATTTACCACAAAAATTCTTCCACTGTCGGTAGCACGTGTGGAAATGTTTTTACGGATTGTCCTTAATACTCCGACCTTTGAGATTTTCGCTGCCTAGGAAATTAGTGTCTCAGAACAGTTTTGTGGGTGGGAGCGATCTTGTAGCTTAGACCGAGCGTGGTGGGTGAACGTTTAAAGCTCTGGCCTCGTATTCGAAAGGACATCGGTTCGAATCCCAGTCCGGGAATCCAGATTTGGGTTTTCCATGGTTCCCGCAAACCACTCCAGGCGTTATGCCTGGTTGTCTCCTTCAAAAGGCAAAAGCCGAATTCCTCCTGTTCATTGTCCCCAGACCTTTCCTATTCTAATGACCTCGATGTCTACGAGACGTAAAGCCATAAGTAAAAAAAAAAAAAAAAAAAAAAAAAAAAAAAAAAAAAAAATGTAGCTTGGTAAGTTAAGCCGTCGTAGTCTGCAGCGAAAGATACCAGGTACAAATGGCGGTCCTATCCAGGATTTATTCTGGACCTCAAACTGACCTTTGTCGCTGGCAGAGCTTTACTTAGTAGGCCTATATGTGAAATACGTTATAACCCTAAATGGTTTCGACTTCATCTTAAACTGTAATTTTCCTTTACCCGTAGAATTACTGCGTTAGCCAATACAGAGGCGGATTATGCGGCAAATTAAAACTGTCAACTAGGCAGCTGAATTAGCATCCAGAGACCACGGCTATTACTTTTTATTTAATACTGGGAACCAAAGTAGACAAAAATAGAATCTCAATAATGCACGTAGCACTTCATCTCTCCACCAATAACCCGCAAGAGTAAGAAGTTGTGCTATATCAACTCTAAACTAACCGTAACCAGTGTTGGCTGGTTACGTTCCATCGGTCATTCAAAAGACAGGCGTGCCGAATCTGCGAGACAAACATCATTTTCTACATTAACGCCTGCATTACCTTTGACAGGAAAAAGGTAAGATTAGTTTTAAAAAATATATTTCATGAGGATTTTGTTATAGTACAGAACTGGACAGTTAAATGTTCGCAAAATTGGATTTCAAGTTATCTGAACTACCATTGATAATTTTGAGTAGTTGCGATTTCAGGAGCGGACTGTGCACAATTAAAGAAAAAGTAAATGCATAAAATTAGTTGATATGACGTGTATAACACATGGAAGGGAATTGGCGCGTTGAACAGAAAAACCTCAAAGAATGGAAAACTCTTTACCACAACATTATAATACTCATCGATTCAAACGCTCGGTGGGCATTTTACAGCAAATAGCTTTGTTAATAATGTCATTCCGTTGGCGAAAATGCAATCAGTAGTGATACAATGTAGGGCTGCAAAGTACAGACGCCGCACAATCACACAGATCGAATGCTTAGACGCTCTTCTAGTGTAGTTATGGAATGGTACTGAGAGATCGAACCTGGATGGTGAGTTGTTAGCATAGGGACAAAGCATTCGCGCCCGGCCCAAACAGATTTCAGTTCTTCATGGTTCCCCTAAATCACTCCAGATTAATGACGGGATGCTTCCCTCAAAAGACCATGGTCGAATTCCTTCCGGTTCCTTGTCCTTAATACTTTCCCACTTAAAATGACCTCGATGTAAACGAGTCATCAAACCATAAAAAACTTAATCATTAAGTGTTGTTAATTTCTCAACGTCGATTTTTTCCCCAAAACCAAGTCATGTGACAAAACATAATTGCACCTTCTATTATTCTTTTATGCTAAGATAAAATCCAACGAATCGGAGAATTTGCTGAACTCCTCTTCTACAATGTAATAGGATTTAAATCACATAGTATGCCAACATCATAGCAATTAATCCACGTAATTTGAAAATCTTATCGAAGTAGTCAAATTAATTTTGAAAAGAATTTGATCTAGAAGTATTGACTCAGATCGATATTCTTGCTACTGCATAAAACCGAAGACTTATTAATTGTGGTTCACATCGTATGTACCCGGTTTCCACGCTTCAGTGTTCTGTAAAATATTACTTCCTCATGCTGCAAAATCGAATTTCAAGAAAGTTAATATTATCTTCCAAGTTGTTCCGATTTTAGTCTTTTTTCATAAAAAGTAACATTTTTAATGATGGACTTCTGCTCAAAGTGATGCATATCGGCGAATAAAATCCAATAGTGTAGACTATAACTTGGTTTTACAGAGGCAAAGTTGTCTTTATTAGTATAAAATACCGATTTCAGGAGTCTAATTTTAATTTATTCTGGGAGAAAATAAGTTAACATTTAACGGCTGGATATACAGTCAAACTACACGCATCTGTCATCAGCTGTTACCCGTCATTCCAATCGCGAATGCATAACGCACTCACCGACCGTGGTTGCCTCGCATTCTGGAGGACGTGGTTTCGAATCCTCCTCTTCCAGCCATCCAGATTTGGATTTTCCATGGTTTCCCCGAATCACTCTAGGTGAAAGCCTGGACGGTTCCTTCAAATAGACAGGGCCGCATTCCTTGCAATTCCCCATTCCTTAACACCCCCTCCCCCCCCCCCCCCCCCCCCCAAAAAAAATATAATGCACTCCTTGCGAATACTACCAGCCTGTTGGTTTGTAGATACAACCTACAGTCCAAAAATTATTGTCATTAACTCCAAGTGTGTTGACTGATCTTGTTACCAACCAAAAATTACAAACTGCTGACATGCCAGTGGAAATCTCAAACAGGTCTCATATCCCCTCTTAGTTCGAACTGTTGTCAGCCAATTTCGTGATGGAAGGATCGTTTCAACACCGTTCCTACCTGTGAAAATCCAACCAATAAAATAGTGCCGATCAATTACATTCACCTCATTCAATAAGGAGAGAGTACCGAACTCAAAAAGCCAAAAGGGAAACCTCAAACGTGTGCGAAAGAGTTATGTTACAAAAAAAAAAAAAAAAACCATGAGCAATGGGGTATCAGACTACATGACAACGTACTTAAATCTTTCAAACAATAATACCGGATCTTCGTTACATTGAGTTTGTACATTTCAATACACCGCCACATTTTTCATGTTGTCATTCTGAAGGCAAAGGTAATTTATGAAGCAGCAGCGTCCTCGACAAATGTCATAAAATTGATGGGATAAAATGTTGGGCCTTGATCTTTTGTTGCATACAATGTGCACACTAACTTCTGAGTGAGAATTAAGACCTGACGCAAGCCGCTACCTTGATGAAAATAGTAACAGTCCACTAAAAGACCATTTATCAAACCATTACCGGAATAACAGACAAATTTTCTACGACTGACTTGCAAAATATTGACTGCACTGCACAACAGTTACTTCTGGAGCCTTCGAAGGACTTTCACACGTCATGGATCCTTGATACGCCCGTCTACCCGTCAGTAATAAATTTATCTCCAGGCGGCAACACACAAAAACTTTCATACCTGAAGAATGTCCTCAGAATACCTGCAAAATTATTATTATTCATCCAAATACTCTACTGTTTGTGAAAATTGCCACGCCCAGAAGGAATGGTCCGAATCACTCCAAAATCGGAGGATATGTAGAACATAGCAGCCATAACAAGTCATTAAGGCTGGAGAAAAATACCTTGAACATAGGCTCAGTGGTGCCATCTTTTATTTGACCAGGAAATATTAGTATTACGCCACGCTCAGTCGGTTGTAGAACCGTAAAACGAAATGGAAACGTGTAAGGAAGTGCCAAAATACCTCGTCGACGTCAAAGGTCGCAAGATCAGCATGTCAGTTAGTTCGGAAAAGCAGTTTGTCGTACCGTTACATTGTGATCCGTACAGGACACGCTGCTACGACGCTGAGGCGCGTGCGGAACCAGTGGATAGAAAAGTATCGTAATCAGCAATGAGAGGGTACTGGACCACACAATATGACTCCAAAGCGGGACTACCGCCGCGCTGTCTAGTTCGCATTGCCGTAACCGACAGAACGGCTTCGTCCACAGTGTTGGCTCGACGTTGGAGCAGTGTGGACATGTCTGCCTGCCTCGATGGTTTCACGCTGTTTGGTGACGGCTGGACTGATGACACATATACACCGACGAGCCAAAGAAACTGGTATAGGCATGTGTATGCAAACACAGAGATATGTAAACACTCAGAGTACGCCACTGCGGTCGGCAACGCCTAAATGAGACAACAGGTGTCTGACACAGGCGTTAGATTGGAAACTGCTGCTACAATGGAAGGTTATCAGGTTTTAAGTGAGTTTGAACGTGTTGTTGTAATCGGCGCACTAGAGATGGGACACAGCATTTCCGAGGTAGTGTTGAGGTGGGGATTTTCTCATACGACCATTTGACGAGTGCACCGTGAATATCGGGAATCCGGTAAAACATCAAATCTCCGACCTCGCCGCGGCCAGGAAAAGATCCAGCAAGAACGGGACCAACGACGCTGAAGAGAATCGTCCAACGTGACAGAAGTTCAACCCTTCCGCAAATTGCTGCGGACTTCAATGCTGGGCCATCAACAAGTGTCAGCGTGCGAACCATTCAACGAAACATCATCGATATGGGCTTTCAGAGCCGAAGTCCCACTCGTGTGCTGAGTGCACGACACAAAGCTTTACGCCTCGCCTGGGCCCGTCAACACCGACATTGGACTGTTGATGATTGGAAACTTGTTGCCTGGACTGACGAGTCTCGTTTCCAACTGTATCGAGCGGATGGACGTGTACGGGTATGGAGACAACCTCATGAATTCATGGAGCATGCATGTCAGTAGGGGACTGTTCAAGCTGTTGGAGGCTCTGTAATGGTGTGGGGCGTGTGCAGGTGAAGTGACATGGGACCTCTGATATGTCTATATACGACTCTAACAGGTGACACGTACGTATGCACCCTAGCTGATCACCTGCATCCATTCATGTCCATCGCGCATTCCGACGGAAATGGGCAATTCCAGCAGGACACACGTCCAGAATTGCTACAGAGTGGCTGCAGGAACACTCTTCTGAGTTCAAATACCTCCGCTGGCCACCAAACTCCCCAGAGATGAACATTATTGAGCATATCTGGGATGCCTTGCAAACGTGCCAGTCAGAAGAGATCTCCCACCCTCGTACTCATACGCATTTATGGACAGCCCTGCAGCATGCATGGTGTCAATTCCCTCCAGCACTACTTAAGACATTAGTCGAGTCCATGCCACATCGTGTTGCGGCACTTCTGCGTGCTCGCGGGGGTCCTACACGATGTTAGACAGGTGTGCCTGTTTCTTTGAATTATTGCATCCGTTTCCATTGACTTCGAAACATCAACTCCTCGTACTGCAGTGGCACGTAGCGTGATGAGTGGATAGGTGTAGTTTTTTTCTGACGAGTCCCTCTTTAACTTCTTCTACAGTGATGGCCGCGTACGTGTTAGACGCTACCGCCATGAATACTATCGGGAAGATTGCATTGTTGAGCGGCATAGCGGACAAACTCCAAGTATGATGGTTTGGTGCGCCGTAACAGGCGATCTCGTCTTCTGCATATTGAGTACAACCAGAACAGCATCCGCTACGTCAGGGAGGTTTTAGAGCCTGAGGCACTGTCGCTCCTGCAGACAGCTACATATGGCCATATTTCAGCAGTACAACGCATGGCCACATGTGGCGAGAAGTGTGCAAGCCTTCTTCCAAGAACAACGGATACCACTGCTTCACTGGCCTGCACGTTCGGTTGATATGTCACCTGTCGAACATGTCTGGGATATGGTCGGTCGGCAACTTGTTAGTTCTGGTCCTTCTGCAACCACTGTCGATTCTTTGTGGACGCGTCTGAAACCACCGAGCGTGGTGGTGTAACGGATAGCGTTCTGGCCTCGCATTCGGGAGGACGGCGGTTCGAATCCCCGTCCGGGTATCCAGATTTGGGTTTTCCATGGTTTCCCCAAATCACTCCA
Organism: Vandiemenella viatica; assembly: GCA_031002005.1. NCBI lineage: Eukaryota > Metazoa > Arthropoda > Insecta > Orthoptera > Morabidae > Vandiemenella > Vandiemenella viatica. The sequence goes on from JARYHS010008074.1 coordinate 158,944,079, forward strand.
GGCGAATGCCGGGATGCTTCCTTCAAAAGGCCATGGCCGAATTCCTTCCCATTCCTTGCCCCCATCCTTTCCCGTCTCTAAAGACCACGTTGTTAAAAAGGGACGTTAAACTGTTACAAAAAAAAAAAAAAGTCTGAAACCGCATGGCAGTGTGCTTCCCAGCAACATATCCAGGCTCTCTTTGACTTCATAACACGATTTTTACAGCCTCTGATCACACCACGTAGTGGCTTCACACTGTACTGAATTCTCAAGGTCAAAGTGTACGTATAGTTCTGTAATTCTTATCATTTGTGTAATGTCCCTAATCTTAAAAATAAATTTCATTCTAATCACAGGGCTTCTTCTTGGTATTTCAATTTTCAGAAACAGTAATATATGATTAAACTTAGTAACCATCGCGCTTAATGAAAAGAATATTCACTAAGAGAAACGGACATGTATAGATAGATGTAAGCACCATATGTATGTAGTCCAAGAGGTGTGTCCCTTAATTGTTATTCGAACATTTTCCTATACATACTCCTACAAAGAAGTACTTACGATCCTTTGAAGAGTAATTGACCTGAGTGAATTTAAGATGGCACTATCAAATCTACAGTTTATAGTTTCCGTTTGTTTTGTGTGCAAAATCCTTTCATCCTTTCGAAGATACTAAAAAAAAAAACGCAATGATGCATTATGTTACTGACATTGGAGCTACCAATCTCTGATCAAACGAGGCACATGATTCTGGAGATCGGATGATCTGGCACGATCTCTTGGATGTAGCAACGTAATTGAAGAGTCCGTCGCCGTTGAAGGTGACAGTGCCGCCGCAGGTGTTAGCACTGTTACATCAGTAAGTCATAAACGGTGCTAACAGCAGCTAACGGCCCAATAGTACATTCCTCCCGGCCTCAAGGAGACTTCAGTCGAGGTCACCTCGAAGGGGATCCCTCCTATAGGGAGTCCGCCTCAGAATACAATGGAAGTAACTTGAATCCATAAGCACACAGTCTGTGTAATGGGAAAGATGATTTCATTTTCACGTAACCGTCAGCGCTACGTGCGAATGAATAAGTGTGATAATTAGCGACACTTACCGACTGTCTTGCAGACGTTTGACAGCGCTGGCGTCTAGTTAATTAGTACAGACGAGACTGAGGCTGTACTTCTGACGTTCGTACATTGGAGGAACCATGGAGCTAAGTGAGAATGTTAGGTTTTATTTTAAACTGGATTAAAATTTAAAACAGTGTAGCCAAAATTTTAAATGATTAATAAGTGCACGTTAAATTTCAGCTCTTTAATGACAACCGTTTCAAAGGCCATGTGCATCCTAATGTGTCTTTCGAACACTTTTTAACTCACTGATTAATTCCTTTCTCTTGTTATTAAGCTTAGGGCTTTTAGGATCGACTCCCATTTCTTCCTGGGTGCCTTTTTTTCTTTCTTTTTCTTTACCTCCAAATCTTCCTTAACTTCAAGAATTCATCTTCAAAGTGCTTTTCCAACCATTCCTCTGTTGAGGTTTTTTTTTTGTGGATTTCACTCCGGCACTGACGTTTCCAATCCTCCTCAGAAACAGATGTTTGACCTAACCTCATTTCCGCTGTATTATTTGCACAATCATTTGCTATTAATTTGTGACTTACCATAATTCTTGTTTCTTACAAATTGTGTTAGGAATTGGGTGCGAGGAACGTTTGACTTGATCGTTGATGCAACTGGTGACTTTCCATGTTTGTCACGCTACTAAAAAGACAGCCATCGCATTTGTGGTGAGAAATCTGGTGTTGGTCCTTATCTGTTTGTTACCGTTTCTCCGTCTCCCTTAACCAGTCTACTATTCTTGCTTGTTCTTCATATTGTTTTTGCAAAACTGATGAGTGACAGAAAGAGTCAACTACAGCGGGAGTCCAGAAATATATCAAAAGATATTGACGTTGCTAATAATATATGTATGCTGGCAAAGCTCTACAAAGATATGAAGCTGATTTTATACGTAGGAAGCGATAGAAATTCAGTCTTTTCCTGACTACACTATAACTAAATGATAACAATTTCGTCTGATCTTAATGACCTAAAATAAGCCCGATGGGTGAGTGGTGAAGCTCTGGCTGACATTCTGGAGAACTCAGGATCAAATCCCCGTCCAACGATATTAGTTTCGTTTGAAGATCTCTCGGGCGTGCAGCCGGGTAATTTGGTCGTAGATGCAAGAATTTTCGATGACCCGGCTCCACGCCCGAGAGATCTCCAAACATCAGATCCGCCGGGAAAACTTACGATTACACATCATATTAGTTTCGATTTTATATAGATTCCCGAAATCACTCCTGGCAACTGCTGAGATGGTTGCTTCAAAATCCATGACTGAATTTCATCCTGTTCGTTGTATGCATTCCTCTCCCGCCTCGAATAACCTCAATGTTGACGGGACGCAAAGCCATGAAGAAATTATAGAAAACAAAATTTCATGACATATTTCCTCACCGACTACATCGTATCTAAAGGTAGTGTGACTGACCATCCTACCCAGTGACGGAGACCTAATATTCACCATGAAATCAGAACCTGGAATGTTCAAGGTAAAAAATACGATGCCATTTGTATCCCGGTATACATTTGAATTGAATCTTTAATGGGATACTGATTTATGGATATTATTATCTTAATTGCTCCCACTTTTCTACGTCACAGTAAAAAGAAACATGGACCATGCACTGTACATTATTCGGAATCTCGTCAAAATTCAACCACCGAATCTAGGTCATCCAAATAGACGGAAAGTAACAAATTAAAGAAAAAAATCATTCCTTCTATCTGGCTTATTATCAGCGCCCGAGACTAATTTTTTCAGTTTTTTTTTTTTTTTTTTTATTACAATTTCATTTTATTTATAGATAAAACTTAATACACTTCTTTATTTTTTTCTAAAAAATCAAGCATTGTCTTGGCACTTATTAATTGGTACTTACAGTATTCCGGTGTACTCTGATCATTCATTGTTTGAGCGTTGCAGTTTCTTGAATTTGTAATTAATAAAATTGGATGCAGCAATAATTACTGACAATTTTACTGATTTATTATTATTATTACTAATGATCGCCAAAGGATCGAAATTCGACCGTAATTCATTAAGTTATTTAGTTTCTTTCCTGAAAAAATAATAATCCTTATTTGAAGTTGTTCTGTTGCGTTTGCTGCGAGCATAGATATATTATTACTGAATACGTTGACATCGTGCTGCGAGCGTTTACCAATACGTTATTAGCTTGTGTTGCCTTAATTTCCTGCAATCTCTACATAATTAAAACGATACACTTCACGCGTGACTGTATCCGAAATTTTAGCTTCTGAACTAACCATAGCAAATGATGAAATGTATATATGAATGTTTTCAAAATAATTTTTGACTTTCTATTTATCGATGGCTCATTTAGTCTATCATACAATGAATTAAAATATTCATTTTGACATAAGGCCATTAAAACTGCTTTAGATTTATGACAACATGAAGTAAGCGCCTTTGATTCGAAATGTATTGCATTGCAAAACCTTTATTGTAAATTTGAAATTATCAAAATTTCTTGGAATGAAATTTAATGCGCATTTAAATGTATGCATCAAAATAATTCTATCACTTTGTGTGTTCACTATTTAAATTAGGTCTATTATCATTTTGAATTTCACGCAAATAGGTATTCCTTCTTTTTGTCTCCCTCTTTTTCCGACCTGTTAATGTTCTATATCGAGTCATAATGGAAGTAGGTGCATAAATCCGAATTAAAAAAATCCGCAATGAAATTAACCAAAGTTTAACATTTTAAATAATAAAAATACCATGTAGTAGTACCTGGCATAACAGCTACATTCCTATTCGAAACGTTCCTTTTCGAAACGTTCCTTTTATAACTTCAAAGATTAATCTCTACTTTATGTGACTCTCTTGTTTCACCAAAGACCACACAGGAATTGTATGGAGCCAACTTTTTCAAAAATTAAGTTGAGGTTCTACTTTGCTAGCTAGAAGCTAGCCTAGGAGGGAATAGGACATTTATCACAATTGGGAGTGATTGCAAAGTAATTAATTTCCAAGAATCATCTCCTTTAGAAATAAGAATATGATTTCTGCTATTTTGATATATTCTCTTTGTGCTTATACAAGAAGAATTTTTTTCATACCTCCTCAGTAATAAAGACTAAATTTAGATTAACCGAACATGAAGCTAGCACAAGTAAATGTACTTTTATACAAACTGAAAATCGAAAAAGTGATGTGACGTTTATTCCTGTAATTCACTGACCAGTCACTCACTCAACATGCGCTATTTCTACCGCATTTATCAGTCTTGGGTTTCTGAAGGAAGCAAGAATTATCTGGAGCGACGTCTTTCGTAATTTTCTTAAATGTCTACGTTTCCTCCCTGAGTTACACAAGCCATCCAGAAGCTTCTGTTCCTCTTCCCTAAAATTGCATCACATGGAGAACAGAATTGCGTTGAGGAAAATCCCAGTTTTGCACCTCCATTCGAAGAAGCGCAGACCACAGGCCAGCCGTATCGTGGACTTGTGATTAATACACACCTCTGGCGCTAAAACACTAAGCAGTGACCAGTTAGATAGGCTTAGTTGTTAGCAGCTGGCCGACAACATCTGACTAATCCCACAGGTGACGGTGTAAGAGAATATTTCCACAGCTGGTATCCAGACTGAGTTACGTCTGCATCTGTTAGTAGCGGAACTATATACTGACTTAGTATACAGATTTATGAAACACTGAGGGATGATTTTTTTTTTTAAATCGCTCCACTTGATCAGCATATGAATTAATTCTTTCACTTAATATTTCCCAGGACTACACTCCCTCAAAACGAAGATTTTGAGAAATGCTATGTCCCAGTGAAAGATTTCATGATATGGCTGAATTTGGAAGCTTTGTGAAATACAACTGCCATCCCTTTCTACCTTAAGCTCCGTAGATGTTCATAATTTAAAAAAAAAAAAAAAAAAAAAAAAAAAAAATTGGATTTTCGGTAAGAAATAATACTAAAATTGTTTACTTAAAGGCAAAAGTAATGATTATTACGACACGCAGCTAACATTTATAAAAGATATTTTGAAAATAAATTTTAAACAAAAGTAGTCTGAAATGAAAAGAACAAATGCCATATTTGGAAAATTGATTTATGAAAGGACCAAAACATTTACTCTTCCGAACTACCAAGAAATTGCTTTGAAAAAGGAAAACATAAAACAGAGTTTGAAAGAAAGACTAGAAATGAAGTAGCGGTCTATACATGTGAAGTATTGCGTTGAACCACAAACAATATCATCATGTCATCGGATCCCGATGGGACACGGAATCACGAACTCTTCCAGAATAACAGGAATGATTAGAAAAAAATTTCTGTTCTGAATCTCTCAAATATTTTTGACGTAATTGTTATATTTTACTGATGTATCACCTATCCGTAGCCAAACATTATTCGCAACAGTTGTTTTCAAATGAAATGTATTACGAAAGAAGATAAATCAGTTTTTATGCAATGATGAAAAAAGGAGCTTCGTCTAGGTAATGATTACTGTAATTATAGGAGGGAGAGAAAAATATACAACGATAGTAATCGTACTATTTTATCTAGATTATTCCAGTAATGGTGGTGGGTTTGGGGATGAATTACATCGATATTAATAGAATTATTTATCAAAAACAAGACATTTTTCTGAATAAAATTTTCTCGGATAACTAGGCGAGTTAGACTATCCATCAAATACGACGAAGTGACAATGGCGGCAGAGTATTTGATCGCCGAAAAGTCGTGTTTGATCGGTGGACAAACTCGGCTAGTTACCCGAGAAAATTTTATTCATTTTCAACGCCCAGAAAACCTCCAGTCTTATAAAGACATTTTTCTGTCGTAAAACGAGGAGAAAATTAGCTACATCCTATATCAAGAAACAATCCAGAGACTTGTTTAGGCAGACACTAAGGAAACCAAAGAAAATGTATTTAAACCTGAGCCCTTCAGACGTTTAACTGTTGCAGCACCTCGCTTGGTAATTCACTACAAGCCATTTCTAAGATACAAGTTTTGCGACTATGAAACTGAAACTGAAATAGGCTGTGTCAATTAAGAGAACTTGAAAGCGAAATAAACAATTCACCATTGTATAATTACCTTATAAAGTATTGTTTTTCACATATTTTTTCTATATTCAATAACAGAGCTTTAAATGTTTGTAAAAAGTTATTATAATACAGTGCGGGTGGTATATATTAAAATCTTATTCTCTGCTTGCACACGTTCCTTCCGATACAAGAATACCAACTAATTTCCAGTCATGAAGGGAATTATTAGGGGAGATAATTCACGTATTTAAAATTAAACTAAAAACTCCTATAGACCCATCAGTAAGCTGTATCAAACCGTATGTATTCGTTACTGAGTAACGAATGCATCGTCTAACTCGAAGTACCGAAACGTTACTCACAAATTAATTTCGTTACTCGTATTTGTAGTATGGATGTCAACTTGAATCGATAAAAGAACAAATATGACGCATCATGTGGGAAATGGAACAGTTCGCCCAACGCCTAAATGAATCTGAATGAGAGAATGAGCATTTCGACACCGTACGTCGTATATTTCTATGAATTTTGATTTGGATTCGTTTCGTTACAAAGGAAAATGTGTAAGTACAAACATGTTGCGCGTATATTATTTTATTGTAATTAATATTATTTACTGTTAAGTGTTGATATTTTTAAAGCGGTAAGTACAAGTAATTAAAAAGTTATTTTGTAGTTTTGCTTTTGTTTAGCATTAAAATTTGCGTACATAGCATAATTTGTAAATAGAAAATTTTGATAGATAATTTGAGATGGTTATTGCTTTTTTATTGATCATTCCTAAGTGAGTGTTTATTAATTTCAAACATTTATGAAATGTGTTTATTCTAAAATGCGATATTCTAACTTCTATTTTATTTTACAGTGCAAATTTTACCAATACTTACTTTACTAATTGAACAATTTACTTTAACTTTACAGAGTATGAACGAAGTCATGAAGTAATTCGTATGCGAAGCGACTCGATGCGATGCTTCATACTAGTGCTCTATTGTGTCAAAAGTAACAAGTAACGAAACGATACGATAGTAACGAAGTCGCCCCGTACGCGACGCGACTCGATGCGATGCTCGATCGTACCAAAAGTAACGAGCAACGAGTATGATTGCTTTAGTAACGAATACATACGGGTACATAATTTCTCATTACTTTTACAGCTCTACCCATGAGTGCTAAAGTCTAATCGAGATAAAAACTTTAGGCGAACCTTGTAAGAGATTCAGTAGTTGTATATGAATATCATGTTTCCAAGTTTGCTAGAAGTTATTGTTTTATTTAACTAATAGTACCAAACCATACTATAATTTTTGTCAAACGCTCGAATGTAAAGTTACATGCGAGAATTGTAGCGCATGAGGACTTGATACTTTCCTTACTTTCTTACTCGGGTAGCATTCACGCTGACTTGCTAATGCTAAAGTTAGTCGAGATGAGTTCCTATGATAGACCACTAAGAGTGTTTCCCAGTAACGTCAGTGATTTTTACTTATATCATCGATTGTATTTTTAGGTTAATTAAGTTTAGTTAACAATTTTTTCCTCAGCCGTCTATTAAAACTTCAGTAACTTTACCCCATCTTTAAACTTCTAATGCTTTATTTTACAATCTGCTTGCCACCGGCCTCAACGTAATGAAGTGAAGCTATAAAGTTATCAGCATAGATAAGCACTATTTGGTTCCAGTCTCTTATTGAAAGCAGATAAACTTTTTGAATACTGCGAACACAACTTTTCTTTTTCCACGTCATGCTACGTCTTCTTCTAATACGTCATGGTAATCAAATATATTTATGTATCGCGGAAGAAAATGAGCTCTATCAGTTTTACTGATAGTATTAATTCCATTTTTACCAATTTACTGTCACCAAAACGAACCATATTACCTTCAAAAGATCGTAATTTTTAATATCTTAATAGCGTGCTCAGATATAAATGCCATTTGCTCTGCTACTTGATATAATCGTTGTGAGTCTGTTCCATATAAAGTGGAATAACAAGTTCTGCAGAAAAGAACTTTAAGGGAATTTAATGGATCATTTCGAGCATTTGGGTACTCCATGGTTTCCCCAAATCTCTCCTTCATAAAGTCATGGCCGAATTCCTTCCCATCCCTTGCCCACTGTCCTTTCCCGCCTCCAATGATATCGAAGTCGACAAGACGTAAATCCACAAGCCAAAAAAATCAATTAAAAAAATCAAATAAGTACTAATAAATATCTAGAATAGTTGATGAGGAATTAGGAGCGAAAAATTATGCGATGATAATGGAAACATTTGGCACTGACTCCTGCAGTTACAGCCACATGGAGTATCTTCATGCACCATCACCATTTCTGTAGCATGCATTGAAGATACTTTCCCCACTCACGTATACGAATGGTACAAAATAAGAATGTGTTCCTTTGTTACTTCTGTCTGGGGTGATAAGGTTGTAAAGGGATTGTTATAAATTAATAATGTTCCAATTCTAGATGTTAACTCCACGGAAATGAAAGTACTGAATATGGAAATTTTTATTTCCGTGTAAACACAATCCCACGGAAAGGAAGGAAAAGTAGTGAATATGGAAATTTTTATTTCCGTGTAAACACAATCCCCGGTAACCAAAATGTGATATGTACATTTGCTCACGGTGAAACCAATATTCAGTTTAACGTCACAAACGGAGATTACACACACGGTGTAGTAACTGTGTAGTTTAAACCCTCAATTGTTTTTTTTTTTTTTTTTTTTTTTTTGTAATTGCGATAAACCATTCTTATCAGTTCTCAAGTCAGTAGACACAAAAACAATGCTGCACACCATAAAATTTTCTTTATTTACCCACCTTACCTTCACATTTATCTGGTATTTAAACCTTCATTAAAGTACTATAAGGATCGGTACGACTTTTGTAAGTCCAAACCGCAGTTCAGCAAAATTTCGTAAATGTTCTACAGTATATTTTGAGTATACCGCCGGTCAGGTAACTATATGAACTGCGGGCATATCGGAAATCTGATATCTGGTGAATTTGAGAAGTACTCGAAAAATGAAATGCGAACATTAAAACTGCCAGGTTGCTTTTTTTGCATTATTGTGAATGGAAATATTCTGTAAAATACGCGATAGCCCTGAAGACGAGGCTTATTTAATATTACTCTCCAAAAAATTCGAAGACAAACAAGGCATTTTCCTGAGACTACTTCCGCTTTGCTGTTTGCTTTAGGGCTGTGCAGCTTGTCGGGGCTGACCAGCTGCCTGTTTGATTTTTACTTAGCAACCACTCTAAAATTTTTCACATGTTATAAAGATCGAATTACCTTTCAGAAAAATTCATTTCTGTTAACTATTTGCCTTCAAGTAACGCTATAAATAGAAAGCACCGTGACTGTAAGTCCTGATGCTACTCCAGACATGAAGACCTGTTATTATTGTTTAATAGGGTACGGAGATTAACGGTATATTGTTGCACTCTAAATTACTTGAAATGTGTCCTATTGGTGGATTATGAGATATATGAACAATGCTAGATTCGTACAAGCAACCGTATTATTATTATTATAATTTTTCAATCTTTCCCTCACCATCTAGATGAATTCTGAAAGATTTAGATTGTAGGCTTCCTGTTCAGCCAGGAAGTTTGTCTAAACCTTAAATTGATCTTCACCTCTTTTGCTTCGTTTACGGTGCTTCGCATTAAGCTATAAGGCCTTTATACTCCAGTATTAGATGCCAAAACGTAGGCGGTTAGCGCTAGAAAATGAAACTCTGTCGATAATGCGACCAAGGTGTCTCTTTAGGACAAGGCTGCCCAATAAATTTTGGAGATGGGCCACAATTTCGATTATAATTTAGCCTGCGGGCCACATAATACATGCCTACAGTCACAATAGATCATATAATTATAATTACAGTAAAAAAGTAAAAACCATTAATGAGACCTTTGTAGATGATTTTTTAATTGTAATCAAAAAGTAAAAAACTTCAATGAGACCTTTGCAGTGGTTTTTGAGCTAGCCGTTGGCAGCCCTGCTTTAGGATCCTGACGACCAATAACACGCCTATTTATTTAGGTAAACACTAAAATGGTCTGCAATTTCTGCTTTAACCTACACTTTTTGCAGACAGAATAAAACAACTACCTCTAACACAAAATAAGCGATTGGCATACAGGTAGCCAAACTCAGTTATATCTTGTGTTTAATAAACTGAACCGTTAGCAAGATATAACACTCAGCGATTATCTCAATTGAACTGGCTTTTGATCATCATCCTACCAGTACTTTAATTACAACTTAAACATACTAATTCACCAAAATTATTCTTAAATAATAAAAAAGATAGTAAAATCATAATTTAATTTACTGAGCTTCTAAACTACTGAGCCGATTGCATGTCCTCACTCAAGCAACTATCCAAATCACAAATAATACCGCTAGGAATTTACCAATAACTTATTCTGGTAGCTATGAAATGTGCTATTTCCAAAGAAAGCATTGTACCAGGAATATGTTTAATGATGGTATTTACGGCTATCGCTGTTCCCTGACCCGCGGTTTTGCCAGTGTACTCACAGACTCCAAGAATAAAGGTGAATGCACTTACAGTAGGTTCAGGAAAGTTTGGAGGGGAAGGCCGGGGCTGACCGCTGGCTACTGCGGCATTTCGACGAGAAGCGCTTCCAGAGATGCTGACCACTGCAGTTCAGACGTCAGCTCCACGAAGGTCAAGGAGCTGATCCACACGTCAGAGGGACTCCACGCGATGCGGTACTCATCCTCCAAGTACCGCCTACTCATTCACCCCTACTTACGACATCTACATCGAAACTCCGCAATTCCAGTCCCTGACGACACGAATGGATATAGAAGTCTTTGCGACACCTTATTTCCCTTATTTTATCTTCTCCGTCTTGCAACCAAAATCTGATGATTGGAGAAGTGCTTCATTGCAGTAGCAGACGTTCCCATATTATTCCGTTAATTCAAGCGGAAAATGCGTCCCCTAAATCTCATACTGTCGCAGCACAATCATTCTGCAAGGTCTGCGACACTTACCAGTACGTAGGAAACTGTGGCAATGGATCACAAAACGCGTATTTGTTATTTGTACTTTTTCACACTGTTTATTTGTCCCTTGTAAAACAGATACCATATAGCACAACAATGCTCCACATTCCCCCCCCCCCCCATGGTGGATATGATGTCAAAATGCTTCAACTGAAATAATGACCTTAAGATAGCAAGTGTTCCTTATGCGTTCTTGGAAAAGAAAGTCAGGTAATTCTTTCATGGAATGCGTTACAAAAACTGACGAAATTTTCGGCTCTACAACTGCGTGTTGTAAAAGAAGTTGAATATTAGTCAGCCTTCTTTCACAAAAGACTATATTAAAAAAAACTAAAAAAAAACCCCTTGAACTGGATGGTAACTACTGAAAATTACTGTTGAATGTGAACCTCACTGAATCAGCGGCCTTGCTGTTTGCCAATTCGTTAGCTACAATATGTAATGTCTATCTATAGAGAAGCGCTTATACTTAGTTACTCTACGTGAAGGTCGGTTTTCATCTCACGAACAATCAGGACAAAACCTAGATGGTAACAGTACGTTTAGCACCGAGCACGTTGCGAGCAGTAACGCATTCGAGAGGACGTGGGTTCGGATCCCCATCGGGCCATCCAGATTTGGGTTTACCGTGGTTTCCCTAAATCACTCCGGGATTATGGTTTCAGAAAATTCAATTTCTTGACCCCGTCTCTACTGACCTCGACGTCGACGAACGTTAAAGCCAGAAGCAAGAAAAGTACGTTTAGCAGTCGGATGAGCATCTTTTTTGGCGCATAACAGCAGAACAAGCACCCCAAACAGATAAGTAGAATGTAAGGAGATAGTAGTGATTTAATGCTGTGTTTACACTCGCTCTGTAGGAAGAGAATAGTGAATAGTTTGTCATAAGTAGGCTTTCGCCAAATAGTTAGTATTACTATTGGTTAGAAGTTTATTTAATAAGCGAATTTAATATTATAGTTCGAATATTTATAAGGAGTAATTTTTGTTATTTTGGACGGGAAGGAATTCTGGCATGGCCTTTTGAAGAAACTATCGCTGAATTCGTCTGGAGTGATTTTGGAAAGCAATAGAAAACCGAAGTCTGGATGGCCGGATAGGTATTTGAACCTGCGATCTCCTGAATGCCGAATATGAGGATTTAAACATAGTCTCAATATAATCGAAAAGCTCAGTAACACATTATTTATCAACTAAAGACATGTTGTAAGTGATAATTTTTTATTAACAATTTTTCGTCTTGCATAGTGCAATCCTATTATTTTCTGATTGGCTGCGTCTCTTCAACTGACCACACTCTCCTCGGTTACGGGGGTTTTTCTTCTTTTTTTTTTTTTTTTTTTTTTTTTTTTTTGGTAACTGCTTAACCTCTCTTAACAGCGAGGTCTTTAGAGACGGGAAAGTATGGGGGGCAAGGAATGGGAAGGAATTCGGCCATGACCTTTTGAAGGAAGCATCCCGGCATTTGCCTGTTGTGATTTGGGAAACCATGGAAAACCCAAATCTGGATGCCCTGACGGGGATTCGAACCGCCGTCCTCCCGAATGCGAGGCCAGAACGCTAACCGTTACACCACCACGCTCCGTCTCGGTTGCGAATGTGGTTGAAGAACCGTAGATTTTGCTGAAGTCTTCTTTGCAGCTAACGACGTCTTCCGTTATCTTGGGTTTTAAAATATCCCCTCTTGTTTCTTTTAGCTGTCCTATGGTGCTTATTGATTTAGAAAAGTAGTGAACATTTTCGTGGTTAATATGTAATTTTCCATGCTTTGCGTGATTATTCAATACTGGCTTTGCCTATTATATCATTCACTCTGAATTTGAGATTTTTGCCGCCAATTCACTAATAAACTATTAAAAAATGTTCGCTAGGTAGGAAAATACCCAGATAAGAGCCTTTCTTTATTCTCCTCCTTTACTTCTCACTTTATGTTGTACATAAATGTTTCAAAGGTACTGGTACACTTCATTTGTGTCTCAGCCAGTTGAAACAAAAACTAGGTAGCTGCACTTCAGAAAATTTTATGCTCATGGATGACTCGCAAGCAGTATTGTTCACAAAGCTCCTCTGAAAAAAATATTTTAGGTTTAGCTGCCTAGCGCAGGCATGGTAGACTGGTTTATTAATATGAACATAAAATACTCAATTGTACTGCAAAATCATTCTACGGTAAATTAAATTATTTGAGCGCACCGTCACTGTGAATAAAAGGCTTTTGTTATACTCTTCGGACATATAACAAAATCATACACATAGACGTCAACTTAAGAAAATTATACATGCCTATACAAAGGTGAAACAACTACATCTTTTTTTCTCTACTTGCATGGATTTTGTGATGATTACTGTGTAATTTGTCCGTATAGCATTCAAATTGTCACTATCCTACGTTCCATTAAAATCCAAACTATGATTTCTCTGGAACTACATTACTGTTGCGAAAATAGCAACACCAACAAGGAGACATGTGATTAAAATAAAACTTATTCTATCCAGATTTTGGATTTTCAGGGACTATCGAAATCACTCCAAACGAATGTCAGATTGGTTCTTTCAAAAGGCCGTCGCAGAATTCCTTGCAATTCCTAGCCCCCATTCCTTTCCAGCTTCTAATTACGTCGGGGAGGCGTAGAGTCATGAAAAAAAAGCATTCGGTAGATTTGCGTGATGCGAGCATTGACACAAACTCCAAACTCTATTTTGTTCAGCAACATTAGAACCTATTCAGCGTACCGGATAGAAAGTATTCTATATGTTAATCGATGACACAAGAGATCACTGTGTGTAGTTTCGTTGAAATATGTCCATTAGTTTTTGCGTCATGCGTGCACAGAAAAGCAAAGGTTCCAATCTTTACGACTGTGGCCTCTGGTTCATCTTAACTATTTAATTAATTGGGATAAAAAGAATCTCCTGTGTTAACGATAACATATTATGCTATCACTAAATGCAGTTTCGCTGAAATCCATTCATTGATTTTTGCGTGATGCGTTCATAGACACAAAACTTACAAGTATCCGTTTTAGTATAAGAACTGTCAGTACAGTTTACTTAAAGTATTCCAAGTGTGTCTGTAGAATAACTTATAACAGATCATACAAGAGAAACAAAGCCAGTTGTGGAACTATTCACAGACCAACTGTGTCTGTCTGTCCGTCCGTACGCCTGTGCACCATTCAAAAACTAATAACCAAAGCTCAACGAAATTACACCTAGTAACTGCTTATGTCATGAGTTAGTTTGTGGAAAACTTTTTATTGCGTTAAGTGGGGATTCTATCATTACCGTGGCGCCACAATCTGATGATTGATTCTTATAGAACTCGAAGAGACAAATTTAAAATAAAGAATAAATTTTTTTGATATCTCGCTTAGTTCTCGAGATATCGTATCTCAAAATTGACGTAGTTAAGTTGAAATACGGCCTGTATCAGAAGAAAAAACAACAAAAGCAGAAGGAACTATACCCATGACTGATTTTTAACATGCTATATCTCGAAAACCAAGCGGGATATCAAAAAAAATTATTCTTTATTTTCGGTTTGTTTCGTCGAGTTCTAGAAGAATTCATCATCAGATTTTGGCGCCACGGTAATGATAGAACTGCCCGTTAAGTTACAAAGTTCGTGGCCAAAACAGTCACAAGCTGTTTGTGTGGGATCTGCAATTCAATATACATTCCTTTCTACGATCGTATTAAATTGTACAATTAATTTGCCTATACATTTATCCACTAAAACTAATTAAAACATCAGCAAATGACACATGGCATACTCTTTTGCAACAAATCATCGAATTGAACTCGTGAAGTTGCTTATTGGGGCAGTTGAGTGTAATGTCATACGATTGCCTCTTTTTTTTCGACGTCGAGGTCATTAGAGTCTGGAGTAGATGCGGAACAAGGAACGGGAAGAAATTCTGCCATGACCTTTGAAGGAAGCATACTGGCATGTAAAATCGAATTATTGAGGTGTTTACTAATCCCACGTCTGGATGTACAGCTTTTTCTCCTAATGTGTGGGCTGTCGTACAGGTGGGGCAGGGATACCCGTGTGTCTGCATTCACTGAGGCGTGCAGATCGCGAAGGAGAAAGTGATCTCCCCTTGCTGTTGTCCAGACAGCGTAGACGCCACTTCCAGGTCGCAAGGCATCGGGTGTTGCCGCTTTGTGAGGATAATGTTCATCTGTGTGTTGTAGAATGTTTCTGCCCTGTTCCGCGGCTCAGCCTTTTCTTTCATCTCCTTGCCAGCACACATTGTAAAACCATCTCACGCCAAAGATTATGGGAAGGCTTCACCCAACTGGCAACTGCTAAATCATAAATTAAAACAAATATTTCTTCGGCGCACGGGACTATGTGGTTCGCTGACTTTTTTTTTTTGCTGTCATCAGTCTCTTGACCGATTTAATGCGAGATCTCTTCCTTTCTTGTGCTAATCTCTTCATATCAATCATACCCCTTACAATCAATGTTTTCAATTATCTGCTTCATGTATTCTAATCTTTGTCTACATCTACAGTTATTACCATCGAATGTTCCCTCCACTAACAAATTAAGCAATCCCGCATGTCTTAAAATGTAAGCCACGTCTCTTCTTTCTGTAAAACTCTTCCACAAACTTCTCTCCTCACCAATCATCTCCGAATCAACGTACATTTCGTACTTTACCTGTTGATTAATTTTCAGCAGCCTTCTATGACACTACATTTCAAATGTTTCAATTTTCCTTCTTTCTAGTATTGCTAAATTCCATGTTTTGCTTCCTGAAAGTTCCGTGTTCCACACATATTGTAAAACGTTTGTACTGAATCCTAGGTCAATGTTGGAAAATAAAATATTTCTCCTTTTCAAGAAGGCTCTTTTCGCTAATGCTATTCTGCTTTTAACATCATTCCTGCTTCAGCCATTTGTAGTAACAAAATTAACTTACTTCTCCTATTGCATCCGATCTATTTTTACATTTAATCTACTATTATCGCTGTAATTTCTGCTACATTTCATCACTTTTATCTTCCTTTAGTTTATATTTAGTCCAAAATCTTCCTTCAGCATCTTTTTCATGCCTTTCAGTAACTTCTCAATATCTTCGATCTGTTCTTAGGACAAAGTCATCATCAAATCGCAGCATACTAATTTTTTTTAACCTTGTGCACCAATACCACATTCATTTTTTTTACATGCTTTATTGATTTCTCTATCAAGTTTATTCAGTCTTGATCTCTCAGGTATAAAGGTTGAAATGAACGGAACCATCAATCTGACACGTCCGTGTGTTCGACTAGAAACTTGTTGCCCCGAGATCTGCAGCTATCTTACATTTCACAAAATACGATACTACAAGAGTAAGGAAAGGTGTTGGATGATATAGTAGTACCGACCACACTGTACCGTCACCTAAAATAAATTACGCAAGTTAAGCAACTAAACCCGACCAATCTACTATTTTAATACGCGTATGAAAACAATGCAACATTGAAACGGATTCTATTAGTTCAGAAGACTCCATAATTCCTCCAGAAGTGATATTTCGTCTGTATGACAATGACACTGATCAATAAATGCAGGATTTGTCTTATCTTGTTCATTTATAAGAAAGTATTTGGTTTTATTTTCATTGGGGTTAACTGAAACGGATCGTCTAACTGGGAGTAAAGGAACTTCCTTCTCAGTCCTGTGTTAATTAACTGTGAAATAACTAACACGGAAATAATATTGTCATGAGCTTGAGTTGATGGAGCATTCGTTCGGAATGAAGTAAAACAGGTACAACGGCAAAATAAAAGCAGAACTATTACTTTAATTTGATTGATAACTTTTATTTTGTACAACTGTTTAACTGCTTTTAACTAGTTGTGGAACAGTAATACTGCAGCAGCAGATACTAAATACGTTTTGCCTTCTGATGAGTAAATGGTGCAGTTCAATATTCTTTTTTCACTGTGGGTAAATAGAACTTAAATTTTATTATGAGCCCGCTACTGCTGTGAATGTATTGCAAGACTAGCTATAAAAACGTTTTTAACTAAAAAAAAAAAGTAGGTTAAGATCGTTTTGAAGCCACCAGGGACCATTACAATTAAGCCCCTAGAAATTCTACAACATACCTATAGAAACAAAAAGATTTTTTAGAGGAGGGGTGGGATTGGGGACAAGGAACGGGAAGGAGTTAGGCTATGGCCTTTTAGAAGGAAGCATCTCGGCATTCGCCTGGAGTGATTTGGGGAAACCATGGAAAACCCAAATCTAGATGCCCGGACGGGGATTCGAAACCGCGTCCTCCCGAATGCGAGGCCAGAACGTTAACCCACCACGCTCGGTGAAACAAAAAGAGAAATCTCAACAAATTAACGTAGCAACATTTATTTACATAATATTTAGATCTATATTAATAATCATATGCGCATCACGTTTTATTTTATCCACAATAAGTATGTCTCATCATCTACATGGAGTACTCCTATGAAGAAGTTTGTCAGTAGCTACATAGAAATGCTTTAATTGTGATCGTGAGGTCGGGTGACATAGCCCAAACTTCTAGTTTTATGGGTATTGAGACAGGAAATATCTGTCAATTTGTTACTTCGCACTCCATAATAACCGTGGGGAAATGTTGCGTTGCTTACGTCTAACAGTTTGAATGCGGTTCGCATGCACACTCTTCCGTTAGTTGTTGACCGCCATCGCTCGAGGCGTTTCATGTCTAATATGTTTTACTGTGCACTGTCCACATTACACGTATATTAGGGCCACGAGAACGCTACTGTCAGGACAACGGCATTCCGTTCATGACATGACTCGGTAGAAAAATATTTAGGTCAGGAGAACGCATCTTTTGCGAACTCATGTCTTACCCTTCCATCTCGAAATCTATTTTGAAATAACACGTGAAACATCTGCTACTTAAAACTTGGTGTCCTTCGGAAGATGTATCCAGATTTATAAAACTCCATTTAGAATATCAGGAGGCCAGCCAGAAATGGGCTAAATTCATTTAATTTTTTTCTACTATGGGATGTTGCTTCTCTCGGAGATTATGCACTTAAATCTGTATTTTGAATTCCTGGAGGTATTTCTTACAAGCCACTGACTGACTACAGCAAAGACGAAGATCATTTTGCCACTACAACACTTTTCTCTCTCCTATTGAAGACGTAATCGAACAGTGCGCATCATAGTGTTTACCGGCCAATCACATCCACAGCATGCTACATCAGCACCCTCTTGTGGAGGTGCCGCGATGCGAAGGTAGGGTGAAAAGTTCTCGGCCTGTCACGGAGATGGTATTTTCATCAATACATCTTTTTTGTGACGTTGATATAAGGTGTCGGAAAAACGAATGAGAAATTTGAACATGATCTGTGGAGTAATTTACTTCATACTGTTTTTAAAGTACATGTTTGTGTCTCGTTGAACTGTATAAACTAGAATATCGTCATAAAATCTTTCGTTTTGTACGCTTTATCGCTAATGGAAAATCATCCGAGTTGTTTAATATTCTCATGTAGCCTGCTCCTTCAGTTGCAACAAGGAAGAAATGAACGACTGATCACAGATGAAAAACCCGTCGAGATGATGCGCAATGTGGTACTAGACAATCGGCTATTAAAGACGTATGACATATCTGAGACCATAAGCATATCGGAAGAAAGAGCACGTTATATTTTACATTAAGAATTAGATATGGCAAATCATTTTACAAGATGAGCGCCACATTTGTTGAATGATGACCGAAAATAATTGTTAAAACGAATATCTCAACATTATTTAGGTCGTTTAAAAGAGGATACTATCAATGTTTCGTTCCGCTTTGTTACTATAGATGAGACACGTAGCCAGAAAACCAAACAGCAATCAAATCAGTGGTTGGAAGTCAGTGACTATGCACCAAAAAGGTGAAGTACATTTCAGAGTTTCGTAGAATTAAAAGGCGATTCTTTTTGTTGATTAACTCAAAAACGATAAACATATGACTGGCGAATACTACATAAGTCTTCAAGAACGATGAAAAAAAAAAATGTGAGAAAAGACCTTGATTACGTAAGAAAAAAATTGTCAGGAGAATTCCCATGCTCACAGGGGTGATTTGGAAATGGAAACACTGAAGGGTCCGAAGAACCAATGTTGTAACATACACCCTATTCACTAGATTTAATCCCCGCTTACCTATTTCCACATCTAAAGAATGGAAAAAAGCTGTGACTCAATGAAGAGATGATAGATTTTTCCTTGATCTTCTAGAATCGCACTTCAGGTATGGATTACATTCATATGAGGTATGTCGTATAAAGTGCATTGAACCGAAGATGAAGTACATGGAGCAATAAATGTGTTTTTGATCTGAAGAATACATTCTGTCATTGCCAGGTCAAGTATTTTTCACCATACTGTTACACATCTCTCAATCAACACACTCCAGTAGAATCCATCAAACGTGACCTCTGCCTAAGCAATAACAATACATTTCTCATTTCCCTGATAACCGGTTTTGAAAAGCTACTAATTTAAGCAGTATCTTAAAAGAACTCGATGTTTTAATAGGAATGGTTCTTTAACCTGACTTCTGTTTACAAGTGCTTCCCGTTCGTTGTGATGGATTTCGTGATCTTATTAGCATATTTACTATGTAAAACATAAAACTCAGAAACAGATCCGCCCAAAAGGATGAACATTTCGAAGGAAACACGAGGTAACAGCCGACGGCATAACAGAGAGATCGGTAACACGAAATGAATTATTTGGAACCCTACAGTCACTAAATATCCTCATACTGGTTTTTATTTAGTCTATCACGAATTCGAAATGTCTTACACTCGCACAGAATAAATAAAAAATAATATATTTATAGCATAGGGCTGGAATAATGACAAATTATTTTCAGAAACGACTGTGCAAAGATGGCTATAAACATTATGGTCTAGTCGGAAGCAGAGAGAGCTTCTTTGGGAAGAGGAGAAATGAATGGGAACTCGAAAGTAATTACGAAAGCTATGTATTTCTGTAAGTGTTTGAAAATGTTAGGAAGATCGACAAGAATTGAAGAAGTTGTGAATGGGTGTGTAAAGACGTAGAGCTTGGTTGAGAGTCGATAAACAAACTGGAGGGTGGGCGGTAACGTTCGGCCCTGACACTAGAAAGGAAGTGGGTGCTATTCGTGCTCCGGCCATCTGGATTTAATTTTTTCATGGTTTTTCTTAATAACGCCAGCTGTAAGATTTATGGCTGAATTTCTTTCCATGTCAACAAATCGCTCCTGGATTTAGTTAAATAATGCCCCAGTAAACAGTAACAACAGGGTGAACTGCATCAAACCAAGGAGGGAAACTGACGACAGAAAGAGCAAACAAATCAACTGTGTCAACCTTAACCATTCATTTTTATAATTTGATGTTGAAAAACAGTATGAACTGTTTCGACAATGAATAGACCGTTACAGTAATGACAACAACCAGTAAAGTCATAACGATATATCCATGAATACTATTTCTATTCTAACTTGAAGTATGCGTCGTCATCTGACACACATAACTTCACAATCGCTTCTTACCGTGTCTTTGTTCAATGTATTTATGCCGATTCGCACAATATTTGTACTGTTGAAGAACGCGGTAAGTTAGAACTACGTATGTCAGCAACATGTACTACGGTATAGGGGATAACCACAATAAAATTAAACAAATATGAATACTTAACACTATTCAACACGTTCCCGAACTAGGCACATAGCTGCAGTTTCCGTAAAAAATTACATTCGTGTTAATGTTAAACTCACTATGAATACAGAGAAACAGTGACATGTACCATTTCTCCGAATATTATCGTGAGCAAAAACATGTGATGCCAGTGTTAGCTTGAGTGTTCAACAAATCAAAGAATGATGACCATGGTCTGAGTGGGTGTTTACCAGTATGTTACGCGGTACATTTGATTAAGAAGTACTGTCTTTGGAAAGAACTGCCAGAATTCAAACATCCAGCCAGACCAAGAATTCCATAGTTTCATGGGAACTTATGTATAGTTATAAATCACTTTCCTCAGAATAACTGTTTAATTGCATCTAGCAAAAATCCTGAAACAGTACAACTGCACGTGATACTCAACTTTTTATTTACAATTGTGTGTGTCGTAAATGATGTGTTTTGCAGAGAGTAGCGAAAGAAGAGAACTGTTGCTTATTATTTAACAGCGTCTATTAGCTACTGAAACATGTGGCTGTTTCATGATCATTCAAACATAGTTTGAAGACTTATAGACACATACATATCCCCAGGGGCGTAGCTACTATGGGGCTAGGCGGTGTAATGCACCGGGGCCCCTACGCTCAGGGGCCCCCAAGCATACTTCAGGGGATCCCTAAGCGCAGTTGAGGGCCCACGTGCCTTCACCGTCGTCTAAGGGAGCTCTGAGAGACAGGGAGCCCCCTCACTAAGAGGCCCTCACAGCTCACGAGGGCCCTCCAAACACAAATCAGGGGCCCCCAGCCTCAGCTTAGGGGGCCCCTACCAGAATACCAGCTACACAAAGCAAAAAAAAAAAAGGTCGCCCATCTGGCCCAAAATAAATTATTTGCACCGGAGCCCTTGTTGACCTAGCTACGCCACTGCATATCCCACTGGTGTATAACGGCAGGCTGTTCAGCTCCGAATATCATTTTTACTATACATCGTTCACACAACTCCTCAGATCTTCTAACTTTCATGAATAATTTTATCAGATACTTAAGGCACATTTTCAGATAATTCTGATGACTGACTAGCTATTTCAACCCTTATCAATAATGTGTACGAAATATGTGAATACCATTCCGAAGAAGTTAATACCTGTGGATAAATGCTTTTGGTACTGTCTTTATTAAAAACTGTTTAGTGCTACTGAGGTTTCTAAAGATCAAGATTCTGATCGGAATCGGATGAAGACATACGGTTTCTAATTTGTGTTATTTTGCATTATGTATCGGAATAAATTTGTTAATTGAACAAAAAAACTTAAGGAATTACCAGTGGCGGATTCAGTGGGGGGCTCAATTCCCCCCCCCCAAAAAAAAGTATCTAGGTTCTCTCCCGACATCGTAATTTTGGAGACTTGTTTTAGCTCTACTGATCTTTTAAGGGGTGGCTTGAATATAAAGCCCCCCCCCCAAACGAAAATTCTGAATCTGCCGCTGGGAATTACATATTACAGTTGAGCTTAAATATTGATTAACAAATGAAAAAGTAAAAACATTTTAGCTACAGCAGCGTTAATATTCATGTAAAGAATGTGATGATGATTAAGGCACATACCTACAAGTTCTCCAAAGCATACAGGTAATTATGTATTTTAATTATTATTTTTACATATTTTGCGGTTGATTACAGGAAGGGAAATGATAGAGTGGTTGGAAAAATGTTCGTAGTAGCCGTGCTGGCTAATCCGCCAAAAGTGTTTCTATTAGACGAGTATGGTTAACCAGTGCAACATTTATTAAGGTTCGCGTTTCTGGGACGTATCCGTCTACATGTCTGACTTTTTTTTGTTTGTGGCTTTACGCTTCGTCAAGATCATTAGAGGTGACAAATGACTGGGGGCAAGGAATGGGAAAGAATTCAGCTATGGCCTCTTGCAAGAACCACCCCAACATTCACCTGGAGTGATTTGGAGAAACCATCGAAAACTGAATTCTGGATGGCCGGACGGAGATTTGAACTCGTATCCTCTAACATTGAAGGTCCGAGAGTTACCGCTCACCCACGACGCTCGGTCACACGTATGATGTACTGCTCCTGCAACGTAATATCAAGTGGACCAAAATAATTTCGTATCAAAGTATAAACTCTCCTACCGTTTGCAGTTCGTACTTTATCTCGCGGCTTCTTATAGACTACCGAGCGTGGTGGTGAAACGGCTAGCGTTCTGGCCTCGCATTCGGGAGGACGGCGGTTCGAATCCCCGATCGTGCATCCAGATTTGGGTTTTCCATGGTTTACCAAATCACTCCAGGCAAATGCCGGGATGCTTCCTTCAAAAGGCCATGGCCGAATTCCTTCCCATGCCTTGCCCCCCCCCCCATCCTTTCCCGTCTCTAAAAGACCTTGCTGTTAGAGAGACGTGCCTTAAGCAGATAAAAAAAAATAAAAAAACTTAGACTACGTAATGTTAGCGTCCTACTTATACAAAATAAACCCTGAACTAAGATACAGAGAAAATCTCCGAAATTTTCGGAATTGATTATCTCCTGTAGTCTACTACTATACTACTTATTACTGCAGAATGTAATCAGTAACAGATATGATAATAGAGCTGGAATGGGATTAATTGGAAGACAGGAGGAGGGTGAAGAAGGTCATGGGAGTGTACAAGTCGTATATTGGTGATGAGTCATGGGAAGATATTGGTGTAAGAATTAAAAGTAATCAATTGAAGGAAAAAGGTGACCATGACCGGGCACTCGATTTCATGCACAAGGGTGTAGGAAGATTCTCTTTTTTTGGTAAGGGTGTCAGGGATTGGAATAAGTTACCAAGAGAAATGATGAACAATTTACCAAAAATGTTGAAAGGATTTAAAGCTAAAATTTGCAGAGGGCAAATGTAGGTAGGTGCAGGAAAGGGGGGGAAATTGGGTGTGTAGGGACATTGCCACCGGAGCGTGCACTCCATCGCAATTTAATTAAATTTTATTTTTAATTATTATTGTTAGTCGCCGATATTTAGCCTCAGTCATTCCATGTTCAGCTTCCACATAACAACAGAGCTCCAGTAAGCTCTTAGTGATGCATGTTAATGATATAGACGTAGTATCAGCCTCTTTATCTGAATGCGAATAATTTGGATTAATAGCCATATTATTGAAAAGAATTTCGTATCAGCTGCAACCTATTAAATACCTCATTTTTAGCAGTGCCTGCTTAAGAGAAACGTTGCATAGATGTCGCAAGAATGGAAGAAAACACTGGAAACTAAAAGCCTATGGAGAATACCCTTCAGCGTCGGAAAAAGCCGGAAATAGTTAGATACAAGGTCACGAGAAGAGAACAAGCTCATCGTACAAAAAACCACTAACGCACAGGACGAGCACTGGGAAAGATAATTATGACGATGTTAACACTGGAGGTAGGATTTCTCAAGCAAATTTTGCTAGTGGTTCCAGCAAATCTAAAGGACCCAATGTACACTCAGTTCTTCGCTGTGTCCTCACAAGTAGAGCCGTGAAAGTAACGAGAAATTCTGTACCCGCATATATTCGTTACTAAACCAATCAGTACCCGTTTCTTTTGATACAATGGAACACTAGCATCGCGTCGCGTCGCAAACAGGACGACTTCGTTCGTAGTTGGTAAAGTTTAAGTAAATTGTTTGTTAAGTAAAATAAGTTTAGGTAAGCTGTTCGTTTGGATAAAACTTAAAATAAAGTAATTAACATATGGACCTTACGGAAAACATCTGAATGTACACTTGATTTACTGTAATGAATAATCTAATTTCAAAACAAACACCTGTTTGCATATATATATGTAAAAAAAGAGCTGACCTTTCACCTGAATGTGACATTTTATCTAGTGACAATAACTAATGACGGTTATTTTTTTAAAGTAGCCTACTAAAATACTGCATACAAACCTTATATGATAATGGGACATGTATTAAACAAATATTATAATATTATTTCCTCATCAAAGTATTTAGTTTTTAAATAGGAAATTTCACCGTTGTCTTCCTTTACCGTTTTCATTTATTTTTGTAAATTCTTCATCTTTTTGTGATTAGATTCGTAATTTTTGTTGCGTCACGATTACAACAAACATTCGACATCAAAGCCAGTACCGCATTGATCACATGGATCCTGCGGTAATTAAAATTCATTGATTGCTATATCACATTACTTCTGATACAATTGAGCACTAGCATGAAGCATCGCATGAATGACTTCGTTAGCACTTTGTAAAGTTCAAGTAAATTGTTCATTGAGTAAGGTAAATTTAGGTAAATTGTTCGTACATTTGATTTACTGCACTGAATATTACATACTTCAGAATAATACCTAATATCACAATCGCAACACACTTAAATCATCTAATTTCAAAACAAACATCTGCTCATTCAATCGCTGGGCGAAGCGTTCCAGCTCCAGCCTGACACGTCGTGTTCGTTCGTTTATCGAATCAAACTGACATCTATACGACAAATACGAGGAAGGAAATGAATTTTTAACGATTCGGTACTTCGAGTTAGGCGACGAACCCGTTACTCAGTAACGAATACATTCGGTTAGCTGCAGCTCTACTCACAAGTTATACATTTTTGTAATTACTATAAACGTGAGTTAAAGTCGTCTTTGCCAGAAGTAAGAGTCAACTTGCAGAATAAAGATGGAGTCACCACACGTAAAGGGAGAAAACTACTTCTTGTGTGGCAACGTCAGCGTCGATGACTCGAGTGTCTCAAATGATTCCGACAATCATATGAAACAAGCTGAGTTTTATTTATTCGCGTCATCCGTCTCTTTCGTGGCCTCCTAACCGTCCCGTAATTGTCTTCGTATGTTAAATCATGACTGACAGGCTTACAACGATCCAAGGTTACTTCCACATCAACGGCTAGGTTTAAATTATCGTGAACGTGGTATCAATTGTCAGCTCCTAGGCTGGGTTTTTCCTTAAGAAACTGAATTGAAAACAATATTTTATCTCTACATTGAGAAACCGTCTCGAAATTGATTTTCGCTTGTTTCCATGTTCCACTCGTAAACAGCAGATTTAAAGATCTCATTGGCTCGTCGAATTCTGAGATCCATTTAAACTATGAAAGAATAGTTGTTACCCCGCAACTTCCTTCGCTTAATTTTTTTTTTATTTTTGCAGAGGGATACGAGATGATCTTTTACGGAAGTTACTCCTACACACTATTTGACATCCTTATTCACTTGTCAATATGTAGTAAATAGGTGTCGCAAAAGCAGTGATAAATCCAATGGGGTTACTATTCTCTAAAAAAAAAAAAAAAAACTGACGACTTACAGTAAAAATACCAGTAAAAGTACCACCTATTGACATAATCGTAGGTAGAAAGCGATAGTAAATAATCCTTTATTCATGCCTCCTCTGGAGGTTGCTGGCAGATTTTTAATATAACTTCAGCTAAATAATTTCGTGTGGTATTAATGATCTACTAACAGAGTTTCTTACCAGTTGCTCAAACCGTCTTAACAAGTCCGTTAACCCAGTCAGGTAACAGGAACCAGGCCAGGGTGAAAATCAGTTTCAATTAATTAGTATAATATTAATTATCCATTTCGATTGCGACTTACGTTTAATAGCTGCTAATTTAAGTACACACTTCTCATCTTGTAGACCTCACATCAGAATTATGGATATTTGATCTCTGCGATCGCAGACTATACATTTTTCGAAAGCCCATCAAAATCCGAGTAGTAGTTTATGCATGAATCGCATTCAACGAAGAATCCACGTTAATTTATGAACTTTTTTACCTTAAATTTCTCAGCTTTTCGATTTCACATCAAAATGAAACCCATCCAATTTTATCCCCGGGACGACGGAATGTACAATATTCAAAACCCAATCACGTTTATTTAAAAAACTTTCTTTTATTACTACGATTTATTCCTTTTCTGTAGCTTAATGCATCAAAATCCATTTTAAAAATATATTTATCTTAAGTGAACAGACGCTATCCCGGTCACAGTTTTGTTCTATTTTACCGGTATTTTTAGATGTGCGCAATATTTTATCATATACTCGACTGCTATTCACATGAACTTTCGTTCTTAGGCACGAACTTATGAACACTGCTGAAAATAATATTAAAATTTATGTTATTACGCATGGTTGTTGCTCAATATCTTTGAGCAATTCGCATATTTTGTATTGATGTAAAGCATATGAATTCATAATATAGAACATTGGAGGTATAACATTAAGCAAAATGCCGCATATCTGAAGCGTTTAAAATATCTTTTTCCATTTCTGATTTAAGGATAAAACAGTGACTTCTTTTTGGGTATATGTTAAAGATTTAATCTTATTATTCTTACTAATAATTCTCTTACTAAATGATTAATCCTCGTCAATGTCCTATTAATTGGTTTTATGAATTCAGCGGTTAAAATGTGCAATCAAGCGCCTATACTCACAAGTACTAGAGCAGAGATAATTTAATACTAGAGTCGATTGTCATTTAATCGTAGAAAGTTACCGCATAATCGTATCGTCAGATCCCATAATAGCAAGAATCAGCTTACAAGATTAACAATCGCATTGTTGTTGTTTGATAATTTGGTTTAAATTAGTATAGTTACAACAGCCATTTTCACCAAAAAGTTAACATCGTAATTAACGACAATCCTAACAAGTACCGGTAGTGAACTATGCAGTGTTGACGTTGCTAAAGTTTGATTCCGTTATTTTTCTGTACTGTGATATTTATTTATACGTAACAGTAAAATGATTTGCATTTGTTCCTATTCGAACTTATGAAGAGTATTGTTTTCTGAATAAGCAGCTCTGCAACCGCCTCATTATTTGACGATAAACTTTCGACGAAATGGAATTCAATTTTAGAAACCTGTATAAGCTATTATAGTATGAAAAATTCCTGTTGCTTCTATATAAATATAATGAAAACCTAGAAGTTATGAGGTCTTTTGGCGTATTCCATTAAAATTTTTGTATTATTATTTGACCTGACAAAGGCACAAGCGCATTGATATCGAAGGGCAAATCAACTAGTCATAGAAACGAACTACTTTAAATATTCCACTCTCCACATGGGCCTACTAATCTTTTATCAAGTTTCCACTACTGAGGGCGATTACTATAGTTCACTAATAGCCTAAAAAATTGAACTACGCAATAAGTACACAACTCTGGTATCTCCTTGAATGGAGATGTATCTGCCATATAGCAAATATTAATATAACATCAGATTATTTCCTGCCGAATATTGCGAACGTTCTAGATCACGATTATACACGACTATTTTACGTGATTAACACATTGCTCAGAGTTCTTATAGTAGTATTCAATACTGCATGCCTGTGACAGAAATGGACTACTCTTTAAGACTAAACTTCGATGGTTTGCTTAAATTAAACAAAAAAAAAACTAACAGAAATGTTACTCTCCGAAACTACCAACACACAACTAATGGAAATATCTTTTCGAAGAGTTCTCACGTTTTTTTTCTCATATCGATCAGTATGCATACAATTATGGCGTAGCTACTGATCGAGTCACCCAGCAAAATTCGAAAACTTGTTTCTATTCCAGTGAAGAATTACCGTTTCTCGTTTCTAAGCAGGGTCGGCGCTAGGATTTAGGGGCTCTGGGTAAGCGTTCTTAGCAGTCACGTAACCAGTTGTGGACCCGTGGCGAATTCATCGGTTGGGGTCCTACCTCAGGCCCAAATGCCAAATGGGCGACTGGGTGATCTAGCCTAGCCCCCATCAGCCGGCGGGCCCGGGGCATTTGACCCGCTTCCCCCCCCCCCCCCCCAACGCGACCCTGTCACTAAGTGTAATCTTTAATACACTCACGATATAGGATTAACAAAATTTACTGCTGAACTTTCTCGATTGTTTACAGTAACAAAAATTAGTTAACACTGGTTTGTGGCGCTGTAGCAGTTCGGTAAAAATGGAATTCTAATTCCCACACATAATTTGTGTTAAAAGACGAAATACAAGTAGCCCTGCCTCTCCTTTCAAAACATTTCGCAAGGTATTGTGGATAAATTCAAGAATTGTTTCTAGTGGGAAAGCATCACCGGTAAAATTATTTCCAAGTGTATAAAACCACCGGTCATTAACCATACCTTACGACGAAGTACAAAATACATACACATGTTAATAACTTCTCAAACTTATATTGAATAAAACAGTGATCAATCGTATTCCGTAAGGCTAATTGAAAATGGATATTGCAAGCATTTAATATGAGAGCTACAGCTGCGTTAAACGCCTAGAATGTTGTGTAACAATAACAGCAGAACTTTTTATTTCACGTACGTTCGGTAATACTTTAAAGCTCTAGTAATCGACACCTTGGCAACATTTTCACACTCATAACAAATAAATAAAAAGTCAATTGAAAATAATATGAAAAATCGCCGCTGAAGGTCACGTGCGAATGACCTGAACAATTACAGTATGACGAAAATATCCACCCCACAAGCCCACATACATACTCGACCGATGTCGACTAGCGACTGTTGCAGTGGTCGATGCTTAACAGCAAAGCGGAGCATGAAATGTAGCGGAGGGGTACCCAAGAGGGGGGGACCAGAGACAGCAGTGTTCTTCAGTAGCGGGGAGCAGTAGGGGAAACGTCCTGTACTACTGTATATATAGAGCGCTCCGGCCACAGACCTTCACTCATTCGA
Source organism: Vandiemenella viatica (assembly GCA_031002005.1). Lineage (NCBI taxonomy): Eukaryota > Metazoa > Arthropoda > Insecta > Orthoptera > Morabidae > Vandiemenella > Vandiemenella viatica. The sequence goes on from JARYHS010008074.1 coordinate 158,973,623, forward strand.
GAGCTACGGAAGTGATAGCAGAGATCATTGTTATCGATTGTGACAAGTGAAAGTTTTTGCATAGAGTAAAAGCGAAGCGAATTTGATTTCAGGAGTGCACGTTCTTTCGGTATCGGTCCAAGTGTCTTAGAAGAAATCACCCAGTGCATTTTTCAAGTGAACTCCAAACAGTGCAGCATTAATATCAAACGCCGACAATGTGCCGATCGGAACTAACTGCCATCGAAAGTAGTAAAGTCAACGCTCAGTCAAACAGACTGATGCTCAAGAGAGAGAAGCGGAAGGCGATGCAGACACTACGAAATCAAGAACAGCAGCCTTCGGAACCTCCGCCGGCAGTGTGTCAGCAGCAGCCTCTCAACACTGATCTGCTGGCAGTGGCCACTGCTTACTACCGGCATGTCACATCTGCTGCTTCAGATTTCTTCAACAAATGGCAGCAAAGCAAAACATATAGGTGAGTTTTTGAAGCACAAGATTCTTATCTATATCAAATTTTAATCTTGAATTTTACATAGATTGTGTAGAATCAGGAAAGCCTTAAAAAAAAAAAAAAAAAAAATTAAAATGCAAGTAAAAATTATTTGAGCATTAGTTTTATTATAAAAACATTACAAGTAATTGTTTTAAATTAGAAGTAGGTCAGTCAAAATATGAATTTTCTCCATTTCTAATTACTTTTGCTTTTCAACATTTGCAGAATCCTTTTCAACACTACACAACCAGCTCATGTAGTTACAGTCATTTCTATAAGCCTCATATTAACATTGGTCTACCCAACCAAGGCCATTTCTGCAAGCAGTATCAGGCCATCACCAGTTATAAATCTTATCTACCTGGCAGCATTTATGATGCACTTTGGAGCTCAAATGTGGATGACATTTGTTTCTGGTAAGTAATCACTGAAATCAGTTTTAACATACATTTTAAAGCATAATATATATCGTCTTGCTTTGGAACTATATGAAATATTCATTTCGAAATTCAACTACTTAATATCAACAAAGTAATTTCTGCCAAAAATTAAAATACAACCACCTAATGCTAACATTAGTGGTTAGATGTTAAATTGTGTGTTACAATGCTGAATTTATTGTTGCAGGTTTGACACTTTATTTTGAAATTCCACGACATACATTTGGAATTGTGCAGAAAGCATTGTTCCCGAAATACTTTACAATCAATAGTGTCCTCAGTCTTATCACACTCTTTGTATTTGTGAAAATACATCCTAAGAGCACATGGGACAGCAACATTTTACTCCAGGTAAGGTATCTTCACTGTACTTTATTTCTTGTATAATTAACACTAATTTGTAGTATTTTAAACATGAAAATAAATGCAAAAGTTAAATGTACAGTTCCTCATAAGGTTTTATTTTTACCACAGATTTCTTGCATGGTGATCTGCTTCCTATTGGAACTTATCATCCGCCTCTATCTGACACCGCCACTGATTCGTCTCATGACAGCTAAGACAGCAATAGAAAAGGCTGCAGGTGTAGGTCTTGAAATTGGGAAACACGATCCTGGACTGCTGGCACAGTGTCCTCATTACATCAAGATGCACAAGGCATTTCGCAAAGTCCATATGGCAATCGCCATTGGTAATATAATCACTATGGCTTGCACAACTATTCATCTACATTATCTTGCCAGTAAACTGTGTTTTCTGTAAACATAATTTCATGAGATTTTTTTCCGCACCAAAATTATATCAGAAATGAGATCTGTCTTAAAACTGGTTCAATAGACTGAAATGTAGATTAGTAAAATTTTCTTTTGCACTGTGTACATATGACTGAATGGACAAAGTTCCAGTATTGTGCCAACTGATTTAATATTTGCCATGTAAATAAAAGTAGTTATAGTGTTTGGCATTATAAATAGTGAGTGCTCTGTGTCATTCGAGTGGATGACAAGCAAACAAACTTTTACACTAGCTCAAATAGTGTTTTGGTAGCAGCCTGTTATATATGTTTGCATACTGTATGTATGTCTGGATATGTTAATTTTCAAGAATCTCAGGTTACAGTAACCTGCTCACGAACACTGTAGATATGATGTGTGTGATATTGTGATCCATTACCAGACAGCAAAAACTGTTCCAAACATTTAGTACTGTCTGTTAAATGCATAATTTTTGTTGTTCAGTTTGTGTTCTGCATAGAAGACATATTCTGGCACACACAATGAACATAAAACTGTTTTGTGTATCATGTTTAAAAACAATGTCCTTTAGATTTCATAAAAGAAATCTAAAGAGACTTTTCATAATTCAAATCTAGTCACATACCATGTCATTCATGAATGTTTATTGATGTAACTTATTTATGTTCCTAGTTCTAGAAAAATATTTATTGTTTATAAGAAACAAAAATGAATACAATGAAATTTTTATATGCATTTCATAATTAAAATTTTTATCTAAAGTTTGGCATTTTCAAAACAAAAAAAAAACCTTTCCCAAAACTAATTTAGTATCAATAACAATACACCTGATTTTTCATATATATATGTATCAGGTCTGTGGAAATTCTGAATGCTATATAAGACCGAGTGTGGAGAACTAGTGGAACACACAATATAGTTTCAGTTTCCATGCAGTGCTTTAATTTTAATTGCGAATAACTTTGGTCTTCTTCTATGGCAAAACTACATTGAGATGTATGTATAAGAAACAAAAATTAATACAATGAAGTATGTATATGCATTTTATAATATATATATATTTTTAAATAATGTTATGCTTTAAAAAAAAAAAACAAACAAAAAAAAAACGATCTTTCTCATAGCTAATCTGGTATCAATAACAATATTCCTACCACATCTCATTGTAGTTTCCCCCCTAGAAAAAGGCCAAAGCAATTCGGTCTAAATATCGACATTTCAAAGTAAGATGTGGCACTATTCAAGTAGCATGGGAAATATTTATGCCAACTGTGGAATTCTTTGTTCGTACAACTAAGTTATCTTTGAAGAAAAAATGAGTGTAATACAAGAGAACTGGTGAGGGTATGAAGGTAAACTGACACTGATAAGTTTGGATCCTTTCTTAAAAGATGTAGGCTAATCTATCTTCTATGAACAAAATAAAAAGTACTAACTGGTTCAACATAGACTGCATAGATAAGTTGAATGAACTGAGCTTACTACACTACATTTTTTGCTCCAGAAGCTAATACACAACATAGGGAATGGAAATATCATGAAATAATACACACATACAAGTATTTGAAGGATAACAGAACGGTCAATTGTTAAAGGACTGTAATGGATATATGTACCTTTTAAAAGACAATGACCTTTAATCGTTGAAAAATGAACTTAATAAATACTTCCTCCCACATTAAAATTTAAATAATCATTAAAGAATTTGTAAAAGTTTATATGTAGAAAACCGAGTAATTAATACTCTTAAGATACCAATTCTTTTTTTTCACATATGGGATGTATAACAAATAATAAAAAAGGAAATTTGTTACTCGACAGAATCATGTAACTAAAATTTATGAAGGAGTAACTAAACCACCTCACGAACTACGTGACAAGGTGATTACAAATTAGAGAAAATATAATATGCTAACACTAAAGATAACTTGTAGAAATGTATTGGAATACATTGTAGAAGAAAAATATGCTAAAGAATTATTGCCAGGTTGTAGAAATAAGTGAGGTACTAGGTTGACTTCTAAAATTGCCCAAAGAATAAGCAGTGGTAAGTACACTACCAATAACTTATACAAAGACAGAGCAAAGAAAGAAGAATGGGAATCTCATGGTTAATCAGAAATTCAGTAACCACATCTTCACTGAAAAGCAGACCTGGAAATTAGTACACAATCTGGTAACTGAAGTCCAGAAACAAATTCAAAGCCATCAAGAAGCAACCAGACCTTTAAGTCTCGTTGACATTGAGGTCAGTAGAGGCGGGGTGGGTCTGGGAACTAGGAACAGAAAGGAATTCAGCCAAGGCCTTTTTGAAGGAAGCATTCACCTGGAGTGATTTTGTGGAAACCATGGAAGACCCAGATCTGGATGACTGGACAGGGAATGTGAGGCCAGGGCATTAACCACTCACCCACCATGCTCTGCTGCAAATGCAGGGCTATTCAGCCCCCCCCCCCCCATTTTGAAAATGAAGGGATAAGGAAAACATTGAAGGTAATTCAAATTAAGAATGACAGATACATTGACATGAGGATTTCAAAGAAGCATTTTGAGCAATTAAAGAAGCAGGCCGAAACCTTTGTATCAAAAATGAAAATTTGTAAACAACAAATCGGCAAAAATGGTCATGTTTACTGTGTGAAAGAGAGATGAAATGTACAAATCAAATTAAAAGTAGTTGAGACAGTAAAGCAGAAGTGCTTGTACATAAAAGAATACGCTAATGAAAGGCCTGAATGATTATATATTAATGCTACAAGTTTACATAAGTCTTGTCTGCTTAGTATAGTGGAGTCACAAAAAGGAGCAAGATGGTTTTAATGGGTGTGAAATTACATATATCCTGTTTGAAGCAGGAAAACGAAGAGGAATAACAAAAAACCACAACAGAGATTCGCAAACATCTGTGATGAAGGAAGATTTTATGTAAGCTCTAAATCATAGCCCAAATGAGCAAAATGTGTTGCATGTCTTTGTAATAAAATCTGCGAAGACATATTTCAGAGATAGGATTCAATATGTGGGAAGAATGCAACAATATATAAGAAATCTGAAACAATTCTAAGAAGTAATAAAAAAAAAAATAGGAAAATATTTATCACAAGAAAAAAAAGGAAAGAAAATACATAATACAATAAGAACTTGAGGAGAATGAAATGAAGGAATCAAATACACACTGCTTGAACAGAATATTTGTGTTCCAAATGAAATGAGAGTCACTGACACATTGTTGGGTACCACATCCAGTCTGGAAGTGTTCCTAAATTCAGTCCTATAAAACTTTTAAACTGTGCACATGGGAAATTGCTATTTTGCTACCTTCTTCAATCTAATTTATTAAAATTTCTTTAGTCAACTGTGAACCATAGCACTCATTCTTCAACTAATAGGAAATCTACTTGCTGCTTCTTTGTTTTGTAGGACGTTTCATCGCAAGGCTATAAAAATAGAATAGGAAAGCAGATCACAGTAACAAGCTAGACGAAAAATTTAAAGTTCTAGTGGCTGAAATAAAAGGAAAGATAAAAACCTAGTTTTATAGAGGATAGGTGTAACTTCACCAAAAAATTATCTTGGTTCCGATATGAAGTAAATCACGAGGATATTTTTTGGTGATTTAATTGCATATTCATTAATAACTAGTTCCAGGGCTGACAAAGGAATAACAGTGAGCCACCAAGCTTTGTGGGTGAGCAGTAACTGTGGCACAAGGCTTTCTGAACACTGGTTCAAATCCCCATCCAGATTTCCATTTTCCAAGGTATCCTGAAATTAGTACAGGCAAATACTGGGATGGTTCCTTCAAAACACAATGGACAAATTCCTTTCCCACCTCTAATGACCTTGCCTTCAATGTAGTGTAATGTCATAAGGGAATAAAAACAGTAAACCACAAACGTTGTAAATTAAAAACAAAGGGACAAATGTCACAGACTCCAACAGTCCAACAATCAAAGCACAAGTTTCTGTTACCTCTGCCAAATTCTAGTTCAGCAAGTAATTGCACTTCGGAATGTATATTTGGCAAATTCTTACAATGAAGATCCTGCCATAGAATGTAATTTGACTGTGCAATCACATTTTACAAACTTCTGGGGAAATTAAAGGCTATGAATATTTTATTTAGAAAAAATTATGTGCTAGGAGCAAAACTAAATCAGACAGAAAGAGGAGTTAGATAAGGAACTTTTGTTCAATGTAGTTTTAGATGAAGTCATCGCTGAACTTCAGGGACACAGAAACCCAGCAGAATTAAAAGTGATGGCACATGCTGCTGATATAATGATAGGGGAGGAGACAGAACATAATCTAAAAAGAGAATTATAAAAATGGTGGCCTGCGATGTGGAAATGTGTGCTGGAGATAAGTGTGGAAAAAACTATAATAATGACGGAGTAATAGAGATAGCAAGAAACAATGGCACATCAAAGGATGGTTTCTTAAGCGCAACATACTAGAATGGGTATATTGGTTTATATATCTGTGAAATAAAGGATAAACGAAGAAACAGGACAGAGAATAAGGAAGTGTAAACTATTTTATCACCAGATCAAATCTGGAGGAGATAAAGAAAAAATCTTGCTTGATAAAGTATACTAGCAGCCAATAACTTTGAGAGATATTAGACGATTATAGGCAGCAGAAATGGTATTTCTAAAAGGGATAGAGAACATCACAAGAAAATATAAAATTAGAAATGAAAACATCAAGGAGAGATTAAAAGTTGAAACATTGGAAGAGGCGTTAACAAAAGAAGAGACGGGGCATGTCAAGGGGATGGAAGAGGGAAAGATTCTAAAGTTTCCACTCTTAAACAATGGGAATAGAAAGAGACCTACCGGAAAACCACAAACAAGTTGACCGGACCAGGCAAAGAATGACAGAGGTGATGGGAGTAGATTCAAATTTAGTGGTTTTACACTATCAAGGTCATTAGAGGTGGGAAAGGATGTAGGGCAAGGAATAGGAAGAAATATGGTCATGGCCATTTTAAGGAACCATCTAGGCATTCGCATGGAGGATTTCAGGAAACAATGGAAAGTTGAAATCTGGATGCCTCAATACATGTCTTCACAAATGCAGTTAGTTTGAGTTGGTGGAAGGAAAACTGGGAATGAGTGACAGACATGCAAGAGGACATGATGTTGATGATGCGAAAAAGTTGAAACATCTGATGATAAAACCATTTTTTACTTACCTTATGTCTTTTTAACATAAATATGATGGCCTCAAACATGGTACAAAATATGATATCACTTGCTTGAAAATTTGGAATTGTATACATCAGACTTTTGTAGGAGCCTCCACTTTCAAGGAATCAGGAGAAATAGGTTGTCTGTAGTTAATCTCGTTTGGAGATCAGGTACCACACCCTTCCCAAAAGAAATTCAAAATCATTTGGTGTCTTTCTCCCATAATTTCTGAAACAGACCCCATATTCAAGTTTAGAGTATCCAGCAAGTTAAGGGAATGATTATTTCCATCTTTCCTTTTTCTTCTGCATCCATTTTTTAATGATCAATAGTGCTACTGAAACTAATATAAGTGCAAAATTCTCCAACATTTTGAACCAGGAACATTTTCCTGAAAATGAATCTGTATGCTTCTGGCACTACAGGCACTTTGTTGCAGGACAGCATCACAAAATTGAATCGGGCAGCACAGACACAAAGAATCCCAGAGAGTATTAGGTATAAGAGAGCAGCAAGACTGTAGTGAACACATACAAACTACCACGTTTGTAAATATGAAACCAGAATTTGCCGATAGATGGCTCTAGCTATCAAAGCAGTTACCGCCAGATCGCGTCATTGTCACCATATCCTTTTTTTTTGACAGCTGACAGTGATTTTCAACTCACAACAATACAAGTTTCATATGACAGTTTGAAGGCTCAAAACTCAAGATGTTCAACATTATTAAAAAACTATACTACGATTTGCAGACATCGATTTTCTGTTACCATTTTTAAAAAAAACTGCTGCAGAATCACATTGGATGCTTGTCGAAGCTTTCAGTGATTGTGCTCTCAGTATCGCAGTGTTTTGAGTGGCTTAAAAAATTCAAAAGTGATGATTTTGACATTAGAAACGAAGACCGTGGAAGATCTCGGAAGAAGTTTGAAGACGGCGAGTTGCAAGTATTGTTGGATGAGGAGGATGCTCAAACACAACAACAAAAACTTGCAGATCAATTAACTGTAACATGGGAAGCTGTCTCCATACGTTTAAAAGTGATGGGGAAGATACAGAAGATCGAAAAATGGGTTCCACATGAACTGAATGAAAGACGGCAAGAAAAATGAATAACCACTTGTGAAATGCTGCTCTCCAGGTATAAAAGAAAGTCATTTTTCCAGCAAATTGTGACAGGTGATAAAAAGTGGAAATATTTCGAGAACCCGAAGTGTGAAAGATCACGGGTAACTCCAGGTGAACTGTCAACATCAACTTCAAGGCCAAACCGCTATGGAAAGAAGACAATGCTCTGTGTTTAGTGGGATCAAAATGGTGTGATATATTACGTGCTACTAAAACCTGGTGAAACTGTTAATACTGAACGTTAATGACAGCAAATGATCAATTTTAACCAAGCATTGCAGGGAAAAATGACCAGAATACTAGAAAAGGCAACAAAAAGTGATCTTACTTCATGAAAACGCACCATCACATACGGCAAAACTGGTCAAGGAAATTATTGAGGCACTTAGTTGGGAGATACTGATGCATGCGGATTACTAACCTGACTTAGCTCTGTCCGATTACTATCTCTTACATTGATGGGACACACACTTGCTGAGCAGTGCTTCCCTTGTTATGAAAATGTATGGAAATGGCTCAATGACTGGTTTGCGTCAAAAACGCAATTTTTTTTGGCTTGGCAATCATAAATTACTAGAGAGCTGGGGGGAAAATGTATATCTAGCAATGGACAACATTTCAAATAAGGTACTTTGTACCATTTTTATACAATAAACATGTATTTTTTATGAAAAAATCCTGTTTCATATTTACACACCTGGTATAAATGAGGAGTTAATGGGAGCAAGGAGATGAATATTATGGCAGGAAAGGGAGGGAGGGGTTAAACTTGAAATGGTCAAATTCAAATTTCTATGGCTGTTAGGAAATGGAGGGTTCTTCAGAGGGGGATTCAGACATTTATAGACCAGGGTATAAAAAAACGTAGCAAAAGTGTATGTTGTGCAAAGGAGAAAAGCTAGATTTCTTTTTGGAAATCACCACAGCTAACAATCAGTAACAAAGGAGCTAGGTTGATAGTCACTGGAAAACAAGAGAGAAGTAAAGGAAATGTTGAGTGTATATAAGCACACATGGGTATTGAAATCTGATTAGGTATTGGACAAATAATTAGTATAGTACAAGGCTGCCCAGGAGCCACAAAGTGGTCCACCAACACATTTGAATTTGCCCACCAACAGCAGCGGTGTTACCTCAAAAATTTCTGCAAAGGTCTCATTGGTGTTTTTTACTTGTTGATTATAATTAAACTGTGTTACTTATATCTTTTTTATTTAAATATGTATTGTAACTTTAAACAAGTCTTAGGTGGCCCACAGGCTAACATAGAATCAAAATTGTGGCCCATCTCCAAAATTGCTTGGCCAGTCTTGATATAGTAGTTTGAGGAAGGTAAGATATGACCATGACTAACTTAGCAATTGATTTTTGTCATAAAGGAGTCTTTCTCTTTGTAAATAAGAGTCTGGGAATGGAATAAATTACTAAGCGAGGTAATAAACAGTGAAAATTTTGAAGAAATATATGTAATATGACAGAAGGATAATAGTTATATTTTGAGTGACTCAAGATCACAGTCATTCAACCAAGATTGTGAATCCTGGAGGTAGCTCTTCCGCTCTCTCTGCCGTTGGGAGATTCATCTCTTCATCCACCATTAAGACCATTGGCCCGTTTTCATCTAGTAACCCTAGACAGAGTCCAAGAGGATGAAGAAATACTGGGCGCAAAGGAAGGAACAGCATACAAAGAAGAGATTGATTCTTCGTACCCCAAAGAGAATGAAACGAAAGAAGAGATGATAGAAGGAATGGGTGAGGAAATTATTTGAAGTAGGTAGACCAAATGCTTGTGTGTAATACACTCATTTGAGCAGGGAGTGGCACAATCTCTGGTTGACATTCGGTACACTGCAACATGGGTGAGCAAAGCACAGAAACTGTTGTATTGTTGAAATGCTAAAATTGTGTTACCTGAAGCTTTGTAAAAGTTAATCTATAATTATAAAATGCTGTCTTGGTCATTATGTACCAATGTCTGCCACACTCACGCATCCCACCTCTGCTGCAAAACTAACGGCGAACTGAGTTGCGCATTATTTAATAGCAGTTCTGTTTGGCAGAGTATCCACAAGTAAATGAGCTGCCAGCACATTAAAAGAAAAGACTGTATTTTGTAAAAATCGACATATTACTTATTAGCTGCTTTTTCTTAATTAAAATTCATTTGATGTAGATTTTTCTTATACTCTCAATACAGAGATACTGTTGTTACAGTACACTAGGAAATATCTACACTACATCATTTTTAAGATTATGAGCACTATTTGATGAAAATTATACTTAGTTAGCAAAGAAACGAATTGCTGAAATACTGCGTTCACACGTCATTTTTGACGGGCTTATAAGATATCTGACGTAGATATTTTAGGTCACTGTTACAAAATCTCGAAGAATTTATTTGCTAAAACAGTGAAATAAAAGTATGTACCAAGTTTAAATTAATATATTAATTATTACTTGCTTTTATTACTGATGTTCCTATATCAGATAAATGTAAATATTTCCGGTGGGGACAAATTTAGATCGCAATACAATGAATGTATTCGTGCATGGATAATAAAAGCTATGAATTTTGAATAGCAGTTGTGGTTATGTCGAAATGCAGAATGACAACTGACAAATTTTTCACAGAATAATTCACAACGAATTTAGTTTCATAAATAATTTAAGCTGCTTTTATAAGCGTCGAGTTACTGAAGTTATTATTTCATACGGATGGAAGTAGTTCAGTATTTATCGTGTTAAATGAGACCTTGACCAGGAATAAAACCAATATCACGCACTATAGCACAAGGTTTTGGGATTTCTTTTATTTTTAATTTCATTGGCTCCATAATTCTGACATCATTAATTCAGTAGAAGTTACATTTGCATGGCTGTGTAAACTACAACCGAAATATGTACAAATTACAAAATAATGTTATGAGAACCATAATTCTATTTATTTAATCAATCACCATCAACTGCCAGAATATTCCTTTTACCCATCATTTTTGACAGGCTTAGAGGCTAGTTAAAAAAATACTGAATGTGAGAAAGTCAAAGCAAATTGGATATTAACTTTAATGTATTAACATATCAAATAAATATTTTCATCTGGATATAATGAAAAGTATGATTTGATTAACTTTAAGTAGAAATATACTGATTTAAAAATTATTAAGCTCAAATGATACAAAATTTTACTAATAAAATTCGGTTTAAGTCTTCACTTTAGATTGCCAAAATATAAAACATCTTTGTGAAAAACAATTAATAAGAGTACCAAATTAGATAGTATAGATAGCTACAAGAGCTACAAATTATTGATGTAGTAATCATCATAAGCACAAGAAAATTGCCATTGGCACATATGCTCCATCACAATTAAAAATAATAATGAATAGTTAATAGAGACCCACAGGAAACTTCAATGTATTCTGTAATAATTTTTATTTACATACAGCTATTATGAACTAAAATGAAAATTATAATCAGTGGTACCTCCATGTCGAAGTTACCAATTAAATTATTTCCTGAGAATATTTAAATACAATGCAAAAGTAGGCAGGTACTGGAAAGGGGGGAAAAATGTGGATGTAGGGAAATTACCCCTTGATCATGCACTCTATTGCAATTATATTAAATAATTCAATCTTTGTCACTCTGTTAATTAACCCACAGAAAGATAGCTATTCCAATAACATCTTTATGCTGGGAAATTGAGAAGCATAGAATAATTCAAATTGAATTTTTCTTAATAAAATGTTCACATAATTATCTAGATGTTCTGGAAGAAGAAAATAAAGTCAATAAAAGAATTCTAGGAGTCGTGCAAACAACTAATGTGAGAATGGTGGCTAATTAACTTAGGAATGAGACTTTAAGAACAAAGTAACTAGTAATGTTTGAACCTCACATTTACAAGGACACAGTTTAAATTCGTGTCCAGCCATATAGAATACAGTTTTCCATGGCTTCCTGAAATAATACCACGCAAATGCCAGGATGGTTAAGTCAAAAGGCCATGGTGAAGTTCCTTCCCGTCTCTTGCCTCCAGTCCTCTAATGACGTTAACAAGGCATAAAAGCATAAGAAAGGGGGAAAAACAGTTATTAAAGAATCTGAATGCTTAGTTACATATAGTCTTATAACAGCAAAAGAATGTTATTCAAAGGAAAGCAAATATATCACACCCTGATTATAAACAAATAACTCCACCAATCAACTGGTAAATGAGCCAGTATCTGTAAGATCGGTTATCAATGCATATAATAAGCAAGTCTGTCATGTATGACATATCCTGTCACACAATGACGTCACTAAGCTATGGTGTCGCGCAATGACGTCACGCTTTACGTCATTGTCCTTCGTTATGCACATTATTTAATAATGTTTCTAAGCATCCACAAATAAATTAACCGACAGAACACTGAAAAAAAGTATGTATTGCATTTAAATCGTCATATCAATCATTAGATGCTTATATTTACGTATTAGTCTTTTGTTAAATAGAAGTATTCCTTAAATTCTTCGTCCATAGATATGTAAGATCATCATCATCCTCAACAGTTTCTAGCCTCTGGCCAGGTCTGCTTTATTCACAAGCCTCTCCATTTGCTTCTTTCATCCCACCAGTTCCAGTTTTAATTTCCGAACATCAATGCTACCGGTAGCGAAAGTTTTGATTAGTTTGTTACTTAGCATGGATCCGAATTACAACTGGCATTTGACACTACTGCAGAGGGCATGAATAATTTAATTTAAAAAAAAAAAAAAAAAAAAAATTGTAGTTAAAAAAAACTAAAAACACGCTTTTGTAGTAATGTGAACTAAAAAGTAAAAAATAATCTTTAAATAATTAAGATTTTGTTTAACAGCGATAGAAAGTCCCACAATTCAGGACAAATTAATCTTTTGAATAAGTTTAAAGAATAAAGTCACTGATTACAAAATTAGCTTTAATGAAAAAAAGCATGGGGTGCCATCTTATATTTTTTGTTGCTGGCTGTTTGTAAAGATAGAGCCATTGTCAAAAGTTATGTAGAGAGCACCCCACACTTTTTTACATTAAAGTTAATCTTGTAATCAGTGACTTTATTCTTTAAGCTTATTCAAAACATTATCCTGAATTGTGGGACGTTCTATCGCTGCTAAACAAAATCTTAGTATTTAAAGATTATTTTTAACCTTTTAGTTCATATTACTACGATAGCGTGTTTTAAGTTTTTTAAATTACAGTTTTATTTTTAACTTTTTAGTTCAGATTGTTTCAAAAGTATGTTTCTTACTGTTGGATTTTCTTCGCCAATCTCCCTTTTTCTTTGTGTTAAATTATTATTCCCACGAATAACGTACAATGATATAGTCAACCCCACCAGAGGTCCAATAGCAGAGTAAATGTGGAAGATTACTCTTCTATAATAGTACGAAGTAATTGAAAATGATGTTTCACATACTCACTATTTAACATCACATTAAGGGAGTGCAGACACTATCGTAGCAGCTTGTATCAAAGTATCATCAATTGCGCATCTGTGAAAGATTGCGCAACAAAACTGTCAAAGTAATGAGAATACCAGGTTACAGGTGTTAAATTATTGTGTTGTTAAACGTTCTTAATACGTTTGCAAAAATTTCCAAAAATTAAGACTCCTGGAAGTTGGTAATTAAATTAAATGGATATGGCAATATTGGCCGGGAAATCTCCAAGGGGTCCAGCTGCCAAATGATGAAGGTTTCTCGAAATTCCGCACTTGTGCACAATGTCGTGGCTGTAATTGGCTAACTCGGCAATCTGATCAGGTATAGGGTACCTGCAGTTTAATGTGAAATCCGAACTGTGGGTTATCCTAATCTTTGCCATTCATATTATCCTAAACATTCCAACCAAAACTGGAATTCGAGCAGCGAACGTCTGTTCACCAGTCATGCTCCTTAACCGACTCAACCACCAGGGGAATGCGGAAAGTGAGTGAAAATGAGCCCCATCGGTCATAAAGACGGTTAAATGTAATGAGATTATCAAGACATAGATATGAAATTATTGGATTGTCATCGGTTCTTAATATGTGTATGCAACCATTTTTCTATAGTTAGCGTCAAAGAAACGAGAATAGCTGGACGTTGCTAAGAGACTACTGTATTGTCAATGGTTCTTAAAAACGTGTGCATAATTTTTCTATTATTCTATTAAGAATATCAAGACATAGCTATGAAATTATTGGATTGTAATCAGTTATCAATAAATGAGCAAAATTTGGACATCTGGAATTGGGTTAAAATTAAATTACAAAATTCCACGACATTCAACCATTTTTCTGTTGTTACTGTTAAAGTAATGAGGATAGCAGGACATTGCTATGAAATTATTGTATTTTCACCAGTGCAAAATTTCAAACAGTTCGGACATCTGGAAGTGGGTCAAATTGGAGTTGTAAAATTCCGTTACATTCATACATACAGGTCATGCTAATATAAAGCGTCTAAAAAAAATAATTTAAACTGTGCGCTGTTATTGAAATTATTAAATGGTTTGAACGAAAATAGTTTCACACTGATCCCGAACTATGCAGCCTACACTACAATTAAAACAAATATTACATGACATAATGTAAGTTTATAAGATTTTTTTAAACCTTTTTTGCTTCCACTGAGTAATATTACTGAGGCTATAATTTCCAGAATATGTAACTATGTCAGCTATTTAAAGTTGTAATATTGGTTTGAATCACGGATATCAAAAACGAATGGTGCAAAAACCCTTTAAGATTTTTGATCAAATTTAGGCTGTTGCGCATTCACTGGGACTCATCAAGGAATTTTTGTTTTGATATGAAAACTGTTGCACACGTTAGTTGGGTGATATTATTTAATATATGTTACTCTTAGAGTTGTAAAATATATCCATCCTTACAAACTCCACTTGAAAAGTGGTGTAACGTCAAACGGTGAGCTACTGGGAGAAGGCATATAGCGATGTATAATGATAACGCAAAAGTTCCTTCGACTATATTATTTAGTAATATGTTTCTATAATACCCATCAAGATAGTAAGTAATGCACAAACTTCAAGTGAAAAAAAAAAAACAGTAACGTTACACGCTAAGCGATTAGAGTACGCCATTTGTTATCATATGTGACCTCCAGCGATACTAATATTATGTGCAACAAAATGCATCAATGGCCAACAACGATGAAAATCAAACCATCTTGACTTTATAGTAAAAACTAACCATTAAGCTACAAAAGGAAGTGTCTATGTCCATTCTGGTCCAGGCTACATTCCAACCTATCCACAGGCGCTGCTAATGATTGTCCTCGAAAATCATTATAATTAAAATGTTTAATAAATACAAATTTCTAACAAATTATGCTTTAACAGCAAGAACCAAACACCATTTTGGTACAGGTTGCAATTCAACTATAAAAACTGAATTCCTTCGTTTGTTAACGGTTAAAGGTTGTTGCAGTTTTTTGTGTGCGTAATTTGTTCCATATTTATAATTCTGTTGGCTGTGATAGCAACATAATACCGAATAATATCATACAAAGAACATGTGCAAGATCATTATACTTCGCTATATAGTTTTTCCCAGTCGCTCGCGTTTACGGCACTATTTGAGTAGTTTATGAGGTATGTATACATTTTACAGCTCTAAGAGCAACACACATTAGACAATATAATCTATCGAATGTCTGTAACAATTTTCAGATCAAAGGGACAAAGGCCCTTTATGAGTCCCAGTTATGCTCGAGCCCAAATTCATATAACGATGCATTATTGTTACTAAAATGAGATACAATACATGTATTAATACGCGTGAGATTGAAGTATTGTTTTTCTGGCAGCAAGTTTAGAGCAGTATGGGGTTAGGTTGAAATGCAACCTGGACCCGGATGGAAACGGAAACTTTTTGTTTCAGCGCAAGGAATAGGAATTACATTGAATTTTATTTTATAACATTTCTATTTAGTTAAGCAATTACTAAGAAATTAATTGTCAGAACACTTTAAGAAAAGTATTATTTCATTTAAATTGGCATATTAATTATCAGGTTTTTTATTTACTGAAATCATTACATAGTTAGAATGAAAGAAGTTCCAAATTGATTGCGATCCAAGTGGCCTAAACCACAATTAAATGTTACGTGGCATTGCGTAAGTTGTTAAGATTTATTTTTAGCATCCTTAATTTTCACTGGGGTCATTATTTCAGCCAATTTAAGCTGTGTTAGCCGTTAAACCATAGATCTTCATCACAGGTAATAAGAAAGAAAGGTGAAGAACCTGTGAAGATTTTGGATCAAGTTTATATCGTGATACATAATGCCACTGACAGACGATAAAGGGAATGTATTAATTCGTGTGCGATTGAAGCTTTGCTTTTCTAGCGGCAATATTAGCGGGGATGGGGTTAGGCTGAAATGCACCTGACCAAGTTGACAATTGAAGCTCTTTTTTTTTTTTTTTTTTTTTTTTTTTTACAGCACGAGGGGCAACAAATAACAATGAGCTTTATTTTATAATAATTCTATTTAGTTAAGCAACTGCAGAGAAATAAATTATCATAACACTCTGTTAAGCCCATCATTTTTGACGGGCTTTTGGGGCTAGTATAAATGTAATTACCTGACAATTTACCACCAATCTACAACCTTTCTTCAGACCATAGATCACTATCACCAAACATTGAAAGTGTACATTTGCCCCCCCTCCTCCCCCCCCCCCCAAAAAAAGGGTAATAAGAGAACAATTTTGGCTATGATAAATGTTCCTCCCATCAACTAAAGCACTGTTGCAATGTGCATCCCTGAAGAATGTTAATTCAGATGAGACTGTAACTCAGAACAAAGTGTAGTTAAACATGTTGGAAATTCACAATACATTTAAATGATCTCAAAATTAAATTGCAATGAAATTTTGATATTCTTTCCACTTTTCAATAGCAATAAAATCACCGACTTTTAACAAATGGTAATTTACAGGAAATAAATAGGTGGTTCAATACAAATTACTTGTTACTTAGAGTATGCTAAATTTAACTGATTTATCAAATAATTACAAAAATACAGGGGAAAACAAAGCAAGTGCATTAATTTCCTGGTGGACACACCTGGAATCAAGACATTCAATAACTTATTTAAAAATTTGACTTTGCAACTTCCTTACACAACAGCTGATAGAGAAACAAAATGGTCCCTCCTGTGTTAATTCTCAAATACAGATAGTAAAAATATTTACAGTGTAATCAGAACAGGAATTGCGCATAATTCAATTAGAAATGTAGGTTTGCTTTTTTCCCCCCTTTTGCTTCTGGCTTTTCACCTAATCGAGGTCATTCAGGGTGGCCACAATGTAATGATTTAAAAATTCCCTGATATTTCCAGAAAAGTTTGCCATACTTTTCCCTGATTTAGAAAGTTTATTTGCATTCTTAAGATATTTAAGGTTTTGATTATATTTTAATTGTAAATAACTAAATTGATATAAAATTCATAAAAATTAGAATAAGAAACATGTTTAAGAATGTTTATTTTAATATTTTATAAGTAATTTAATAATCTTATGAACTGTAATTTAACATGATGAAACTAAGCAAAAAGAAAGCGGCTTCTAGGTGATATAAATAATAAAGGAAAGGGAAATAAACCTATCACATACCAAAGTTGATGGCTGCGATGAGACAAAATACATAAGGCGGAGACACAAATACAATATTTCATGTAGCAGAGAAATGGGCCATTTGATTCTGGACGTGTGTGTACACAGAATATCATGTCATTGGGTGTTTCCTCTCATACCAGCCATCAACTTTGGTATGTGTTGGGTTAATTTCTCTTTCATTTAATATTTGTAATTGAAAATGAGTAAGACAAAAATAAGGTAATGACTAATATGAACTAGAACAAATTAATCTTTTAATATTTGGTAGATAAAATAATCGAATATTTTTAAATTGATCATCAGTAACTTGAATCTCAGTTAAAAGATTAGCATTTTATGCCTTTTTTTTAATTGCTACACTTTTCTTTTCAAATCTTCTGGTTCAGTTATTGTAGCTTCTTTTGTTTTATGTTCAATTTCTTCTGATGCTGTGTTTTTCACTTTCGTGCAAGTTTCAGTGAGTCTACACAAGATAGCAAGAACAAGAGTATGTATAAACCATGTACTCACGTAGACTTGTCTTGCATGGATACTTGCGAATGCCGCTCGCCTTGGCAGCAGTTTATTTGTCACAAGTCAAAGGTGTGACCCACAATGTTTATACTATCACGTCGATTCAGCATTTGAAAGAGCTCTGAATTATGCAAAACTTTATAAATCCTGCCAATTTGGACCAGTTAATATTTACATGAATTACATTTTATTTTGTCATTGCTTTAATTCGCCTTATATCATTAATACAAAAAGTTATAAATCCATATAATTATCACTATTCACATTTTTGCTGGTATTTGTTTCCTAATCTAGTATTTTGTTTTGATATTTCTCAAAAGAAGTTCAAAGCCAGCTTGTGACATTTTACACAATTTCAAAGACTCTCCACTAATACAATTTTTTGGAACTTCTGTTCGATACTTTGCTTGAAAGAGTAAAACTGTCTAGTGAAACATAAGAATACTACTTACTACTCTATGATTGCCATTTTATTCAGTAAAAAATATAACTGCTGAATTTGTATGCAGTATTGATTTAGACGTCATAATTTCGAATGCTGAATTCCAGAGAGAATGTAAACAGCAGTTCATGTTGACACTCGTGTCGAACATCTCGTCGTCAAAAGGCTCGACGAGGCATGAGGAGAGATGAGAGTGGCATTTGTTGGCTATTTTATGTATTTATGTTGAGTTATTTAATGCAAAATTCATTATTAAAATAAATTCCGAGATGATATTAAAAAATTTCAATTAAAATTCCCTGATACTTTTAGAAATTCCCTGATATTTCAAGATTGCATAAAATTCTTTGATAATTACCAATATTCCCAATTTTCCCGGTTTGTGGCCTCTCATTAGATGCGGGAAAGAACTGAGGGTAAGGAACAGGAAGGAATTCGGTTGTGGCCTTTTAAAGGAACCATTCAGACATTCACCTGAAGTGATTTGGGGAACCCATGAAAAACCAAAATCTGGGTGGTTGGATGGGGATTCGAATCTATATCCTCTCCAAACTGCTAAAAGTTTCTGCTTCACAGCAAATTTTATGATAATCAAAAATTTTCTTTTGGAATTTGGAAACAAAAGACAGAAATATGAATGTTTACAGGTAACAAATGCAAGGTGGCACAAAATTACACTCAGCATACTGATGAAGCTATTAATATATTTTTTCCTTCTTTCTTGCAAACTATATACTAATAAAGCAACCAACATAAAACTATGGATATTATGTGCAAAAGATAGAAATTAACACAATAAGTAATATGCAGTTTGAGATGCTATGTACTGTAATTTCAAATGTGACTGTGATGTTGGCTCTGGCATATGTACATTATTTCGAAGGCATAGCCAGCAACATCTTTGTAATTGCAATTCAACACAAACTGCTCAGTGATCAGTAATTAGTGTCACAGGATAAAAATTATGTCAAATACTGGAGAAACATTAATTAATAAATACAAAAATTTACCAGAAAGACGTCTTCATAATGCGTGTGGTACGCTGTCGCCAAGTGATGACATCTTGATTGCTGATCGGCCAGACGCCAAGAAATGCATTAGATACCATTGCACTGCTTTTGTATATTGCACTGTCACCATCTTCACTTTACTGTATTCAACTAACTTGAGCCAGAAATGATAGCTCTGTTCAACTATAAGCAAACGTCACAGCAATAATAACTCGCTGCTCTACTATGATGAATCAACGGTGCATGAATGGTCGAAAGATGAAAGAGAAAATGAGTAAGCATACAATTTCACTTTCAGAATTGCTTTTATTGGGAGTCAATCTAGTTTCCAGCCATTATTCACAATTTTGAGTGAGATTTTCAATGTATCTCTCCTCTATTGACCAGTGACCGTGTAAATAAAAGAGTATGGGGTGTGGAATCATCTTCACCAATTCTTTTTGCCAACTGGATTCAAGAATTTCACAAACAAGGGATGGAGAGCAGCTCTGCCCATTCCACTCTCACACAAACATGAAATGGAGGTATGTCCCAAACCGGACACTTCAGCACCCAACTTAATATAATTAGTTGTTCATATTTTCAATTTTGCTGTTTCACGTCTCCAAGATTTCATTCATTTACACATTCCATTCAATCAGTAGTGATTGTTAAGTGTTAAAGAAAAAACTCTCGTACATCCAGTCCCATGTCACATTCTTCAGTAAAAGGTGAATATTCAACAAACTCCAATTTCCACAGATTTTCCTTTTAAACATCCTTAAACAGATTTTGTGGTGGGATCAAAATACACAATATTGCCAAAATGGGCACAAAAATCACGCTATCGATAAATTAAAAATTTTATTCGATCAAAGAATAAAATATGTTTGTAGGCAACAGATGTTAGCTGCTTCACTTCATCATATAAGTCACCACATATAACCTATAGAGCATACTAAACAAAGTATGGACTCAGAAATGATTTTATTATAATGTCGTCTCATAAACAAAGTTAGTGGTATATGTGCCAAAGTGAATAAATATAATAACATCTTTGTGCAGTAACATTACTTTGCATTAGAAGAGCCCCGTTACAAAAAAATTAATAATGCATAGACTGTATCAGACTTTATTAAACACAAGAATGATCACATGACAAATTTTCACATTTCAGATCCTACATCACACCCCAGCAACACAATAACGATGTTACTACACCAACAGTTACACTCCTTAATCACAAGCTTTTAATTTTCAGATGGGAACAGTAATTCCCTATGCTGCATTATCAATGTTTTTATACTATTACACCTGAATTTTAATAACTGTGTATTATGTGAAGGTGAGTCCAAAACCAAGCTACTGTATTAGTTTCAACGAAACACCACACATCACATAGTCACTTTACTGTGTCCGGCATAAACCAAACAGTAGAAAATATCTTCAGTCTGTTTCAAAATTTTGATTTTATGTGACCTGGTTCCACCTACCGACCTTTAGGTAATGGGAAACCAAGGTGAAACATAAATGCTCAGCTCAGGTCCATTAAGTTTGATTCCTGGTTGGGACCAGAAGAATCCTTCTGAATTGACTCGAAGATAGCCAACAGTTCTTGATTGCCTTTGATTTGTGTCACAAAATCGGTGAGGTGTGGATTTTTATCTGTAATTATCAAAGATAATAGTTAAAAAGTTGAAAATAACGGAAAATGTACAGTTATTATATACTGAGTATAAATCTATCGTTGCAAAATAAAACTGGTGGTTAATGATGGGGGAGGGTAGGAAGAAAAGGGAAATAGGGAATCAATGCAAATCAGAATTTAAAGCAGGATTATTCACTACGACAAAACATTACTCTGGCCTGTACCTGGCTGTAGTATCGCTTTAGTGCCTTAACAAACAGTTCACTTGAATTAAAAGTTCTGTGGAATTTTAGACGAAATAATTTTTACTTGACCATGTAGCCCTTCTGGATCTCAACTGAAATCCTTAGAGTTCGCCACTAAATTTGTTTAAACCACAAACTTAGAAAAGGTTGAAACAGTACACTATGAAAACACAAAAGTTCACTTTGATAGAAAAAATTTGCAGTTTATTTAAAAAAAGGACACAATTTCAAAATTAGCATTATACAGTTGAGTAGGCGATCAAACAAACGTTTCCAAAATATTGCAGATTGTGGAGAGAGAATTTACCGACGGAAAACCCCTTTTGAAAATTTAAAAGTTCTA
Organism: Vandiemenella viatica; assembly: GCA_031002005.1. Classification (NCBI taxonomy): domain Eukaryota; kingdom Metazoa; phylum Arthropoda; class Insecta; order Orthoptera; family Morabidae; genus Vandiemenella; species Vandiemenella viatica. The sequence goes on from JARYHS010008074.1 coordinate 158,995,440, forward strand.
CGTAGACATTATACTCGCAGACAAACACACTGATGTCCCAACATGGCAGCCGAGTCACGCCAAATTTCAACCAGCTACTTCCCGCTCCGACGCAAACTAACGCAGGTTTACTCACATAACGTTCCCGAGGTATAGACAAGACGAAACCAAAAGAAAGAAAGACAAAGTATGATGGAGGCACGATCTTATATAGGGAGCACCCAAATCAAGGACGTCAGCAGTCGTACCACAACTTTCTCCTCTCGCGTGCAAAAATGTGTTATTGATTTAGATTAGAAAAAGTGCTCAAACTTTAACAGTGTCCAGACTTATCTGCTAGAAGTCCAAAAGATGTTTAGTGAGAATTTTCGAGTGATTAATTATAATTTTTATTCAATTCCTGCCTAACGCAATTGGGGAAATCCCTGAATGTTTTGAATTTATAAGATTTTTCTAGAAATACTGCTGAATTGCAAGTTACCTGAATAAAATTAGTGTCAGAATGTTCTCCAAAAATTCCAGAGTTTAACGGTGTAAATTATACCGAAATTGGTAGCCGGATAATGAAGTTACAGCTTAGACAAGATTGGTAAATTAACTGTCATATGGTTTTCGTTCATAATTATTCTCCTATTGCTTTTATCAAAAAGGTAAAATTACCAGAATTTTTTCTCTGAATTAAATTACGTGTTTTAAAAGTTATTTTACCTCTGAAAGTGTTTTGATTTGTTTACAATTAATTCCTAAGTGAAGCACATGGCTTTAGTGACGAAATAATCTTTAAAATGTCTATAAAATCTGTTCTACTGCATAAAATGATCTGAAATTAAAATATGTGATACTAGATTTTTAGTTCTTTCAGGAAAACTACTTTTTAGTTTGGAAACTTTCTAGGAATCTGTGATAAAAATTATTAAAAGTGAAGTACATTTATCGAAGTGTTTAAAAAATTATTTAAGCTATTTACACGGTCAGAAACTACGGAATTTTAGTGAATTTAACTTTCTTTGGAATTATTATTATTTAAACATTACTTTATTTCATTTGAAAGTGTCCAGAAATAGTGAAATGGTCACGTATCAAAAATCTACTGTTTACAAATGGTACAATAACGGATTTTCCTATTCCAGGTTGGTTTAAAAGCTTCCTTATTATTATAAAAAGTTGATTTAGTACCTTTATTAAATGTTGAGTGACTTTATTGCTTTTGAAATGGGTTAAAAATGGTGAAATGCTCATACAACAGAAATATATTGTTTACAAGTTGAATTACTAGGAATTATCTTACTTTTCAATTCTCTTAGTATTATGGAAAGTTCATTTAGAGCTTTTATTAAATATTGGAGGTCTTTACTGCTTTAAAAATGGTTTATTTAGTGAGTTAGGTTGTGGTAACATAAAACGTTCCTCCCATAACCTATGTATGCACTGAAAACTATATGTTTACTGAGAATTTACTTTCTCCCTTATGCTTGAAGCTAAGGAACTTGAATTTGCTAAAATTCTAAGGTGCTTACAATCTTTCCTTCATCCCCACACACAAACATATACACTAGAGCCTCACCTACATGTCAATGAAGACTTCAATAAAAACATACAGCTTACTTCCTCTCATACATTTTATCTACTCATAACCCAACACACAAAACCAAAAGTAACAAAAGATCTATGCAGGAGAAGATAAATATAACTAGATACAGTGATTTTAAACAAATATATGATGATGCACATTTTAATACTGAATCCTCAATTATCACATTGCCCACTTGTGATAAGGGTAGTGCAACATGCACAAAAGTGGCAATTCAAAAACCAGTCTGTGTTGAGCTAGCATGACTCAAGGAAAACCCATCTTGCCTTTCAAGTTAGACACGAGAGTTTAGTGGCGATCATCTAAAATTGTTACTGAATTATTATTTTTGTTTTGTCACAGAGCAAATCTTAATCTGTATAAACAATGAGTTACACAATTGTCTCATATTGCATTTACATAGTCATTTAAAATTTCTCTTTTATCACAAACTACAACTGTTACTGCTGTTCTCAGTTTTTCGCACCAAGGTTTAAATTTAGTAGCTCATTTTCCACCAATGTTATCCTGCCACTATTATTACTGCATTACCAACACACTAAACCATTTTAAATGGTACCTACTGTAAGATGGAAGTAGCAATTAAATTCATATTAGGATGTTACTGTACTTTCCTTCACCCCTACACCCAAACATATACACCAGGATCTCACCTACACGACAATGAAAACTTCAATAGAAACATCCATCAGGAATGTCTCTATCCTTATATAGTAAATAACAAAGGAAAGGGAAAATGACATCACTCACGAAAGTTGAAGGCTGTGAAGAGTGAGAAACATATGAGGAGGTGGTGAACAAAACGTAATAACTACACTTCTGGTCGAAACACGTGTTTTTTTTTTATCCAGTAGTTTTTGGTCCACTGAATCTGAATCTAAACTCATTTTCAAACAAAACGGCATAAAACAGTATTAAAAGTGAGCCCAAAGATTGTGATTTCGATCAAAACGGCATAACTACACTAAAATTTCAATCATTTTGAAGACACGAGACCGATTTCATACAGAACGGAATAATTTTCATACAAATTTGTCCGATGCCAATCAAAACGAAATAAATGACATGCATTATTTTTTTTGTTCCATTTTCAATGCCATTTTTAATGAGACAACACTAGGCTTTACGTTTAGTTGAAGAAAACTTAATAAGATTAGTATAGTATAGTTCTCAGTTATTGTTGTTTATACAAAGTTAAAATGTCTTCTGAAACTATAATTTCAGAATCAAAGAAAAAGAAGTAAGTTTTATGAGATTTATTTTGTAATCTCACTTTTTAGCAATATAAAGAACTTAGTGACATATACAGCACTTTGACAGGCATAAGAGAGCTCAAGAGTATAAAAGTAGAAAAGCAGGCAGTAGTTGAAAAGTCGAAGGAGAAAAAAACCAAGACGAAGGGTAAAAAAGTTGTGACAGTAACGAAGGTGTAAAAGATTGTCTCCTGTGGTTTAAGAACCTCAAAATATTACAAAGACGAGATTGAACAGGGACCAGTAACAACGTTACTAAAAAAGGGAAAGGAGCATAGAACCACATTAAGAAAATTGGAAATGAAAAATAAGTTACAGGAACAAAAAGCAAAAAACGTTCTGGTATTGTTACAAAAGCATTTCGGAAGCAAATGGGAAAAATGTGGAGAACTAAGTTGGTACAAAAACATTTTAGGAAACCCCCAGGAAAGCAATGAGAGTCAGAGGGAAGATAATGAAGAGGAATGTGAGGAAGATGGACATGATGAAGGTTGTGATTGTAAGGAAATGGACATTGAGTTCAATCTATAATGACAGCTTTGATGGTTTTCTTTTATTTAACAAAGAAGTAATTTTTTTTCAGACGAGTCTTAATTTTTAATGATTAATAAGTTGAAATGTTATTAGACTAGACTCAATTAAGGTTTTCTAAACTAATTGTGCTTTAATTAACCTAACCTAACTCACAAAAAAACTTAGCGTTAGCAATCAAAATGGCTTAATTTCATCCTGGTGGCAATCAAAACGTAATAATTGCATCGCTGGCAAACAAAATGGCATAACTGAATTTTTCGAATTTGAATATTTTCCGTTTTATTAAAGATAGGAATTTCAATTTAACATAATGTCAAATAGAGTTCAAAACGCAATACGAGTAAATAAAAAATCACCCCAAAATTCCCCTGCAAGTATGTCTTTTAGTTTTTTGCTCTTCCTGTAAAATTTGAATTTGTGTAATTATTACGTTTTGTTCGCCACCTTCTCATTTATGACAAACACAAACTTACACAATATTTCAGTTTTCACTTTATTCATGTTATGGGAAGCAAGTCATGTGGTTCGGGAGATGTGCACATACTGAAGTTTATCCTTATATTGTACCATGCTTATGCACATATTAATACCTCAGAGTGCTAATGAACCTATTTGATGTATTTAAATGCTTTCCTTGATTCTGTATGCAATGCAATAAAAACAAGCTTCAGGATAACAAGACATGGTTGAGATCAACAGTTAGTCATAAGAGCACTATCACTGGCCCAGTTTTTACCCGAATAGGCTCTATGATTGGTAGAAGTCTCACAAGTTTCCAGAATGGGCAGGCAGAGGCTAGAAAAATTCAGCACTGGTCATAGAGTTCAGTTTCAGAGTTTTCAGTGTGCATCTAACTAAAACTGCAGACTTTACATTACGAGGGTCATTCAAATATAAATCAGAATTCTGTTCATTTGACTACTAGAATGACCCGACCTGTGCAGTACAGTAGGTAGTTAGTGAAAGGGGAATGGAGAGAGGATAGCTACGTCCACAGCCCTCACACTCACATCGTTGATTTCAGTGTTGTCATGAGTGAATGCGAAGTAACAGCATGTGTTGTGGAACATGTTATTCATTTTCTCACCAACGAAGGTGCTAAATCAAGTGAAATTTGTAATAAACTTCACGCACAAATTATTAAAGCTACTCTCAATAAAACCCAAATGTTTGAGTGGACCAAGTTTCAATATAGTCATGATGCAGTGGAAAATCAGAGCCATAAATGGCGTCCAGTGACCAGTGTCAATGAAGCCAATATTCAAGCTGTGCAGTGAGTTTGTGAAGGCTACTGTCACAATACTTTTGCCAAGATTGCATTAGAGGTGGGTATAAGTGTTGCAAGTGTCCAAACCATTATGTCTTGACATACTTGTATACAGAAAAATATTGGCAAGTTGGGTTCCATGTCTCCTCAATGAGGCACAAAAGAATGTGTAGAAAGACATATGTCAGCAACTTCTCAAACACTCTGAAAAAGGAGAGGCTTTTTTGGACATCGTGACCTTCAACAAAACATGGGTTCACTACTATACCCCAGAAAACAAAAAGGCTAGTAAGGAGTGGAGGAAAGTTGGAAACTGTGTTTTGACGCTTGAATGATGTACTTCTGATTGTTTACCTACATACTTTAAGGTCAGTGAATGCAGTCTACCACTGCCATCTGCTGGCTGATGCTAAGACTGATTATCGCAACAAATGGTGCCAGCAACCGATATGCAATGTCTTTCTACATGACAATGCACAGACGCACAACCATGATAGACATATTGCAATGCAGTGGCCACCTCTTGGACATCTGCCTTACAATCCAGACTTATTCCCATGTATCATATGTTTGGTATGCCAGAGGAACATTAGGAGGGGAATGATTTGAAGATAATGTAGTGATACTACAGTATGTGTGCAACCATCTCCAGTTGCAGGTCACATAGCACGAGAACACGTAAGACAGATTCTAAGTCAGATCCTAAGCTTTCAAATTCCCCATCTCAGTATAAAGTTTGTAACTGTTAAAATCCCATTAAAATTGGTTCAACATTTTCAAGTAATGCCAGATTATTACCTAAAAAAATGTTGAAGTTCATATAGTGAATAAAATTTCATATCAATCAGTCCATTTGTTATAAATATTTGAATGACTAGTGCCTGACGTAGCCAAAAGGAGATGGGTTGATGTTGATTTATTCCTACAATATTTTCAATTGCCTAATCAGAAACATGTGTATCAAGTTTCATCAAAATAACCTAAACCATTCGTGGAACAAAAGACACAAATTAATGAAAGGTGAAACATTAACCATATAAATACTGTCAAGAAATGTGGGGAAAAAAAACAAAATCACTTAATAATTGCATCATCAAAGATAAATTATTAAAATATCTGAAACGGAATACTGAATAACATAATTGTAAAATGAATAAACAAAATATAATATGAGATACTGTCACCTATGAAATGCAGAATATGTCAAGATCTGCAGTGCTACCAAAAAAGCTTCAGTTGAATAACAAGTACTTGGAATTATTTTCCTAAACTGCGTCTAATGCCATCGCTAAAGGCTTTAGAACAGCTTTTCATGTTAAAACCCATCAGATATTCATTACTCACTATCAATGGTGAATATAATTTCACTTGTAAAAAATCATAGACCGTGGCCAAACAATTGACTTTGGCAGTATTAAAGTGTTGGCAATGTGTTCCTTCTTGTGGGAATCAATTATTAAAGAAGCCATAGAAATATGGCTAAATGATACAATTAACAGAGAATCAGGTCTGTGGCTCAGTGACCCTTGGAAGATAAACCTTAATAACTGGCTAACAGTTGGATCATCAGCTAACCCGACGTTACAGGCACAATAGGGAATGGCGAGAACGACAAAGCGGGATTGGTGGGGAGGGGTTGTTGAGTGCTAGGCTATATAAGACTTGCTGGCTCCAGTGGATGGCAGTGCAGTGCTGGCTGTCACAGCGTGAGCATCAGGCCTGAAGATGACCATGAAAGCGCATCTTTCATCAAAACAATTTCACAGTGAACCCATGAATATTATATTATATTCCTAAGATTTGGTGTCACAATAGTATCTAAACCGTCAGGACTCAAAAAATTAATGATTACTCATCACCTAATTTATGTACATTAACATTTTACACTTTCAGATAGAAGTGCTTGAATCAGTATACTGATTTGACAGAATTAACACAGTATATAAAATTATTGTTTATCTGATTCAAGATGTGATAGACATACCTGCATCTGGAATAGTGAGCAAGGACGATACAGCTCGCATTGCTGAACGCTTCAGCTCATCCTGTTTCTCGTACTCCTGTTTTACTGAATTAGCTTTCACCTTCATAGTACAAGTATTTCTTAGTGGTTCAATCAAACGTTCCAACCCTTTAAAAAAAATCAATGTTAGTTTATTGCATACATGAAGTATAACAAGATTTAATGCACAACAGACATAAGGGTACAAAAATATTAAATCTCTTCACTAATAAACAACAACTATTAAAGCTTGGAAATATTATTAAAAGAGCAAATCTTTTATATCATACATATATTATCTTTTTTATAATGAGGGCAGTAACTGTCTTTAAGCATGATAACTCCCTTCAAACTAAACAGATATAATTCAAAATTTTCACAGCAATCCCCATGGGTAAAATAGAGATAAAATTCATAAATCAGTCAGATCTGATCAAGGAATCAAGACCTGTGTTCCTTTAACAATAAAATAGAAGTTATGAGGAAATTAACTGCCAGAATACTTTCACCAAGTTTGTTTTTTTATATAATTTAATTTTTAATTAAATATGTCGATTTAGTTAAAAATATGGTAAACTTAACAGCCCAAAAAAAACATGGAATAAAATTATACTTTATGATTCAATGAAGTCCTTCATTGCTACTGTTCCTCAATAACTACTGTCACACTGCTCGGCCATCTACATTACATTGGACATGACTTGAAGTTAAGGCTATTAAAAGTAAAAAATGTGGGTGATTGGTTTATTACATTGAATTTTAGTTAGATCAGGTCAAACTGTCATGATATTTGACCTTAAAAATGGAAATATTCAAGGCCCGTTACAATAGGCAAAATATGGTCATGGACGTACGTACGCCCATCATAATAATATGTACTACCTTTTGACGAATATCATCTTTTTTGGACTAGAAATCTATCAATGTATCACCTTCAAGAAAATTCAGGTTTAGACATTTACTACGATTTAAAGTCTCAAAACAGAGAAAGTGATATTAGTGACACCAGAGTCACCATCACAAAATTAGCTAGGAGCATTCAGGAATTTAGACTAAAAATTCTTATATCCTTAACTATTAAATGAGCAATTCTTGTTTTAATGATTGAGTTAGGGACATTGTCAATAACATGTTTGAACCTTAGGGATTTATCTTATATCTAAAAAAGTATGTATGTCCTGTATGAGCTCCTAAACCGTCCATCCAATTACGGTGAAACTTTGGTGAGTTGTCGAGTGCACAACAGAGAAGGTTCCTAACAAATAAAATTTCCAAAAAAACCACCCCCTTCCCCTTTACACCCCTTAATTTAAACAAACCCACAGATTTAATCCGATTTCCACCAAAATTTAAACACATATACATTAAAATAAATTGAAAAATATTGCCTACATATGGTTTCCAAAAAAGCAACTCCACATCCCCTTCACATTCCCGTAATTTAAACAAACCCACAGATTTTATCCGATTTCGATGGAAATTTGCACACCGTATAATTTAAAACCACCATAAAAATCCTGTCTACATATGGTTTCCAAAAATGCAACCCCTCTTCCCCTTTACATCCCCTTAATTTTTGCCAATATACCTTATATAAAGGTACAGTTTTTAGCTGATTTCGAAGGAACTTTACACACGTATACTTTAAAACAAACGGAAAAATAGTCTAAATTTGGTTTGCCTAAACCCTCCCTCTCCCTTTTTTCCCATTCCCTCTTAATTTCCAATGATATTTATTTAAACCCACAATTTTTATCCGATTACGATGAAACTTTGGTGAGTTGTTTAGTGCGCTGCAGAGTTTTCTCACAACAAAAATTCCAGAAACTCACCCACTCTTCCCCTCCATACCCCTTAATTTAAACAAACCCACAGATTTTGTACAATTTCTATGAACATTTGCACACTTGTACTTTAAAACAAATAGAAAAATACTGCCTATATACGGTTTCCGAAAACGCAATCCCTCTTCCCCATTACAACCCCCTAATTTAACAAACACACATATTTTATCCGATTTTGACGGAAATTTGATAACCTATACATTAAAACAAACAGAAAATCACTGCCTATATATGTATTCAAAAAATGCAACCCCCCTTCCCTTTCACATCCCCTTAATTATTGTCAATGTTCTTAATACAAAGTTACAGTTTCTATCCCTTTTGAAGGAAGTTACACACATATCCTTTAAAAAAAACCCAGAAAAATATTATTTACATTTTGTTTGACAAAGCCCAACCCCTTTCTCCCTGTAGCAGCTCACCTCTAATTTCTAGTGATCTTTATAGAAACCCACAGCTTTCATCCAATTTCGATGGAACTTTGCATATGTATAATTTAAAATGCGGAGAAAAATACTATCTACATTTGGTTTAAAAAGTCCCTTTACCTCAACCCCCAATTTTTTGGTAATGTTTCTTATATATACCCACAGTTTTTATACGATATCGATGAAACTTTGGACATGCATCTTTAACACAAACAGAAAAATAATGTCTACATTTAGTTTGCAAGAATCCCAACCTTTACTCCACCATTTCTTAATTTCCAATGTTCCTTACACAAATTCACAGTTTTTATTTGATTTGAATGGAAATTTGCAAATGTATACATTAAAGCAAAGAGAAAAAAAAACAATTTCCCCCATCACCGTAAGTAAGCAAAATTTACACTTGAAACCATACAGTTTTTTTGCAAATATCTTGAAAATGGTGGTGAAATTAACCAAAGCAGATAGCGATATTCTTAAAGTGTACAACATTTTCTGTTAAACAACACTGGACCAATTCTGTTTGAACAACTGCTCACTGAGAAATTTGAAGTTGAATTTTAAAAATTATTTCAAAGTTTTTGTGAGAACACTCAAATCTACAGTTTTTATTTGATATTGAAGGAAGTTTGCACTCACATAAGTGAAAAGGATGTTTACATTTTGTTTACAAAAGTGATTTTGCTTTCCCCTTTCACTCCTCTTAAGGCGGATTTACACATGCATCTTTTCTGTGTTTAGCATTTATCTCCAAAATGAACCAAGTGATTTTTTGTATATATGCCGAATGGAATCATCAAAAACACCCAAGAGTATTGCAATGAACTTTAAATTTAATGAAACCATACTTAAAATTTATCTGTAAATATCTACCTCTAACTAAATACAAACTTTCAAATGTATTCATTTAATCTATATATGTAGTAAATTCTAGCAATAGTAAAGCATTGCCAGGTCAGCTAGTTTTATAATAATTATACATTTTAATAAAAGTAATACTCAATGGAGTTAGAGGCAGTCAAGTGCAAGCTCAGCGCAGACTTGTTATTTACAAAACCTGCTGATGCGCTGAGTCAATCACTGGCACCCATTTGAACTGGCTAAAAACGTCAATAGGGTATACCTCCCAAAGTAAAGACACATTTCTTGCTCTCAGTCCACAAAATCTTTCATCGAGTCATTATGGGTAACTAGGACAACTCTCTTAGCTTCAGTCTGTGCACCATGTAGGCCTTCGTAACATCATGGGCCCAAGCATTCGATCCAGCAATTCAAAGTCTGTTCAACTAGTAATTAATTCTTCAATCATTCAGGCTGTCTTCTATTAGTTGCAGAAGCATTGTTCATAGGCGCAGCCGAACAGTTCCTTGAAGGTCATGTTGTAAACTGTATTGTTAGCAGTCTTCAAGGATCATGAAAAGGGATTATATAAACTGTTAGCCACCTGTTATAATTTATCAGGATAGATTCTCAACTATCCACTTAACACGAGTTAATCTTCCTTATCCTGGGTTGCTGAAACCATAAATCAGTTGGTTTATTCTCTTTTTATTTGCCTGGAAAATGTGCACTTTGAATCTCAGCCTTAAATCATGTCATTTCTTGATTCTGTGAAGTAATTGGGCATAATAGTACAAAGCAACATGAAATAGGAAATGCATGTAACTTACGTTGTGAGTAAAGCTAATTCTAGGTTAAGATTCATAGGTTGTATTTCGAAGAACTGTAATGCTCATACAAAGGAAACAGCATATAAAATTCAAGTGCATCCACATTTGGATTATTATGGTGCAGTTTGGGATCCCTATCACAAAGGATTGATTGAAGTGTAGGAGAGATGCTTGTTTCGTGACTGCTTGCTACCGTTCTTACAAATGCTTCACAGAAGTGATACATAGATTGGACTGGGTTTGTCTGGCAGACAGACGACGTTGGTTTCATCTGAACTTGTTGGTGAATTTGAGAAATTCTCCTTTCATTAACGAGTACAATGAAATATTTCATCCACCAACATATTTTGGATGCAACAGCAGGATAGATTAGAGAAATAAGATGCTCTACTAACACTTGTATGTATTCTTTCTTTCCTCGGGCTATTCGAGATTGGAATGCCCAGAGTTAGTTTTTCCAACCACAATATTTGTGAATTGCAGAGTATGGAGGTAGATGTAGACCCTTTCTATCCTACTGTCATGACTGTCCCCGTTTTACCACCCATTTATTGAGGAATTCTGACTTCAGATACAAACTACTTGTCCCAACTGAGCTTCTGTGAAGTTTACCAATTCTTTAAAATCTCTCTATACAGTTCAAAATTCCTCTAAATCATCTCCCAGTGTTTTCTCTTTTCACACAGCCAGTTGCCATACTGCTTGTCCAGTCTTTTTGTCTGCTGGTCTGTTGCTGTCGGCCCCCCACTGCTAATTTGCCAGTAAGCTCTTCTTCAATGATAATGTTACCAACACTCTCTGGTTCAGTGTGCTACATTTTCACCTTTCCTTTTGTTAGCGGCAGCTGCACTAATGTACAGTGGACTCTCTTGCTTGATGTCATCTCTGTGTACCGTCAATCCCGCAACCACAATTGTTTCATATTAATGCTTTATTTTTTTTTATCTCCAACACTTCATGACTTCACGGATGTCCACAGAAATGTAAAACTAACTGTTACATCAATTTTTTTCTGTCAGTAAAGTCCTGTCACAGGTCTCTGGAAACTGCTTATTCATTTGTCAATTAATTACTGAAGCTTAAAGGTAGTTACACACGTGCAGGCCGGGACTCAAAGAAAAAGTCTGCAGGACAGATCTGGAGATTTTCCTTAATGTTGTGTGCGTGGAGACTTTCCCGGCGTACTGAAGCAATGTAGTCTTCACGGTTGTGCAGCGGCGGCTGTGTTTGGAGCCGCCGCTTCCGACTAACCAACGGGTCTTTCCAAAGCCACCGTTCCGACCAATCAGAGCGGATCCTCTACCTCGCCGACAGGTATATAAGGAGGTCCCTCTGGGAGGCTAAGCCAGTCCACGCGGTGACTGTCAGCTTTCGTCAGCCTGTAGACACCGGACACCTGATGAAGACGGCCGAGCTGGTTATCGAAACGTGTTTCCAAAACACCATCCGGCTGCACACCCGTGAAGACTACAATGTTCCTTAATGTTGTCCAGCATGCCCCCCTAACATGGAATTCTTGAGTCTTTCTCAGTTCTTGAGTTAGCATTAAGATGGCAACATCCAACCATGATGAATCAGCAGCTGTTTTGTTAATCGTGTCAAGTAGTATTAATACCTGTGCAAAAAAGTACATCAGGAGAAGCGTATAGTGCAATGAGTGGCTATTAAAAAGAAAATACTTGCATACAAATCTTCTCACAGAGATGAATGATTTCCCTAAACATTTATATCTTTTATCCCTGGGTACTCCACACATTTCCGTGGTTCGGATTCCACGTTGAACTGTAGGTCCCAGAGGAAAGGAACTGGCAGTCCTGCCTCTGACAAAATGGTTTAGTATTCCTCCTTAAGGAGGATCCAACTAATCTTCAGGTTGTGGTCTAAGTTAAGTTTACTCCGCACGTTATGAAGGAAGAAATTATTATGCTGCAAGCCATTTCTCCCCATGGGAGATAGTCTTGGTATTCCTCGCACTTTATTTACAATAAACACAGCTTGATTTAAAAACATTTAATAAACTCTTCCTGTACATGGGACATCACAAAATCAAAACACTACAAATAAAACAGACAAACCTCAAGGCCTCCCAGCCTCAAGGAAAAATTCCAAGAATGGGACTGTTTACTCGAAACCTTGAGGATTTCCTGCACATATGCCCCCTTAAAGTTATGGCATCGGACTTCACTTATTCGCTTATTCTAAATAACTACACCATGATTTTACTTAAAACACTATTCATACATCTTATTTCTCTGAAAGAAACTACACCAGACGGCCACCAACAAATAGTTTTACATTCACCCCGAAATTCAAAGTACTTCAGATGGATCAATATTAGCGCCAATGGGAACAGTACATTCAGTATCAACTTCACTGAGTATTAATTACATTGTAAAAATGACTACAATTTCTACTAAACACATTGTGTAATTTTTCAGCACAAATGTTCAATCATCCAAATGGTCCTTGCAGGTAGTACAGGGCGTTCGCCGGAAAACGCTACCCTCCCAGTCTGTTGCCGTCGGCAACTTGCTCGGTCAGCGGGGCCAGCGGTTCCTGCCACACGATACCGTGAATCACCGCACTGTTTAACACCTCCGCTGCCCCAACAGTGCAGTGCAGTGACCCTTACATTGTTAAGAACGGTTTCTTTGCATTGTAGCTAGTTTGTGACTTCAGTCTCTTATTAATCAGTGTTGTGAATAAACGTTTCTTTGCGGTTTGGCTGGTTTGGGGCTTCATACTCTTATTAATCTGTACCGTGTTTGAGTGTGAGTAAAATTATGGTACGTTACAGTTTGCAACAAAGAATATTTCTCTACGATACATATGTGAAGAAGAAGTCGTTTAAAAAGTGTCGCAGTAAATTTCGTCGCGAATTTCCTGGTGCTTTACTGCCAGCTAAATCAACAATTCTGCGTCTGGTTAAAAAAGTAAGAGAAACGGGTTCATTTTTTAACAAAAAGAGACTGTCGGTCAACCGTATTCTCACAGAGGAGAAAATTGACGATATCGCTTTTCGACTAGAACAGTCACCCAAAAAATCATTAAGTCAGTTAGGGCAGCGTGTGTCTCGAAATATGTTCAGAAGATGTGAAATGTGTATTACACAAGAGGGTCAACACTTCCAGCATCTTTTATAAGGTAAGCTAATGAATTACGTCACATTTAAATGCTTAGCACACAAGTTTATGAAGCGTAATTATTATGAAATAGTCCGCGGCCGACGGTCGAACAATGCCGGAAACTGAGCGCTCGCTCGCCGGGAGCAGTTTCTTCCTTGTAGCGCTAACAGTGGGTTGCGTTTCCCGGCGAACGCCCTGTACTTCTCCAACACTTCAATTCAATGACAGCACTTTTAAATGACACTGAGAATAAATGGCAGTGACCATACACCATCCCAGTAAGTCATAGCCTCATTGTTGAAGCATGCAAACTATTTGCATATTAACTGACCAAAACTGACTACTCCCTTGCAAAATAACTACTTCCCCCAAACAAAATAAAAGGACTCCTTTAAATGCATAGATTATAAGTCTTACAGGGATGAATGGCTTGTGTATGTTTGGTTGGCTTATCAATATTACAGAAGGATTTGTGTTTCCTTTTGTTTTTAGTAAGAAGTTTGCCAGATAAATTTTTGGGTCCGACTGTGTTATAATATTTTTTGCATTAATTCCTCTGTTATTCTGATGGATCTCTTTTAAAATCGTTGAATTGCCTTTATATGCTTTTGTGATTATGTTTTGAGGTCTAGTTTTTTCCTGTAGGCATTTGTGTACTCAAATTTTATCAATCAAAAGAGAAAACTATTTCATACCAGAATAGACATTTAAAGTAATGGCACAATACAGCGAAACTCTGTTGATAACTGAATTATAAGTCCTCTGCACCTAATTCTTGACATGCTCACTGAAGGAAAGTGAAAATTCATATCGTCAGAAAAATAAATGGGCCTTCTATTTGAGTATACAAAGAACAAAACACATTACAAAAAATTTTTAAAAAAAGGAGAGAGCAAAACATCAGAAATTCAATGCCTTTGTAACAGCAAGCCATAATTACTCTAGTATTATGTAAAATATTATATTTATGTCCACAGTAAAATGAATGTGCTTTCCTAAATAAGTAAAGAAAGTTTTAGTACTTACTCTGTAAAACAGCAGTAGGACATAACTGTGCTAAGCGAGCTACCATCAAGTAAGTTAACATCTTGATGTCATAGTGGTCTTTCAACCCATTCTCGACATGGTTCAGGAACTCAAAAATATCCAGACGATCTAAACATGAATCGAGGAGTGTGTACATGCACTCAAATGCTGCTTTCCTTATGTCAAGTCCATCATCGACTGTATGTTTAAATGGGCCCATCTCCACTTCTCGGATCAGTTCTTTCTGTAATATTAGTATATATTTCAAAGATACAAATATATTATTCTTTTATATAGTTTGAAAAATAATTGCTTTAAATATATTGCAAGTTGTGCACATTACAGCGATTTTATTTTCTATCTAAAGCAAAATGTAATGAAGTTTTACAAAGAAGTAATGTATTTTTGGCCAGAAAACAAATTGTAAATAACATCTGGAAAAAAAAAATAGTTCAAAGTATCAGCATGGACTATAAGTGTTCCCTCAACTGCCAAAAACATTTTAGATAGACACATCTTGAAAAATAAAAACAGCTCTTACTACTACAACTGAGCAGTGTTTACAGTTTGTAGAACAAATAACTATCACAAGCAGCTACTTAAGGAGAGGTACAAGATTTATGAACCAAACAAATGACCAGAAAGTCTCAATCATATATGAGGAATAAACGTATGCAATCTTTGACTGCAAATGAAAACCCATTTTAAATTCTCCACATTTTCCTTTCATTCATTAATTCGATTATTTATGATCCTGTTGCTAATTATTTGTGCAACCTGACAGAAATTTTGTGCGCAAATAAAACAATCTCTGCATCTTCTTATTAGAAAACGCCATCAATAATTTGTTTATTTGTAGTCTCATATTTTTATAGAGTAACACTAACAAAATTTGATACCAACTCAGTGCATTCTCCAAGACAGAAACCTCATGGAATACTAACAGTAAATTAAACTTCAGTATACTTCACAAAAATGTGATAGTGACAGTTTGATCTTTGTTGTGTGAGTAGAGGTTTTCCAAGAGTATTGCTGCAATGTAACCATCAAAGGTGACCTAATGAAGACAGCAGAGCCAACTGTCGAAAGGTTGTGTTTTCATGATACTATCTGGCTAGACATCCATGAGGATTACATTGCAGTTTAAACCTTTTGTCAGTAATCTTCTGAGCTGAATTAAATCATGCAAATATGGTAAAAATAAACATAATAAATATGAGTCAAACAGCTATACGACTTTGTTAACAAAAAAAATTAAAACCTAGGATACACTTTTAAAACATTCAGTTTACCATCAGAAAGTAATTCGACCTCAGTACCTCCTAGCCTGCTGCAAATACTGATACACTGTTCTTACTGAGGTGTCTGTTAATGGGCTCACTAAATTCAAGAAAAATTTTAATGCACGTATTGATTAGAGGAATATCTAGAAAATTTATTCTGAATAGATAATTTCATCACTGATGTAAGAATATGTAGACAAGTGAGATTTTAACAGTTATCAAAAATTTTCAGTGGTCATATTTCAAACTGCTAGACTGGAATGATATGACAAAGGTAAGTAGAAATGTTTGAATACTCAAAATAAATGCACTGCTCTTAGTATTGTCACAATATTAAGAATAATATCTATAATTCCAGTACTAATAGCAAGGAAAAGGAGCAGCTGTTAGACAATGTATATAACAAATGATGGGGAAAATAACCCTTCACTCAAAGTTAAAGGCTGGAGGGCTTTGACGAATACACAAAACAAACGCAATTGTATAATATTTCCATTTAAAACCTTATTCAAGCATTTGACATATGCACACAAGGACTTATCACATGACCAGCAAGTAGTTGCATTGGACCTGGAAAAAGTAATTAGATTGTTCCCTAATTTGCACACAATGCTGTCCTAATCACTTCCGACTATGGGCTTAGTATATAGAATTTATTCATAGGTATTCCCCATGTTGAGCTTTTTTTAATATCACAATGTCATTGTTGCCTGATCGAAAGCCCTACTAGATTCACTACTAGCTTGCTGGACCTGTAGCGCATTGTGCATTTGTTTGGGCATCACACAAAAACTGCTGAACAATTTTTGATGGGGTTTTTGCAGTTTGAAGGCTTAAAGTCAGATTTAAAATCTGTGATATATCTCACAACTCTTTGACCTGGCACTGGAGTAAGAAATAAAGATCTTTTCTTAACTTCAAACATTTTTGGAACCACAATTGGTTTCTTTCGGTAAATTTGCAAGGTGACATGAAATAGTACAACACCTCAAACACCATTAAGTTGTCCTTTCTGGCCGACATTCAGTTTACGAGAAACTGATGGTTAAAAATTGCACATTGCTGACTGTAATCCAGCAGATAAGATGCTTTATCGATAGCTGAATATCTAAGAAGATACAGGCAACATGTTCCTGTGCAAATGGCTATGGGTACCATATGCTCTCAGAATTATTCATTTTGTTTCCTCATCCATTCTTTTTTGCTACTATTCAACATTTATAGTTTTAGAAATTTGTTTTTATAAAACTTCATCTAAATATCTTTTATTGTTTTGTTGAAAAATTCACAAGTTTTTGGACCACATGAGTTGATTCCACATCATTAACTTCTGAGGAAAGCATATTTCATTTGGAGTTCTATTAATAATTTCAACTCACCCACACACCTAGGACCACAAGGGTGAAGTTGCAGCAGAAAAAAGCTAATACTATGTAAATTTATCATATTCAGTTTCTTTAATATAACAAGTTGATTTGAAATACAAGAGGCTATCCAAAAGTAACCAGAATAGCATTGCTGTGGGCGGAGCTTGTGTAGTACGCATTTCTGCCGCAAGGCGTTTATAGTGCAACTCATTGTCAGTTAAATGCCACCTATACTGCTGACCTGGCTTGTTCTGTTAATCTGAAGTGATTGTTTCTGCTAGCGCTGTTTTGCTATTGTTTCGTTTTTTATGATGACAAGTTTAAGTAAACAATGGGCAGCTCTGAAATTTTGTTTTCTACTCGGTAAAAATGCTGCTGAAACTGTTTTAATGTTGAAAACAGCTTACAAAGATGACACTATGAGAAAAACTCAAGTGTACGAGCAGTTTGTTCGATTTAAAAATGGTGACATGTTGATTGGTGACAAACCTTGTTCTGGATGTCCATCAACTGCCCGAATCGATGAAAATGTTGAAAAAATTTGAGAGCTTGTGCTCTCAGATCGTCGACAGATGATCAACTGTCAGAGATCAGTGGGTTATCTTGGAGCTCGATTCAGCGAATTTTAACTGAAGATTTGTGAATGAAAAGGTTCGCTTTCAAGTTTGTTCCTCGGGATCTGATTGACAATTAAAAATAACGTCGAGTTGAAACATGTCGTGCTTTGAAATAACAGCTTGAAATTGATCCAGATTTTCTGTCAAAGGTCATTACTGGTGATGAATCATGGTGCTATGGTTACGACCCAGAAACAAAGTAACAGTCTTATTTTTAACTTAATGCTTTACGCCTCGTCAACGGCTAAGGTCATTAGAGTTGGGATGGGACTGGGGGAATTCGGCCATGGCCTTTTCGAAGGAAGCATCCCGGCATTCGCCTCATTTGGGGAAACCATGGAAAACCATAATCTGGATGCACAGACGGGGATTCGAACCCATGTCCTCCCGAATGCGAGGCCGGAACGTTAACTGTTCACCCACCACGCTCAGTGCCAAGGGTGTAGTTCATTCAGAGTTTGTTCCCCCGTATCAGACCATCAATCAAACCTTTTATTTGGAAGTTTTGAAGAAGATTACACAACAGTGTTAGCCAAAAAAGACCAGATTTGTGGCAGACAGGAGACTGGTTCTTTCACCACGACAATGAACCTGTACACACAACTGTCTGTTAGGCAGTTTTTGGCTCAAAATGGCATGGTTCTACTGCCCCACACACCTTACTCACCTGACTTGGCTCTGTGTGACTTTTTCTTATTTCCATGCATGAATAGGGACATGAAAGGAAACCGATTTGACAACATTGAAGAGGTCAAGGAAAAAAATTAGGGAGGAACTGTAAGCCATTTCTAAAGATGACTACAGAAAATGTTTCGAACAGTGGAAGCACTGGTGGGACAAATGTATTAGCTGTAAAGGAGAGTATTTTGAAGGGGGATAAGGTAGTTTTGAAAAAAAAATTGAAAATAAATAACATTTAAAAAAATAATTTATTTTTTTGGGTACCCCCTCATAATTACCATTACTTTCCCCCCTTTTAAAATATAAAATAACTACATTAGGTTAAAGTAAAAAAAAAATCATTCAAATGATACTGTGAGATATCAGTATACACTCACCCGAACTTTGGTTTCACTGTACAATTGTGGCAAGACAGAATCGAGCAGGTCCCTGACTAGTATAGGCTTATTGTGTGCTGCAGAGTTGAATGCCACAAGTGCCACACGGCGAACATTTAAATCTGGATCTTGGAGAGTACTCAGGAACTGTCCAATGCATTGTCGGAGCAATGGATCAATAGCTTGTGGCTGAAAAATTATAGTAATGACTTAACTATACATACAAAAACTTAAGTCGCTCAGACCAAACGGTTGCATATCATCAACCGTTCTGCAATTAATTCAAAACTGCCACATTTTGTTACTGCAAATATTACTTTACACAGTAATTAAAACTATACTGTTATATGGTAAGCAAGAATAGAGAAACATGTTGAGTTTCATTTATTTAAACGGGGAGAATTTACCAGCAAAGTAAAGTCTTTGAGAAGGTTCTGTTCAATGTATTTTATCTGTAATATTTAACATGATAAAACACTTACAAAATGATTGAGTAAACCTTTTAAAATATAAAGACAATGCACGGTAACAATACATGATACAGATATTACCTATCTTAAATCCTTACCTGGTCAGAGATAGTAAATTTTACAGCAGTAACCACAGTTGTGCGCATGAGAGCTGACTCGGATGCTAAAGACTGCTGCAACTGTGGCAATAGAACAGCAGGATCTATTAACGTAAGCTTGCCCAAGCATTCTGCCACAACATTTCGGGTACCCTCCTCTCCACATTCACAATGTCGAAACAACTGCTGCCATATTGCAGGTACAAATGGCTGCAATAACTGCACTCCGCCAGGACTTGTTGACTGCCAGGATATGATCTGAAAAGTGGAAAATATTTTCGAATTCTTCCACATTACCAAACAATTAGAAGATAAATATAATCTGATTGAATGTGTGTACTTATTCAAGATGGTGTAAGGTCTTCTGGTCTGGTCCAGCATTTTTATATCAACCACTCACGAAAACGTCATTATTTTAACTTGTGCATTAAACTGATATTAAAAACTGTGAAACCAAATTATGCTGAAATTTCATGGACCAACTGTTTCATACAAATTGTATTTTTAAGTTTTAAAAAAAATGAGCAACAGATATTGCTGAAGATAAAGTTATGAGTTATTAAGGCACTAGGTGGTTCAAATTTATCATCTCAGATATTAAAATTATTCTCAAGCTGCCAACTTGATCTGGAAGGAGTTAAATACCTTACTTCATTGATTATTAAAATTAACATTATCAAATGAAAAACTGGATTACATACACACTGTAACATAAAAAAGACATTAATTTACATATGTTCTCCATTTAATCATAAGCTGAAAAATGACTAATGTCTGTGTACACATTACTGGTGTATTTCTAATTAGAATGTAAGATACGAGGAGTGGCTATAAAATAACGAGACTATTGCTGTAAAGAAATTTCTTTTGAATTTTTATAAAGCTAGTTATTATCACCTTCAACATACACCACTCCTCTAAACCTACAACATTCCATGCAAATTTTCAATCGTTTGATACAGTACTGGAGGTCTTCTTCTGCGAGTTCCTTTATGACGCATGCAACTTATTCTATCACAGCTTTAACAGACTGAAATCTTGTTTCTTTTATTGCAGATTTAATCTTTGATGCAACTAAGGAAAATGGAAGCGGCTTCTGGGTGATATAAATAAGAAAAGAAAGGGAAAGTAACCCACCACATACCAAAGTGGACGGATGCGATGAGAGAACACTAATGCTGACAAACAACTACAAAATATTTCGGCATCTGCCTTGCTCACAAATAGAAAAACGGGCCATTAGGCTCGGAACGTGTGCGCACACCGAACGTTACCCAATGACTAACCGTGTAGTGGTGAAAGGGGGGGGGGGGGAACGGATAAGGAGTAGACTATCGGTATCGGTATACAATGTCTGAGATAATATATTTAATATTTTGGCAGGCGATGGTAAAATGAGCAAATGTAGTGATGGTACGGTATAAACATGGCGAAAATAAAAAAAAAGGTAGTGATGGGTTAATTGGATTTTAACGGTGGTTAAGTCCAGGTGGGTGTCTCGTATCCAGGATATTCTGGTACGCTAGTTCCCATCTCCGAAGTTCTGCTGCAGTGGTGCTGTCAGGGAAAACTCTGACTGCTCTCACAGTAAAACAGTCGTTGAGGTTGTTGGAATCATGGCTATTGGCATCTTTGAAAACAGAAAAAAGTCACATGGTGCAAGGTCAGGTGAAGAAGGTGGATGGTCTAACATTGGGATGTTGTACTTCACTAGAAACATCTTGACAGACAATGCAGAATGAGCCTGGGTGTTGTCTTGATGAAGACCATTACTTGTTCTTCCACAATGTGGGTCATTCTTTTCTTAATTTTTTTCCCCACAGAGTTGAGCAAGATACTCGAGGTTAGTTAACCGATGTTGGATAGAATCAGATTACTGACTTTTTCAATATTTTCATCCAAATTTGGCGTGCAAAGATGACACGGATATGTATCATCTTCAACTTCTTTTTGGCCAGCTTGGATATGCTTAAACCACTCAAAAACTCACACAGATTATAAACATTCACCGCTATATAGTTCCTGTAATAAAAGATGAGTTTCAGTAGTATTTTTCAAAGTTTTATGTGAAATTTCACCACAATTCGTCACTCTATTATCATTTTTCCAGCAAAACAAAACATCAGCTCTTATACAAGAGCCACAGCTGGTCTGATTTGTTTACAGACACGGAAGGCACTGCATTCAAAAGAGAAGGCTTCACACTACTCAGTGTCAATTGTTAGCCTTTGGCACATGCATACTACTTCTGTAGAAGTTTCAGTCTTGTTATTTCATAGCCACATGTAGTTTTTTTTTTTCCTTACGGTTTTATACATCAATGTTAATGTGATTAGACACATGGTGAAAGATCTGGTTAATGGAGTCCAGGCCAGGAAAGAACTGGGTGATGAAAATTGGTCTATGGTCAGCTTTAGGAGGTGAATAGTGGAAGTTGCAGGTGATAGTATGGAAGATTTGGTTTTCCACAAGATCATGGGGGTAGCAGCAGGAAATGAGGGCTTGGGATAGTTTTTGGGAATATTTAGAATGTGATTCTTGATCAGAACAGATGGCAACTGTCAAAGCATAGGTAGTGTTGTAAATTAGTTGGCTTGATGTGCACAAAGGTGGAAGAGCACTCTGTCACAGGGTGTCAAGGAAGGTGACAAGTGTGGGAATATGGCCAACTCAGATTGATGGAGTGAGAGTCCAGATCATTTAGGTACAAGGTACAAGGTCTGATCAAAAAATAACGGGAATTTGTTTTTCTTAAAGAATATTTATTTATTAATCAGGATCAAGTTTGTTGCCTTCAAAGTAATCCCCCTCAGATAAAACACACACTTGTACCAGCAGTTTTTTAAATCTTGGAAGCGCTTCTGGAATTCACTTTTTCGGTATAACATTAAAGTCCTTCAGCAATTCTTCATTTATCTCGTCAGTCGTAGAAAGTAGTCACAGGGAACCATGTTGGGTGAATACGGTAGCCGAGGCAAAACAACAGTCTTGTTAAAAAGAGAAATAACAAGTGAAGTGTGAGCAGGAGCATTATCATGATGGAATTTCCATGTGTAGATTAGCCACAATTCTGGGCGATTTCGACAGATTGCTTCACACAAGTGGTACATAACGTCTAGGTAGTATTCCTTATTAACAGTATGATCATTTGGCAGGAACTCATGATGCGTAACTTCATTGAAATCAAAGGGAACATTGAGAAGCTTCATATTTTATCAAACTTGTTCAATTTTTTTTCAGTCTTGGCTCTTCAGGCAGCATCCATTGGGACGACTAGGCCTTGCTTTCAACATCATACTCATACACCCATGTTTCCTCTCGTTATGATAATTTTAAGAAGTTGTTATTCCCAATCCCGAGAGGTGTCTATGAGACATTCTTTTTTTGGGTCTATATTCAGCAACTCTGGAACAAACTTTACTGCCAAATGCGTCATGCCAAAAATATCAGAAAAATTGCTAGGCATGAGCCAAATTACATTCCGACAATATCAGCAACATCTCTAATAGTGAGTGATTCAGCGATTTTCCAAAGTTATTTTTTCACTTGTTCGATGTTTTTGACGTGTTAGGGCATCTGGAGGGGCTATCACATCTTCATAGCCCTCTTTGAAACGTTCTGTGCCACTGGTAAACTCTTATTTTACTCATAGCAGATTTGTTAAAGAAAGTACAAAATCGGCAAAAACACCAAACACTTAATCTTTTCAACTGTCGAAAATAAACTTAACATTCAAAATGGCTGCCAATTGCAACCAAAAAAATGAAAATGGTATTTATAAAGCTCAATAAATTAAAAAATTCCTGTGTGTTTTTTTTTTAATCAGACCTCATATCTAATCCACAGAAGGGGGCTGGGGGGGGGGGGTCAGTTCTTTAGAAAATCTTCCTTCAGACAGTGAGGAAGAGGTTGGCATTAGATGGGGCCATGCGGGCACCCATGGCAGTGCCGTGTATCTGGTGATAAACTTGAGAATTAAAGTAGTACAGTTTCTAGAGAGGATGAAGTTAGCTAGGGATGTGAGAAAGGATGTCCTGGTGGACTGTGTGGGATAAGAATTGAGGCCTTCACAGTAGTGGATGTCAGTGTAGAAGGAAGTTACATCAATGGAGATAAGGAAAGAGTCTGGAGGAAGGGGACTGGGGACAGATGATCCAAGACATGTTGGGTGTCTTTGATATAGTAAGGATGGTTCTGCAGAAAAGATTGGAGGTGTTGATCCATTAAGATTGAAATCAACTCAGTGGGAGTACCATATGCTGCAACAATACATTATCCTGGATTGTCAACCTTGTTGTTCTTGCTTAGAAGAAATAAGGTAGGTTTTAGAAAGTGAAGTGACTGCTAGATGTACTAGTGTAGACTTTGCTCAGGAAAAAATCTCAACTTTTTATCACTAAATGACACTTGGAAATATTTTTCAAATAAATACTTTTATTGGGGCAAAAGGTTTTTTTTTTCTGTGCTGTCATCAGGCTCTCGGTTGGTTGATCCTCCATCACTTCTAATCTTGTGCTAATATCTTCATCTCAATATTCCTCTTACAACCAACATCCTCTATCTGCTTCTTATTATCTAATCTATGAGCACAAGCTACTGCCCCCTCCCCCCTCTCCCTCTCTCCTGGTGTGTGTTAGATTATTATCTACTGATGAGATCAAACTAACTGGCTTGTAATTTTCAATTTTATTTGTCTCCCCTCAGAACTGACTGAATGCCTCCTCTTCCCATAAATTTTGAAACACAGCCATAGAAATTTCAAGTTGCATCATTTAGCGGTCTTCTTTCCACAATCAATATCCTTCACAAACACATCTTAAGCATCCTAGCTATTAATTACATATTCAAACCCATTCAGTTAACACTGGCGGATCAAGGCCAGTCTACTATATCCCACCTCCACTGCTCTTACCCTATAAGCAAAGGGGAAATTTTTCACTTGTTTACCTGAATGCAACAGCCAGCTCAGAAGGGAGGTACGGAGGGTAGGATGAGGTGAGGAGCAGGGCCAAGGCAACATGACTTGAGCCACCAGTTAAGAGTGAACAGGGTGTAGTGTTTGAATTGTTTCATACTTCCCACCTATTCACTAAATTTAATGCATTTGTTCTTTTCCTACCAATCTCTGTATTCTCACCTCTAGATTCCATGATTTTTCTAATTTTTGTTTGTTTTCAATTAAACATATCTTCCACCATTCTTATCTATTCGAACCTTTCGGATATTTTTCGTTTCTCTCCTTTGATGTACTGAACCTAGCCCTGAAATTTCTCTTAAATTTCTGGATTCTGAGCCTTTTTGTAATTGTAACTATATATCTGCCAATGGTTTACTGAACCCTTTTATTAACTTAACTACTTCAGGATACTTATTCCTTCTATAACTTGAGACCGCAGATAGTTTGTTAACAGGCCATATTAGCAAGATAACAGACATGTTCTGCTTTACCACTTGTTTAAGGTCTTCTTTTATCTCTAAGGACTTTCAAATTTCTTTTCTCTTATATAATTAGTCTTATTTACTTCCCAGTCCACACCTGGTAAAGTTAAGTCCCAACCAATAATGACCATCATATCTCCACTGAGACCAAACTGTAATGTAGTTTCCTTTTCATTATCCTCCCCTCAACTAATTAGGTTTTTTGAAAATAAAGGAAATGCTTCATTTATTGTAATTATGTGAGATTAATTTGGTATTTTGTTTTGAATGCAATATGAAATTGCTTGAAATGAGTGCACTAAATTGATTGTTATACCTAGAATTTTAATTAAAGGACATTAATATCTACGCTGTGTCAGCTACCATATTTAAGTATGTTTTGAATGCACCGAGATTGTTTATTTTGTCCAGTAGAATGTCAAAAACTCAAATTCTTCATCGTTTGTAATAGAAACCAATTATTTGTTTAATAGTTTGGCATTCTGCAAACAAGCAGCAGCATATTTACATGAATTGAGAATTTTATATCTGGCTTATAAAATGTTGCTTGGACTGTGGTCAGCAGAGTCGTCCAGAACAATGTTAGGAGGAATCTACTGTCAAGATCAAGCCACACTTGACCGTACCATTACTGCACCGACAATTTTCTTATTGTTGGCACTCACTTGACTGAGGTTAGTTCAAACAGTGTTTGGCATCTGATACCCCACTGTCACTTACAGGGTTTACTTTTCAAACGTGCAGTGCAGTGTCAGGCTGGTGGATGAGGAGAAGCATACAGAGAGAGTTTGGAAATTTCCGGTCTTTTACAACTTTTGGTGTTATTGCTCGCTTTTAAAAATTGTCTTGTTTTCTTCAACCTCACTTCCAGATTCGTTAGATGATTATAAGATGTAGTGTGTGTTATTCTAAAAAAAAATGTAAAATTTAGTTTCATCGTCCATCAGATAGTGTGACTAGGGTTGCTACTTCACCCTCTTTGCTCCATGGAAAGCTTCAAGAAACCAACAATGAAACTTAGCAGCAGTATTAGTCACGACTGCGAAAGAAGTTGGCGGCTTCTGTCATCATAACAACATACAAAAGAGAAAATTCAGCAATAAAACAAAAGATCTACTTAACAAGAGGAGGGAAATTAAGATTCACTCTGTTGTCATGATACAGTATTCTGGTCTGTGTAAAACTTTGGGGAAAAACATGAAGGCTGATATAAAATTGTACAATGAAAATGTTGTAAGGTAAAATTTAGAAAAGAAAACAATTTTAAAGAGATCAAAGCAAAAGCTAATGCTCAGTAAGAAGCAGATATCAGCAACGAATGGAAACAATGGCAATATTACTGACAAAGATTAAATTTTGAAATTCATTAGAGGTTTTCATAATAGTAACCTATATGGCAGCTTGGAGGAAACTCCGATAGTCTCTGCCCTCTCCAACCTATCCACAGTGCCAGATATACTACCATCTGAAGTCAGTTATGCTATAGATACCATGAGAAAAATAATGGCTGCTGACGACAACAGTCTCTCGCTGATATTTTGGAAGCTAGTTGGCGAAGAAACTATCAATCACTTGGCTAAAGTCGTCTTCTCTTCCTGCCTACACTATTCTTCAATCACTTCATCATGAAATAAAGCTAAAACCATTCTTCTACACAAAAATAGAAGTATTCATAACATCAAAAACTACTGACCTATATGCTTGTAGGCTGTTTTTACAAAGATCTTGTTGAACCAAATCACTTCCACCCTTGAACAAGCAGGATTCAACAACAGGTTTAGCACAATCAAACACATTCTCGCCTTGCAAGAACTAATTAGCTGTTCAAATGAATACCAAAAAGGCATTTGATTCAAGGTTGCCCTGAAAGCCTTAGCTGAACATGGCGTGGATACAGCTTATATCAGAGAGTGCTCCATAACATCTATGAAGGAATTAGAATCAATGGTAAAAGACTTAGCAACTTGAGATTTGCTGATGACATTGTGCTTGTGGCTAATGACATTGATGATCTCCAAACCTCGGTCACTGACAATCATCTCCAAGTGTAATGCAGTTGGTATAAGAATGAATCTCTTTCAAAAACAAACATTATGTCTAACAAATGGACAACAGAGGAATGTACAACTAAATAATAAATCTTTAGAAAATGTCAGTGAGTACATTTTTCTTGGCCAGCTTCTAAACAGGATAGGTGATGCAAGACCCGAAATTTTCAGTCACATCAAAACGAGATAGCGAGCATTTGCGAGGCATTCTATTATCCTCAAATCTAAAGAAAATAGCTTATGACAAGTGCATTCTTCCTGTGCTGACATACAGCTGTGAGACCAGAACTCTAAACGAATTTACAAAAAGCAAACTAAAGACTGCCCAGAGCTATGGAAAGGTCAATGATAGGCTTAACATGAAAAGAGCAACAGACATTAGGTCAGCAACAAAGGTCACAGACATCTTAGAGAAGACAGCGTTCTTGAAGTGGCAATGGGACGCCCCTATCACACGGAGAAAAGATCAAACCTGGACAAAAACAGTGACAGAGTGGAGCCCAAGAGATCACCACAGACATAGGAAGACCATCTGACTGGTGGGACAAGGACATACACAGGGTTGTCAGAATTAACTGGTAAAGCATTACCCAAGATAATGGAGAAAACACCTGAGCTCATGAAATTAAGAGCCCACATTAAAATGATTGAACAAGCAGATAATAATAACATATTTTTTGTTACTTTTGGATTTGGTCTGGTAACTCAGACCGTTACGACATGTGATTGGCATACAGAAGTTCCCCTGTTCAAATCCCAGTGTTGGCTGTAATTTTTAAGGTTCTTAAAATTGAACTTCATCTCTGGCAAAGCTTTGATTTGTTAGTAAAAAGATTCTAGAATGCTCTGTGGTTTGGATTCTATGTTAAACTACATGTTTCCTTTACCTAGAAGGAGTACCTGAATAATTTAGGTGGCTACAATACAAATGTACTGCACAGCTGGTAAGAAACTATGTGACTAGAGTTCTGAGAATATGTGAAATTTCTATTCACTATTCACAGATAAGCTAATTAGTAGTACTCAAAGTACTTGAAAGCTTTCGTTTGCTTTCCGTGGTGCCCTGTTTCCTTCATTTGCTTCCTATGGGATTCTTTTCTCTAATCAGATAATACTGTTTCAGCTATTATTACTATACAGCATCTTTACAGTTTATGTTTAAATAAAACTATATAATGATCCCATTCTTAACTAACAAAAACTATCAAATGAATTGAACGTAACCTCAAACAAAATAAACACATCAAATGTGAAGTGAGTGACATTTGACATTTCATTATGATTGCTTTCAGACTCCAAAGACAACAGTAGTGTATGACAAAGGCTTTTAATGATGGTTCCTTAAGATTGCATTGGGATACTGTTTTTGTATGTAAAAGATCAACCAGTGAGTGATAATTTGAGTCAAATAATAATAAAAAAAACCTTTTAATATTTTATTACTTTTTTAGATTATAAAGTACACCTACGCAAAATAAAGTACAATACCCTATTATAGAGTATAGGTGGCAACCCTAGCTGTAACCCCAACTGGATTTACAGAAATTTTTGATCACTGATTCTGTGAGAACCATGTGAACATGTTAAAGGGGACTGAAGACTAAGTACTAACATGTCCATCCTATGGATGAGCTATGGACAAGTGTGGATGTGAGAAGGGATAAGCCACCACTCAGCCAACTTCGATGCAGTGATGTGTGTGCCTAGTGTCTATAAAGTGTGGGCTCACCTTTAGGCTTCAGCAGCTAGAATAAATAGTTTCCATGTACTCAGAGTGATGCCACATCCTAGTACCAGGACTATACGTAACTTTTTCTATACAATGTGCCTAGGTAATCACCAGAAAAATAGTACAATATTAATTTTAAATATGTTTCTGCAGTAAAAGAGAAGTCAAATATATAGTCTGTTCTAATAATTAAAACCACCCTTCATCACAACTGAGAAAGTTGAAATTCTAGAGGGTAGTAATACTCACTAAGCAACAGGCCTGCAATTGTATAAGTTACACTATACCGCCTGTGAACTTAATTTCTTCCCTAAAGCCTCATTTTGCTGATTTATCCTCCCACTATGTTAAGCTGTCAACACACTTTTCTTTGCTTTTGTTTCCCTCCCCTAAGCTATCTCAAGTAATTCACAACAATTAACAATGACTACTGGAAAATTGTAGTAATCTTTGTTAACCAGTTTGAATATATCTCCATCAACTCTCTTTTAATAACTGCTACAATATAACCCACCAAGGTAAAATCTCATTGTTCAGTAATTCTCTCTTTAACCAAGAATCTACTCCTATAACCTTATGTGCATCTCGATTAATTTACTGAATTCTATTACTTTGTTAATTACATTTCTACAGTTCATTAGTTCAAATATTATAAAAGGATTTAAGGAAGGATAGAGAAAGTAAACCTATCATTCACCACTGGTGATGGCAGGAGGGCCACGATAAAGTAACACGAATACACTTTGCAATTAAATTTAGAGGTGGGATATGTAGCAGAGAGATCAGATGTTTAACACATAAGCTCATCATATGATGTTACTGTATCATACTTATGTATTTATTACCTTCACCCTCCTCCTTGCAACTCCATCTTTTATTGTTCAACTAAAGTTATGGTCCAATTTAGAGTCTACACAAAGCATCACAATGAACTGTCAAAAGCAAACAACAAAAGAATGATATGGTTCACACAACTGTAGAGCCACTGATAACTGAACAGAACCGGTCTAATAACAGATCTTTAAAATAAAGATCGACTTCTACCCAAAACTGATAGCCAACAATGTTTCATACAACATAGTTGTGGAACTATAGACCAAGTGACAGAGCTCTAAGTTAGAGAGACAGACATTTAAGTTATTGTAATGAGAATCTATATAACATAGTGGCAGTGCAGCTCTGGTTTGCTCAGTGGTAACACCAGACCTGAAGATGGCAGCAGAGCTAGCAGCCGAATGCTCATCTTTCTACAACACTATCCGGTGGAGAAGCTGCGAAGATTACATTTCAGCAACATGCCGGGAATGCCTGCGTTCACACACACTATAGATATCCAATCAGATGAATACAATAGCAAGGAAACTGATCAACTAAATAAATTCTGAATCTTTTGTACATTTTACGTTTCATGGGAGCATATTCTATGTATATCTATAATGATCTTCACTCAAGTATATTTACGAAGAAAGTTGAAAATGTTATGAAATTGTAAAATACAATACCTCTTTGAGTGAATGCAGCAATAGGTATTGTCTCCTTGGCTGAGCTTCAATTTCTTTCAGCACAAAGGGAAGGTACTGAGGTAAGTTTCCTACAGCAACACTGCCAAGAGCATAAGATGCAGCTGACTTCACTTCCTCAGAAGGTGGAGAGAATGAGTTCAGAATAACTTGTTTCAGGCTCGTAATACTGCTTAGATCACTGAAAAAAAGTCCATATAATTTCACAGTGAGACATACTTAAACAATCCTATGCAATATAGCATGCTGAATATTATTTTACAACGTTAGTTATGAAGTTTTCAAAAGGAAAGTACAATGAGGGAAAGTGTCAACTTTTGTGATAGTACATTTTGTTTTTATTGCAGAATATATATAAAAAAAACTATAAAAATGTACATCTAATATTGGTTCTTAGTTATTTATCTGCGAGTTGGATGGTAAATAAATCATGACATCATGTACCACAGATGGAAAAATGACGGATATAAATTTTCAGTTTTAATATCATTTTTTCTTATTGCTTTACAGTTTGTTGACAATGAGATCATAGAGGCAAGCAATAGGAGGGAATTTAACCATGACCTTTCTGAAGGAACCATGAAAATCACTGAAAACTAAAACCATATGCAGATCGAGATTTGAACTTATGTTGTTCGAATGAGAGGCCAGAAAGTTACTGCTTACCCATCATGCTCAGTTGTGTTTAAACTCTCCTTTTGCCAAAGACCATACTCATCTACACCAAAAGGTCACTTAGGTCTATATGTTTCTCCTTGTGTACCCCTACTATCTTGCCACCATCTATAGCAAGTGATGGTTTTTTTCTTAATCCTTCACAGTAAAAAGTGGTTTCAACCAAGTAGTGTTTAGCAGAGATTATACACCTGAATTATTGGGATGTACACAAGATGATATTTTTCACCAAAGAGTCAACGCAAAACACAATGGTGAAGAACCTTCAGAGTGACCAGTTCTGCACGGCCACCAGACAATAGCTGATAGCGCTACCACCACCCAAGCATGGCCCCAACCTCAGGCCAATCCACCAAACCCAGAGCCAACCAACGCCAACAGGATAAGACAGGAAAACCATCCCCGTGTCACCCACCTTCTCCAGAAGATGCTGACGCAGATGGCTACCCTCATGGTCCACCTGGAAAGCCTGCCACAGAAGATCATGGATGCAAACAGTCTCACATTCTGTTCATGGAACACTAATGGAGTCTTCAAAACAGTAGGGAGAATTAAGACAGTTCATTCTAGACGAAGGCATAGACATATGCCTCATCTGCGAGACACACCTTAAACTGCAGATCAGGCTGTCGGCACAGAACTAGGGGTGTACTGGTACGACCGCCCTACAGCCGGAGGAGGAACGGCTGTCCTGATATGCTATGCTGCCACAATACCAGATCCAGATGCCGGAGATGACCTACATTGAAGCTACGGGAGTTGTCATGGAGACTACCGATGGGCCCGTCAACGTGATCTCAGTTTATCATCCACCACGGAATCACATACATGAAGTGGACCTGGAGACTCTCCTCTCAATCAATGGTAGATTACTTACTGTGGCAATCTGAACTCTAAGAATCAGATGTGGAACAGCAGGGATACCAACATTAGCAGGTGCAGGCTGCTACAAGCGGCAAACTGACACAACTATGTTGTGTTCACACCAGACGTGCCAACACACACCTGGCGAAACCACTACCACCGCAGAGCCGTGTTGGACGTCACTATCACGAGGGATATTCCAGGTTCTTGGAAGCCAAGAGTGGTAAACCGCCTATCATCAGACCACAAGCCAGTGATTATAGAAGCACCAGATGTAGAAGCAGAACGAAACAATGAAAAAGGAAAAAATTATCAAAAGGCAGATTGGCAACAATTCAAAATAAACCTGACTGAAAAGCTTCACGGGGAGGAGGCTCATGAAGACTTTCATGTTGAGATTCAGAAAGTCACAGACCACAACAAAACAGCAGCCGACTCTGCAACCCACCAACACACGCCAATAGACAAACGCCACTGCCAGAGAGTTGGGCACCACCTCCGTCGGTACCTTCGAGACAACAGCGAAGAAGAAGAGGGTGAAATTGACCCATTCACCGTCAAGGACCTACGGGAAGTGATCTCGAAGCTTCGCAGACACAAGGCGCCGGGACACGACGTCATCACGAACAGGGTACTGAAGAATCTACCAGCAGGTGCCATCATAAGGATGGTACAGTTATTCAACAAGATCGAGCAGAACAAAGTGTACCCGGCAGCATGGAAAAGAGCGGTAATCATCCCGATTCCTAAGCCTGGCAAAAACGCAGCAGACCTGCAGAACTATAGACCAATCAGCCTAATCACAGCAAACTGTTCAAGAGGCTGTTACTCAAGCAACTGCAGGTGCACATCTGCGACAGAGGCATGATACCAGCAGAGCAGCATGGCTTCCAACCTGGTCATTCACCAACTGCTGAGGGTCGTCGAGGAAGCAACCGCAGCTTTCAACGCACTAGACTACTGCGTCATGGTCCTACTCGACGTGGCGAAGGCCTTTGACTCCGTGTGGCACCGAGGACTGCTCTATAAAATGGCCATACTTGGAGTTCCAGGCCCGTATCTCCAGTCATTGAAGAGCTACCTCCAGCAAAGAAACTTCATGGTGAAAATAGCGACACCAAATCAACAACAAGACCCATCCACGCCAGGATACCTGAAGGCAGTGTGCTGGGCCCAGTGCTCTACACACTGTACACAGGGGATATTCCTATGGGGTAAGAAGCCAAGCTGGCAT
This sequence comes from Vandiemenella viatica, assembly GCA_031002005.1. NCBI lineage: Eukaryota > Metazoa > Arthropoda > Insecta > Orthoptera > Morabidae > Vandiemenella > Vandiemenella viatica. The sequence goes on from JARYHS010008074.1 coordinate 159,028,561, forward strand.
TACACGCCGACGACACAGCGATCTTCACTATGTCCTGCTGCCAGACCATCGTAGGCCGCCGCCTCTGAGCAGTGCTGAAAATATCGAGTGGGCCACCAAGTGGAGAATAAAGATCAACGCATCGAAGAGCCAGCCCATCATGTTGACGCAGAGGCGTAAACCACCACGACTGATGCTGAGGCTCTTCGGGGAGAGAATCCCCTTGGTGGCGATGACAAAGTATCTAGGGGTGATCCTAGATACGAAACTAACATGGAAGCCTCACTTCGAAGACATCAGACACAGAGTTCAGCAACGACTGAGGGCAACTGTACCCAGTGTTGAATTAGAATAGCACACTACCACTCAGATGCGGCTCAAATTATATCAAGCACTGGTGTGCCCAATCATGGAATATGCATCCCCTGTATGGGGATATGCCGCAAAAATGCATATTGAGAAGCTACGGAGAATGCAAAACAAGGCACTGAAGAGAGCACTCCACTTGCCTATGAGATGCCGTCAGAAATCCTCCACGAGACAGCGGGGATCCCAAGACTTCGGGATATGTGTAAAAAAATTAGCAAGCCATTTTTACCCAAAAACTGAGGAGAGCGACAACCACCTTAGTCGCTCTCTAGCACAGTACAACATAAACAAGGTTCCACATAGAAGACCACTTCAGTTGCTGACAGAAGAAAACTGCAAATATCCACAATGTGAGAGGAAAGCACTTACACTGTTAAATTAAATATATATACATACAAAAAATATTTAAAATAATAATAATAAAAAAGGGATTGACAGAATTGAAAAATATAAACGTGAAACACTTAAACCGAAATAATAAATAAGCACATCTAACGAAATTGCCAGCGACTTGTACTGGTTAAATTCAGCTGGAAACTTCTAATATTTCAATATTCATCTTTTCATTCATCTGTAACAACGGAGAAAATAGCCTTTAAATTTTCTTTGAAAACCATACTCTGAAACTCACTTGATCCTACTCCACTGTTATTAACATAAAATCCATTTCATACTGTATGGCTCCTTTCTTTCCTTTTTTATGGCTTCATACCTCATCAATATTGAGGTCATCAGAGGCGGGTAAGGACTGGTTGATGGAATGGGAAGGAATTCGGCCATGGCCTTTTTAAAGAAATAATCTCGGCATTCTCCTGGGAGTGATTTGGGAAAACCAAGGAAAGCACAAATCTGGATGGCAAGCTGGGGATTCAAATCCATGTCCTTTCAAAGAGGCTGGATACCATCAGTAGATGACAATGAAATATTCCCATTACAACAACATCTCCAAAGCAAACTCGGTCACAAAAACCCACTTTCGTGTGCTATATCCACCCCTCCCTTCTCCACAAAAAACAGACACACACACACACACACACACACACACACACACACACACACACACACACACACAAAGCAGCACTATCCAGAACTTACCACAAGACTACAAAAGGCTGATTAATGCACACAACTGTTGTTCGTATTAATTTGATCAGAAGTTACAGACATGGGAATGTACTTAAGAAAATGGATAGCAGACTTAAAATTGGACTTAAAATTGAGTGGGTAGGATACTCGAGGCAAAAAAGAAAACTATGAAAAATTTAAATGAAAATCATAGATTACATTTTAAGGACACAGAAAATCACTCTCAATAGTCAAATTAGAGTCGAAAACATATTAATTATTGTAAATAAACATTTGAAAATCTAGCCATTAGTCGCATGACCAATCAGAACACATTGTGACATTACAGTGAGCTAGTGAGCCTAAGAGGCCATCATGTAATCTATATTATTATAAATCTGAAAGTAAGTTGCATCTGTCGGATGGTTTGAGGAAGCATTACACAAAAACAACACATGGGGATTACAGTTTGAAAGCTTAAGGTCTAGCTTAAACCTGCGCAATTGGTGCGGGTGGTAACAACGCATTATGTGGGCAGGCCAAGTCAAGTAAGGAGAAAATGGAAAGGGTCATATTTGAGAATTCAGCTTAAATGCATGTGATTTCAAATTAATTGTAAATGAATGAAGACAACAATAGGGTTACTGGATATGATTTTAACTGGAATGATACTATTGTGTTGTGACAGGAGTAAATGCCAGTGAAGGAACGTAAGCAAAAATAACACATTTTCTATTGGAAAAAAAAGGGGCGAGTGGTTTTCGACAACTAATACATGAAGTGTGAGAGGGGATAGTCAATTGAATGGGATTAAACTTTATTGTGTATGTAGATACTTAAGAGCAGCGTTGAAAGAAGAGTGAGTTGATTGTTTTCCATTTGACATGATATGCAATATTTGAGAAATTTAACATATCAAGAGCTGGTATGATATTTTGGTTGGTAGAACAGAGTAGTGTTGTATCCGGGAAATAAAATAAACTCATGTTTCAGTTCAATTTCTCTTCCTATTAATATAGCGACTTAAAACCTTTATTCCATTAATTTATCTATACTTCAACCTGGCAACTGAATTAATTTAACCAATATAGTTAATATCTTATTTGAACTGCTACAAAGAAATGCCCAAACTTTCGAAATAAAAGCCTAATGTTAAGAAAATGGACAATATAAAAATAGCTGTACTGTATAACTGAGTCATCTTGTGGGGATAAATAAATTAAGTGAGTTATTTTTTCCTGGTTTTTTTACCTGGCTCCCGTAATCAGGATTAATTACTCTGTTTCATATGGGACCATATGACAGAACTATGTGATAACAAGTAGTTGGTGGAAGTGAGAAAAAAAATAAAACCTTCCAACTCACATAAAAACAAATGGGAACAATAATGAAAGAGATATGAATAGCCAACAGTGCGGACAACAATAGGAGCAAGGATGTAGGTGTGAGAGAGACCACAATTGACGAAGCAACTGGAACAATGTCAAAGACTACAGAAAGGAGAGAACACAGCAGGGTCAGCACAACAGTGGAAAAGTTGTATTGTGAAAAAGAGATTACACTCCAAGATATAGCAATTCAATGCATAACCATGCCTTATGATACGGCTTGGAAGATGGGTAGTGCAAGAATACATCTCGATATGGCAATTTAATGACCTAGAGGCTTTCTGTACATGCTATGATCATAACTACCTTTATCAATATGCCACCCAATACACATAGCAAGACATCAGTTCAACACATAAGAATATGTTACAAGACAACAGTCACTAGGGCACTCAAGAATTTATATTATGTCAGCAGTGTGGAATGTAAGACTATACTGCAAGATGTGGCAGTTGAACACACAAGAATACAAGATAGCTGGTCAGGTGGGCAGTGCAAGAATGCATTTTAGAGCAGTGGTACATTCAACTAAAGAGTGGGACCACTGAGTGAAAACAATGAAAAGAATGATAGCATTGCAAAGATCATAGAAGTTTAAAAAAAAAAAAAAAAGAAGAAAATTTAACAGCAGCAAACTTTCTTTTAGCGTTCTGGCAAAAATCTTTTTCCACTAGTGGCATTTCAAGCTTCTATAGCAATGAGAAGATAAATGTCTTTCAATAATTGACAGTGCTTAATTCTCCCAAAGTCAAACCCCTCCTCCATGTGGTGGGAGATGGATAACGGCATAAAGTAGGGAATTGCCTGTGGGGGTGAGGTACAGTGGGGACCTGTGTGCCCTGGGACCGTTACGGTAGCTGTTAAAGCCCTACAGGAACCCTGAAAAATGGCAGCCAAAGGGGCTCTGGTGCAGCTACGGAAGGCCTAGTAAGCCAATAGTGGCTAGAGCTTATTAAGGTTCTTCGGTGGTTTAATTACTGATTTATTAATTAAAAAGTCCACCAAAACAGGTTATGTTTGAAGATGTTTGTTTTATTGTGATCAAAACAGGTCAGCGATATTCACAAGCATAGATACAATACAGATATGCACTTCTGAATAGTCGCAAAGATAATCTCTGTGAACTCAAATGAATGAAACTCTCTGTAACACTGAATGATGTCAACTAACTAACTAACTTCCTTACTTACTTCTCTGTCCAGGCGATCTGTTTATATAGTCTCTATCGAAATTACGAGAATTCTTCAAAGGCATCCGCCCGATATTTCTCTATCATTAACAATCACTCAAACAATCAAACACATTAAAAAACAATCGGAATTAATACAAAATTACTTGACAACATTACAAAATGATCAGAAATGGTAATTAGAGATACTTAAATACAAAATTATTTACAGAAATCCTTTCAAACGGTAGAAAATTGTCCTGTAGACATCATAACTTACAGTAATACATGGAATTACAAACTTTTAAGAAATTCTCTTGCACCATTCGGTTCTTAAACATATTAAATGGACTTTAAATAATTTTCTTACATAAAACAATGTCTATATACGCTGATTTACAAGAAATTACAAAATAAACATATCAAATCACTTGCAAGCAAACTTTAGCTCACTACAAATACTTCATACAGTACAATGCTATTCAAAATTCAGGTATGAGGACTGTTACAAGCTTGCTTGCAAAATAAAAACAAGTCTCAGAAAGGATGGAGCAACGGGCAGAAGACACTGCTATGAAAACGGTTTAAGATTTGGATCCTTGAATATACGGACATTAACAAGGAAAGTGGAGGAAATTGTGGACATGATGGAGAGAAGGAAGTTGGATATTTTGGGGTTGGGTGAGACAAAGTGGAAAGGAAATGGTAGGAGGGAACTGAGAAATGGTTTCCAATTGTACTGGAATGGAAATGAATGGAGAAGAAATGGGGTAGTTGTGAGAGAGGGGCTGAGAGAGGGAGTGGAAGATATTAGAGACAGAATCATGAAGATTAAGGTAGCGGTCAAAGGTAGAAGCCCGAATATACTGCAAGTAAACACCTCACAAGTAGGCTGTCCAATCCAAGAGAAGGAGTTTGAACAGAAGTTGAAGAAACAGTTAAAAGGGCAAAATATTAAAATTATGCAAGACCTGAATGCTCATGTAGGCACAGAAATGTAGGGGTATGAGGTAGTAATAGGGACAGAAGGATGGGGTGGCAGAAATGAATAAGGGGAAAGGCTTCTGGATTTCTGCAAATGAAATGGACTGAAAATAGGAAATTCCTGGTACAAAAGCAAGAGAGCCACAAGGTAACCTGGTATAGCAGCAATTGGTAGTGGAAGTCAGTTGTGGACTACTTTATATTTAATGGTGAATTGAAGAGGAGTGTGGCAGATATGAAGGTAAGACCATCAGAGGCATCACATAGTGATCACTGGCTATTGGTAAGGGTATGGAAATTGAAAGAAAAAAAAGAGTAATGAAGAGAAATACCAGAGAATAGTAAGGACTAAGCTATCCACAGTGGCAATGGGGAAAGTGGAAGAGGAGTGCAAATATTTTAAAACGGTGTTAGTCCTAGCAGCAGAAACAGTGTGTGGAAGGACTGGTAACACCAAAAGGTGGAAAGAAATGGCATATTGGAATGGTAGAGTAAAGCAAGCAGTGGAACTCAAGAACAGGGCCTTTAGGGAAGGGTTCAAGCAGAGGACGCAGAAGAAAAGGGACCAATCTGTGAAAAAAGGAGGTGACCAAAAAAATAGTAACAGGGGAAAGAAGGAAGTGGCTGGAGAAATGGACCAACATGATGGAAGATAGCAAAGGAAATAAGAAAGTACTATGTAGAATGGTAAAAAGGAAGAAGGAGAGGATAGAAACTGTCAACATGCTGGATAAAGATGGAAAAGAAAAATAGCTCAGAATGACTAAAAAGGATGTGGAAGGACCATTTTGAAGCCTTAAAGAACCCAGATTGGTCAAAGGAAGATACAGTTTCTTCAGGAGAAGCAGGAAAATAACAGCCATGTAGGACAGCAAGAGAAGGCTTTATATGAATTGAGCGTTATCGACAAATGTTTGGAGTGAATACCTGCAATCTTTATTTGCAAATTATTGTGATATTATTCAAATTAACAATATATATATATATATATATATATATATATATAAGCAGCAAAAATGAATTAATATAAGGAAATGAGCCACCACTTAAATGATGGTTATGGGGCATGAACACACAAAACAGACAAAAACACACATGATATAGGAAGTTTTGCGTCTATCTCTTTACCATCATGATATCATTATGGAGGTTGGATGTTGCTGGAGACTGCTTCATAGAATGACTGTTGGCCAGGAAAATAAAGGGTGTTAATTGAAACAGTGGACAGGTAGAGGGGCAGTGATTTGAAGCCAATACCCAGGCATTGTCTGAAAGGATTGTCTAATATCTCTGGTGGCCAGTGAGAGCACAATATATAATAAAATCTGAATATAAATAGGCAAAAATAAATAAAATATTTAAAAATTAAACAAAAGATTCTATGAAGTAAAACATCACCTCTGGCTGAAAATGGATCATTTTAGGTAATGGGGATGGAGGCAAGGAGAGAATGAGAAAAAAGTAAACATACATAAAAATAATAATAATAATGATGGGGTATTATCTTGAGACTTGTAACCAGTTTGTACTAGTAGGCAAGTTCCCACCTTCTGAGTTCAGAAAAGCTGCTGCACCCAGTAGCTGTCCATGCTAGTCCCGTGACATGAATAGTTTCAATTATTGTTTCGTGGTCCATGTTATCAGTCCTCACAATATATATGTTACAGCAGACAAATACGTAGAAAACCGACTACAATTAGTCAAGTACTCTTTTCACTAGAGCTTGTTTTTTTACCACTAGCCATAGAAAAATAATTAACAGTAAACTTACACATGTCTACCAATTTCTCCAATAACAAGAAGGGCAAAAATGTGTTGCGCATCATTTCGAGGATTCTGCACATTACATAAAAATTGCTCCACAACAGCCAATGCCTCCTTCTGCCATGTAATTGTCAATGCAGCTACACACTTTGCAAGTGAATGGAATGCCTGTAAAACAATATCAAGCATGAATATAACAAACAATTATTTTATATAAAATAAACAATGATGCACTTGTATAAAATGTTTACATATGTCTGGAAACAAATAAGTTCAGAAACTAATAAGATGCTAATGAAATTTGAAATAAAAATAAGGACAGATAAAGAAACCATCAATTACTTAAGATGACTGGTCCATTCTAGTCTTTCTGTCTTGTTTGTATGATGTTCTTCTGGCAAAGATGGAGGATTTACTTTGGAAAATTTCTGTGTGTGCGCTTGGTGCACAAGTAAGTGATTGTGTGAAAGTCATCCTCTTTGGTAGGTGATAATCCTTTCCTCTATCCTTACTTTTATTTTACAAAGGACTTCATTTCTGAACATTAATAATAATTATTAAACTGTTGTGTGGAACATTATTTGGACATAACATTTACAAAATAATAGTAATAAGAAGAATAGCCATCATTAACAATTGTTCAGAATATATTGCCTGAGTAAGGATTAATCCAAGTTACTATCTTGGCACAAGAAATTAATCTTTTTAAATGCCAATAAAGAGAACTGAATAATGCCATTATCTGCCTTCTACAGGCATTTGGATACACAGATGCTTACACATCTGAAACTCTACAGAAACACATTTAAAATTACATGATTTGAAGAAGGCTGCGGAATAAATGATCTGAAAGAATTTTCCTGTATTACGTAAAAAAATTTAAATGACTATTATTTTAATGCAAATTTGATTTAAACCATTGATGTAAAACACAATTTATTAACCAGTTGAACTGAAACACTATACTAGAGGTAAGGTGAAAATTGGTAATTATTGTAATCAGCAAGATTAATTTGATAACCAGCAAATAGAAAAGACACCTGTGCCAATAGAAAGTGTACATTGGCATTGGTAAACAAGCCCCCAAGAATGGTCATTTTAACAATATATCACACTGTAATCAACCTATTCTGTGAAAGCATTTTTCTCATGAATTCTTAAGGCCACAACCTGCAGGTTTGCTGTTATACCCATGAAAGAGATTATTGTCCTAGAGGTAGTGGAGCTAGTTTTTTTGACCCAGATTTACAGTTTAAAGTGGAACCTGAATTACAGAGTAATCACATTTGACTTCACATACACATAGAAAGCTTTGGCAGATTAAACGCCAGGTGTACTCTCCTTAATGAAATAAATTATGTGCTGTTTCTTTCCCTACATTTCTACACCACAGAGCCATTTACTACAGTAGAAATGGCGTTTCTTTTAATCTTTTGACATTATTAACAAAAAAGAAACAGTAGAAAATAACAATTACTAATAAAAATCTGTAGCTGCTGTAAACCAAGTCCATTGTCCAGAAATTCAGATCCACATTTAAACAGAGTAAGAATTCAGAATCTGTGTGATAGTTGGATACCAATTGATAAAAAATTATCAAAAACAAAAATTATTTAAATAAAATTTATCAACAAAAATGCAATCATTTCAAGAAGAAACAAATTGTTGCTGTGTAAATATGACAATTACAGAACTATTTTAACAGAATAATTTTTCATAAGAATTATGATAACAATTGCTATGAGAATATTCAATTTTGAAATGGCACAGCCCTAAATGAAATGATAGTAATATATAATCTTACAAATTACATCCACAATGGTATGTAAACAACAAGTATCATGGAAATCAGTATTTAGGTTTGACAGAAAACAGGAAGTTCTGATTAGTAAATTCAAATGAGGACAGAGAAACAAACTATCAATTATCACAAGTGATTGCTGAAGAGAGAAATTCATAATCTGAACAAAGCAAAGTTATAAATATAAATTTTTCAAAACCAGAGTATATGCTAAATATTAAATTACAGATGATAAAATCTTTATTCCCAAGACAATTTAATGAGATAATAGTAGTACATATTATACTTTTATGTAATCTGTGTCATTCTACCATCATCTGTTGTAAGTAATAGTTCCTTTCTTTGCCCTTCCTTAAATGCAGCATTCATTAAGATTGAAGAAGTATACACAAAAGAATAAAAAGAATAAATATCATATGCAATATTTTTGAAACATCAGAGGCAGTGCAGACAAGCTGAAGGGTAAAATGTTTATGTGGATGTTGGTCATAATGGTTTTAACTTAATATAATTTTGCTTTTACTTCACATTTGTTTAGCAGTCCAATGTTCAGCTTTTACTAGCACAAGAAGTGTTGGCACTGGCTTCACCGATTTCAAATTCTGCTGAATGTGAGATACGTTAGATAACACAAATTGAGCCCATATAGATGAAGTTCCAGAAGAAGAGGATTGGTGAAACAAACCTGGACAAGTTGTAAAATGAGCATGTGAAGAAGGCAGTTGTAGAGAAATCTGTACAAGACAGAATTAGAAGATCAAGATTCCAATGGTATGGACACATGAAAAGGACGCCAAAGAGAATATATAATTTGAAATTGGAAAGGAAGAGGCCTTTAAGAAGACCAAGGTTTAGATGGATTAATGGAATAGAAAAAAAGTGTTGATGACAGATGACCAAACTGTAATAAAGTGAAAGAGGAGGGATGGTGGAAGGGCAGAAAACACTTGAGTGTTTTGTGTTCCCAGCAGACGCTGCCCAAGGTTAGAAACTTATTGATGATAAAGATGATGTTAGATAAAACTGTTACTCGGGAAAAAAAATTGTGAATGCCAGCTGATATGTACAGGACTATTATGAATTGACAAAATGTAAGAAAATTGTCCTGTGTATTAACTGCAAGCAGGGGCAATGTTACTGAAGAACACCAGAGGGCTAAGCATGTAAAGACCGAACTTTCAGTGGGGTTAGTATCAAACGCTTAGATCTAAATCTCTAACCGTGATGTGTTGCCTTTGGATAATTAGATTGCTCATTCAAAGAAATCAGTCGCCACCAGATTGGATAACCTCAATCGGGAAAGGTAAGTTCAAATTAAAGTCACTGCTACTGTAGATAAATTAAATCATCACTATATTCTTCAGAAAAATTTTACAAGTTGTTGAACAATCCTTTAGGCATCGGAAATCTTCACCAAATTAAATGATTGCAAGTACTGATAAATGATTTGAGTCAGGCCAATCCTCGTTAATCCCTAAATGCTAACAATCACATGAGGATTTGGAAGTATTTGCATCACGGATAGTAAAAAATAAAATATAAGAACCTGTGAAGATTTTGAATCAAGTTTATTTCTCAATGCATGATATCATTAACATGCAATACAGGGAACATATTAATTCATGTGTTATTGCAGCTTTGATTTTCCAGAAGCAATATTAGCGAGTTTGTGGTTAGGCTGAAATGCAACCTGGACCAAGCTGACAACTGTTTTCATACAACACAAGGGATGAGGAATTTCATTGAGCTTGATTTTATAACAATTCTATTTAGCTATGCAATAAAAAAAAAAATGAATTGCCAGAACACTCCATTCAACCCATCTTTATTGATGTGCTTTGGAGGCTAATTTATATATATTCTTTAATATGAAGTTTCTATCCTCCCCACATGGATTATTATTTAAAACTTCCAAAAAGAACCCTTAACTTTTAGCTATAAATTGTTTCACTATCTTCAAAATTGTGGCTCCTCGAATTTTAAATGTGTCTACTGCACCATGCTGCTTTCAGACAAACTCTACTGTAAAATGCTAATATCTCTTCAAGGAAAATTCCTAGCTACAAAGTTACCTATTTCACTTTACTATTTCTGGTCTGAAGTAGCTCTGAAAATGAATGAAACTTTTTTCTTTTCTAAAATAGTCTGAACTTTTTTATAGGACAGTATGTATATTACGTTCTGGCTTTATACGGCTGTTTACTCCGATATATCCCATAAAATATTTAAGAAATTGGCTTTAACCTTGGCCTGTAATAGAATTGGGGTGAGCTCGATGCTCTATAAACAAATTTGGTTATGGAATAGCAAAATTTTAGGTTACCCAACAAGCAATCTGTGACACTACATTAGTTTTGTAGGACAAAACAAATCTGTAAAAATTGCATATCCAAATGAAATGATTCCTGGAGTGTCAGACTACTATCCAGGGTGGCATGAAGAACATTGTTGAAATGCAGTTCCTGCTCGATTCATGTCAACACACCTGCCCAAACAACGAAAGAAGTCCGATGTTAAACTTTTAAATATCACATTTCCTCTTTACCACTTCACAAATGATATACTGTGTCCAGCAATATTCACATCTTGTAGCCAACAATTTTACATTGATGAGATATAAGTTATATAACTTTCATAAGTTACATAACTTAAGTTAGGGTTCCAGAAACAGGTGGAAGTATAGCGCCAACTGTTGAGAAGTAATGTATCTGATAGTATATCAGACAAGTTCATGCTTATTGCCCTTTATATCTGTAGTTCCAAAACATGCTTCATAATTTAGTGTTATTTTTTTTTTTTTAATTAAAAATACCTGCTTATGTAGAACTGGGACAGGAACCCCTCCTTCCCCACATTGTGTGATTGGAACAATCAACATTGAGAGCAAATCTCGGTAGCCTAGACCTGGTAATTCTGCTTTCACCAATGCTTCAAAGAACTCCAACATTGAATTCAGTGCTGCCCCTGTTGAAGGGGAAAAAAAGTTATTTCAAATACAAGGAAACTTGCAATTTCACTAAAAAAATGATATTTATGCTAGTAACCCTTCATAATAATAGTAATTACTAACTCCAAAAAAGTGCATAGATATATTAGTTTTTTCGTACACATTAAGAATTGTCTAACAGATTTTTGTATATGTTTATAATAAGGCAAAACACTTCTTAAAATAGTAACATTCCTAGGTTCAAACTTTGTGTAAAACAGCGTTTCACATAAATAGAAGTTAGAAAAATTTTAACCCAAGGAGGAGCAACAGTCATGTGCATACAAGGAGCTTTTTACTCTTTTAAGAAGGAAATGTAGTGATTAGTGAGTAAAAACATTTTTCCCCCTGGCTTTATGGCTCGACAAGAGCCTGGAGAGAAATGGGGACAAGGATCACGAAGGTAACCAGCCATGGCTCTTTGAAGAAACCGCCTCAGCATTTGCCTGGAGTGATTTTCAAAAACTATGAGGAAACAAAATCTGGATGGCCAGAAGGAGATTTGAACTTGCATCCTCCCAAATGCCAGGACCAAGCACTGTCACACACCCATTAGGCTTGGTGATATTGAACATAAGTAGAAAACTAATTACTTGCCATGTGTAGCAATTAGTGTCAGAAAATAAGGAATAGCTGTGTAACAGGTGGAAAATTCTTGGATATGATCATCAGGCACCAATTATTATATATACAAAGGAATTTAAAAAAAAAATCCAAAGAATTAAACAGAGAATGCTTTCCTGACTGTAATCTCTACTTATGAATGTTTCATTATTTTAGATGAAATTGGTGAATAATATCTACAAAGCTTCCTAATGTCTTCAAATTTTGCAGTGCAAACCCTATGGCTAAAATAAGGTAAAGTTCGTAAATGTCAGCATGTAGGTCTAAATCTGTTTGACCTACAAGCTGACATCACACACCTGGCCTATATTGGTGGACTGTCAGTGGCCAGAGATTTTACAACAAAATAGAAGTTATGAGGAAATGTACTGTCAGAATACTTTCATTAAGTTTGTTTTTCGTTGCATTTCATTTTAAATTAAATATGTCCATTAAGTTAAAAACATACAGTAAAAAATCCTGGAATAAAATTGTACTTTACAGGTCAATGAAGTCCTTCCTGTTGTTACCATTTTTCAATCACTACTTTAACACTGTTTGGCAATCTTTAGGTATTTACACTGGACATTAGAAGTGAGTTAAAAGCTATTAAAAGTAAAATTCATTGGTGAATTTTTTTTATTATTTCACTGAATTAAATGTGGAAATCAAAGTTTTTATTTTAGCCAGATCATGTTAACTCACAAGACCTTTGGCCTTAAGAAATAGAAACTATTCGAGATGCACAACCATATGCAAAAAATTAATTGCAAGCTTATATCTTTTGGCACTAAAAAACTGAATTATTCCAGACCCATGACCACACACAAAAAAGTCATGGTCTTCCACCAAGTATCAATATTAATAGAATGAATGAAATGGAGACACCTTGACTAGCTTGATTGAAAAATATTCTACACAAAGGTCTACAGGACATTTAAATTGGCTGACTGAAGAAAAGAATATAAGCCTGACATAATCTACTGCCAATAAAGACTTCCTTGATAGTCTTCAACCGACTTCCCTTAAGCCAACACTGCCAGTTCTGATAGAGTGTGGCATAACTATTCCTCTGATAACATCTTTTATTAGCCCAGAACTATAAAGAGTAAACTGGGTTGCTATCTCAGAAAATATTGGAAAAATTCTGGGATAGATACTTCTTCCTAAGAAAGAAAACTATAGACAGTCTCTGGAAGCAGTAATTACAACAGCCAAGAAGACAATAATAGAAAGATATCAAAAACTACACACACCTAGGTGGAGCAAATCCAGCAAGAACTTGTATACAGAATTTCCTGATTGCAGTGATGCAGAAATAGCAGATGAATTACTACCTAGTTTTGATACTGCATCCCTGAAGAAGTGGATTGAGACAGTATAAACAATTGACTTTAACAAGGCAAGTCAGAAAGGATGCTCTTGCCTTAGAAATTTGGAGTTAGCAACCACACTATCAAAATAATACTGAAACTATTGTTGACCTTATTTGACAGTGAAATAACAACATTTGAAGAAAATCAGGCCTGTATGCAATCTGCACCCAGTTTCCAATACAATGTGAGAAGTATGCAAGACTATGTGTCAGTCTTTTTTATCAACATATTTTATGTTGGTAACATGCCCTCTGCTCTGAAGCATGCATAAATTATCAATGTTATTTTAGCAGGTAAACTTAGCAAGAAGCCTCAAAGCTATCAACCAGTTGAATGTAAAATACAAATTACTGGAGAGATTACTGTATAACAGGATAATTTTTAAAATAATCAACAATACCCCCATCAAACAAGCTAGCTTTCACCCAAATCATAATTTCACAAACCAAATTCGAGTACTTTCTCTCACTAAAGTCAATAAATATCGAAAAGTATGCAGCTTTAATCGAAGTTAATGCAGCGTGTGATACATATGGAGACATACGCTCATGAGCACAACTTTCAAAGTAATAAAGGGAAATAAAAATGAGTAATCAATGGAAGCTTAATAATGGCTTACAACGTGGATCAATTCTTTTATTACTATTCAACCTTCATACTGCTGACATGGAAAAAAAAAACTAATACAGTTCAGATAAAGTAGATGATTGTGTGATAGCCAATCAACAAAAGTCTTTCTAGTAAATAGAAAACAGCAAATGACATAACTGAGATATAAAAATATGCTCGCAAATGTAGGCTCAACCAAAAAAGAAAAAAAAATAACCTATCTTAATAATAAACTGGCTGCACTCTACTTATAAGTGAGCTTAGAAAATGTCATCCTAATTCCCAATAAGTGCTCAGTATCATATTATTGAAGAACAACTCACAAGAATTGGAGCTAAGAAAAAAAAAAAAAAAAAAAAAAGGAAGGCATTAGCATTGTTAAAGAATAAATAAAAAATCAATTTTTAAAAAAATCAATTTTTTAAAAAATCATTAAACTCTCAAAATCAATTAATCAACAGGCTCTGCACGAGAAACAGAGTGAAAATAATGCAATTTCAATATGCGACACTTGCAAAAGAAAACTGTCTACAAAATCACGACATGCCCTATAGCGACTGTAGAAACATCACCAGGCTTCAACATTCCCCAAAGACATGCCCAAAAAGAATCAGAACAAGCTATGGAGGAAGTGCCAATTCACTCTATCAAGAGGAAAATAGATTTTCCAAATGTGACTGCAAAAGCTAAGAGGCAAACCATTTACCACATTATAGAAGAACACAATCTGCCAAACTATCAAGTATGAAAAAATTTAGATAAATGTTTATGAATAATATGTCTACTTTTTATATATGAAATTAATTTTACACAATATTATGTATATTTTGGCATAAAATAAATAAATAAATTAATGCACATCAGTTAAAAAAGTTGAAGATTCAATACAGCCCTTCTTTTATTTGTAATTAATTCACTATAATCATGAATAAGGGCTTTGTGTTTGTAGAGCCCTCCTACCTTCAACTTTTGTAAATGATGGCTCAATTTTCTTTTTTTTTTCCATTTTAATATTGTGTCACATCATTTCTCCATTGTGTCTAAATAAATATACATAAATGTGAGATTTGACACAAAATTTTGGCTTCAATTCTTGTTCATGCAAAAAAGTCCTGCAGAGCATTTTGTCTCAGAAGCTTTACATCCCATTAACACCTGAGCTGTCAGTATGAAAGATATAAACAAAAGCTAGGAAAGCAGGTGTTACCATATGATTGAATGCCATGCAAGTTTTGTGTTAACTTATTTGTTAAGATAGGTATTTATAAGGTAAAAGATGTAAACCATACTAACATTTGCAGTTAACTGTCCAAAAATGGTATCAGGGTGATCAGTATAAAACATGTAGGATTTGAACAACTGCTTGTTGGAACTTGTGTCCACTATGATTGTGTTTTAATCAACCAACCCAAATTGCTAAGGCCACAGCAAGGCAGTCAGGGCCATATTCATAAATACAGAATAGTCTGTATTGATATGCTACACCTTTTACTTCCACAAAACAAACGCTTAGCTTGTGCACACGAGGGTAAGGTGGCAAGTTCCCAGTCTGGCACAGAGCTGGCACTGCTGGGAATGATTTTTTTCCTTTTGTTCTGTAATGTTGATAGAGGTGACAAAACGAATGCTGAGTTTCAGCTTGAGCTATGAAATAGTTTTATTTTATAAGACTTTTCAAAGTAGATGTATTATGTTTGTTTCATTGAAATGGAAAATACCAAGCCTACAAAAAAAAAAAAAAATTTGAACAGCTTATCATCGACAGAAATTCATCTGAAGTTTGTATAAGTTTATAAGAAGTCTGTTTTCAACAGTGCAAAAATGGGTGGCCCAATTTAAACATAGTTTATATCCCTTTAAGATAACCCATATGAAAGATGACCAAAAACAACACCACATTAAAACATTGAGGAGATGCATCAAATGGTGATGGAGGAGTTGTGATTAAGGTTATGTGACATAGCTAGGATCTCAGGCATATAAGAAGGTAGGTACAGCACATTTTACATCAAAAATTAAATGAGAATGCTTAATAATGGTGCTGCAAAATGCAGACAAAAAATAAATAAATACAAAATTAATTTCTCAACAATATTTGTACCTTTCTAGAAAGTATACTATCAATTTTGAGTACCGATTTGTTAGTATTGCAGATACTACCAATGAAGAATATGTTATTAATGATGAGGGGCCCATTACTGCATACCAGAAACAAAACACTGCATAGAAATTGGAGGCTCTGCACCAAAAGTTGATAACATTTGCTAGAAAGGTCATTTGTCATGTTTTCTGAGATGCAAAAGAGATTCTTTTCATTGATTACCTTAACAAAGCATGTAATCTGAACTGATGAAATAATTTGTGCAAAGGGCTTCCACTTATTTACAAATTTAAATAACTTTATAACTAGAAAATGGTGCAAGTTAATTACAGGGTGATAGCAGTCATTATTCAGACTCTCTACAATCACATTTCAGAGATGGAATTCACTCAATGTAGGATGTTGGACAAAGTAAACTGAAATAAAAGAAAAAAGGTGGAGGGGGATGGAGAAGGGACTACACAGAAAAATAAATGGAGTTTTAAACTACAAACACACAATACCAGTGCCAGGCCTTGATCTTTTCAATTTGCCATTTTATATGTTGAATACATTTATCATAATCTTGTTTATAGCACAATAGTGGGTTTTCTTCTTCTTTTTCTACAATTACGATGCAATGATTAAGGTGCGTCCACACAGAGTAACTTCTTGTTGTCTACTGTTGCAGTATGTTTCAAGAAACAGAAACAAATCGCAACTTTCAGAAATATTCCGTCCACACCAGAAAACCTAATTTATGAACAATTTACCAGTGTTTACATTTGAGATCATCTAAACCAAACCGAGCATGGTGGGTGAGCAGTTATGCTATGGCCTCGCATTTGGGAGGATACGTGTACGAATCCCCATCCGACCATTCAGATTTGAGTTTTCCATGGTTTCTCCAAATCACTCCACGCTAATTCTGGGATGCTTCCTTCTAATGGCCATGACTGAATTCCTTCCATTTGTCATAATAATAATTTTGTTATTATGAGAAGTTGTGTGATAGTAATGTTATGTCAGCAGCAGCTGCAATTTATATTATTTTAGGTAGATAGAAAAAAATGCAATAAACCGTGGATGAGACAGTCTTTTGGAGAGAAATTAACATGCAGTCAAGTGCCTCATAGATTATTTAAAAAACTAAACTAGCTTAGTTCACAACACAAAGGTTGGTTGGGTCCTCCTGAAGGAAGCATACTAAGCTATTTTGTCAAGAGGTAATACTGTCATGGCTCATATGATCAAACACAACTCTTCAAAATTATTGGATTTGAACCCGAGACCAGACACTGAACTTTTCAAATCAAGGGCCTCAACCACTGTGCTACCAGACCACTCTTATTATCAGGATAAGGATGAGCACATCAAAAACCTTATTCGAATGAGTATCACTGATTTAGAATGGTTATTTTCCAAACTGAAATGTTTATTCAAAATATAAACTATGGGGTCGCAATCTCTCCAATGGAATGCTCACTGCTGACAAATGCCCCAGTTACACGCACCGTCTTGCGTGCGCTCTTACCTGCACTAACTAGTTTGCGCATACAAGACGGAGCATGTGGATGGCAACGTAAGCGCATACAAACTTGAAAGAGCGGCTTGTGCAATCGTTGACTTACTAAAGATTATATGGATTATAGATCAGGAAGAGATAAATTCAATTGTGATGGATAATGATTTATTTGAACTGATAAATTATTTTGTAATTTAAATTATATTTTCTTTCTAAAAATTAATTAAATTTTTATCAAATTTTACTCGTCTACTCAAACATTTTTGTAGCAGTATATAAAAAAATTGAGGTAAGAGCAATAAGGAACAAGCTGTCTACACCAAACTAATACTTTTGAAACATGACCATGTTTACCGGTGTTCCTATATTTCCTTTCATCTTTACTGCTACTTTTGGAAACCGCCAACTTCAAGAAACATTTTTTTCTGTTGATATAAGCGACGAGCATCATTGGGAAATATTTGGCAACATGACGGAACAAATGAACGCAGTTTTTCTCGGCATTGTTTATGAATGTTTCTAGGGAAACCTGGGGGAATTGCGAGCCGGCTGACACTGCACTGACCTCGAACAGTTCAAACGTTTCAACAACAAAGGAAGGGAGTGAGAGTGAGCCATTGTCCCCCCACTTCTTCCAATTGTTACCATGGTGTACCCACTTAAATGCTTGGTATACTATACTTCATTATAGAAACTGGTCACTGTAATTCCAGCAATCCAAATAAATCGGTAATCCGAAAAAGGCCCGGTCCCAATTAGTTCCGATTAGCGGGATTTTAGCGTACTTCCAGATGCCACTTCCCAATCTGAACTCCACATGTGGGAATTGATCTATCAACACATTTTGCAGACTAGATACGTCCAGGCATCAATTTCAGATATGAGGGTGGCCATTTATATTTCTGGCCTAATAATGGAAAAACAAATATTTATGATCGAAATTGGTTTTATTGTTTCTCAAAATATTCTCCGTGAAGATCAATACACTTTTGAATGAGTTTGAACCAATTTTCGAAGCACTTTTTTCCATTCCAATGGCGGTAACTCCAGAACATGCATCTTTAATACATCAACTGCTACTTCGGGTGTCGATAATCGTTGACCACATAATTTGTTTTTGATGTTCGGGAATAAAAAGAAGTCATTGGGTGCCAAATCAGGGCTGTGTGGCAGATGTTTTGACTGGTCAAAAATTCCTTTGTTTGAGCTGATGTGTGACAGGTCGCATTGTCGTGATGAAGAATTTTTTGGCTATTCTTCAACTTTTTCCGAATTTCTCCTAAGACTTCTGGAAAACGAATGGTCGTGTACCATTCAGAGTTGACCATCCTACATTGCTCTAATGCCACTATCACCACGTGACCAGTAATGCAAAAAACAGGCAACCACTTGCTTCGATGTGCTTTCTTTCGCGGACAACTTTTGTCAGATTTGGCTCGTCTTGGAAGACGCATATAGTTGATTGCTGTTTTGTTTCAGGCTCATATGCATAGATCCATGATTCGTCACCTATGTAGATACACAGCCTTTGATGCACCTTGAACGTATTTTTTTAACATTTCCTTGCACCAATCAACATGAGCTTCCTTTTGAGCGTTTGTCAGATTATGCGTGATCCAACGTGAAAAAAATATTTTTTTCAGCCAAATGATCATGCAATATTTTATTGATGCTCGTCATACTAATGCCCAAAGATGCCTCAATCTCACGGTATGTCACTTGACAATCTTGCTATATCAGTTAACGCACAGCATCGATGTTTTCTGGCACAACAAACGATTTTGGACGACCCTGACAGAATTCGTCCTGAAGCGTACTTCAGCCATGATTGAATTTGTTATACTATTTTTTTACAGTGCTATATGACGGTGTTTTATCGCCGTATACAGAATTAAGTCCATTGATGCACTATTGTCTTATAATCCACGTTGAAAGTTGTGAAAAATAATCACATGAAAATGTTCACGAGTTAATTCCATTTTTCACCCGAGATGAATTTTTAAAGTTACTGTAAACAACAAATTGCCCTCAAATAACACATTGCTATGAATAAGGCAAAGTTCAACGAAGTCAACGTTTCCAATGGAAACATCAAATGGCGCCTGGCAACACTTATTGTTGCCAAGGCCTGAAATATAATTAGCAAACCCTTGTAATACCTTCCATCCTAACTCTGATATACACATCACTGACCAGTGCAATAGATTTATATAGATAGAAACCTTATTTCACAATTTATTTTTAATTATTATTATTATTTCTCCTTTTAATGTCTCATTTTTCTTTCATGAGATTAATATGTGTGATTATATTATCATTGGTCCCCCTACCACTCCAACGTTCTATTTCATGCTGCGTGTGCCTGTGTTGACTGTGAAGCCAGTGCGAGCTCAGCAACATGTTTCTGTTTACTTAAAAAATGGTTAAACCCAAAATATTGTGTTTTTTATATTATTTTGTGTTGCTACTGCCTTCCTCCCTTAAACTTTAGTAAGTCTTGGCTATAATTAATCTTTCCTTTGCATGTAAATTTGTAGTAATTTATAATTTAATACATTATTGAAAATAAGATGACACATGCAAAAATTTTGTGATTAAAATAAAATTGTCAAGTTAGTGATTTGTAATAGGATGTAAGAAGAACTGCCTTATTTGTGGCAATTATTTATTTGTTTAGTGTAAGAAGTACGCAACAAAATACTTTCAACATACTACGAAACAATTAGGAAAAACTTTTGGATATGTAACACATATTTATGACAAAATGTAACCGACTTTAACGGAATACAACTAACCTGAACAAAATACACACAGAATACCCGTACCTGTTGCTGCAATCATAGCCAGTGAGAAAATTTCATGAATAAAATGTTCACATAGGAATTGTACAGCAAAACAATGTTTCAGTAACAGAAAAAAAAAATCCAAAAAGTTACTTATTATACCAAACCATAGTTTATTGATATGTCTGATATGTGGTACTGCTGTCTATCGGTAATACATAACTCTTTATGGCAGTGAAGCAGTCATATATGCTGCTGCTATGTAGTGGCTTGGCTCTGAACTGTCTCATATGTGCGACCATCTTAGTTATTACTTTTACCCTTTAAGTGTCAAACTCTGAAAAATTTCTTCCTTAATTTATGATGTTACCTAAGTAGAAACCATAATCTTTAAAATGATACCTTATTTCTTGATTACAGCTAGGTTTCAAAGCAGATAAATGGCTCATGATAAACATGTAGAAATATTTACACTTTTGGCCTTTAAGGATCAAATTAGGGATGTAACATGAAATCCTACATCCGTTTTCACATCCGCAATATTTATTATGGGTGTATAGCAGATGATTTGTTAACATTGCAATATATATTATTCTTTTCTCTTTATATGAGATTCTGCCCATCATCGCTTAGCTAACAACAACGTGATTTTTTTTTCTGACGATCTTCCAGTAAAAATAACAATGAATTAAACAGTGTTATTACCTAAGTGATGAATTTACAAGTTTGAAGTAAAAAGGCTTCTTCACGGTCCAACTTTCCAATGCCACAGCTTGTTGAACAGCAAGAACCAGTGTTGTTGTTTGGGAGTCCCAACATCCAACACGTCCTACATGTAGTCCTCTAATCGTTTTTAATGACCCATCAAGAGTTCTTTATTGAAAATCGGATGAACACAGGTCCTACAAGTTGTACTGTGAAAGGGCCACTAGAGCGGTGGAAAGGCAGGTAGTGGGCAAGGAGATGTGTGTTGGCGTGGCATTGTTCTTGACGCATAAATTAGTCAAGCCGCGAACTCAGCAAAGCTTGTTTTTTAGACGCGTGCATGGCTATGTAAATAATTTAATTCACTTGTGAAATCATCCCACGTTTTTCGATGTTGAAAGATGAGGCAAAAAATAAATCAATGTGGCAGTATTAGATAGAAATAAACGTTACTTTTGAGAAATTTAGATTGCCATAAAAAATATACATTTTTTTTTATATAAAATATTAAAATCTAAGTAATTATACATTTATTTTTCCACTTTCACATCAACTTCCACAAAATATCCACATCCGTAGATGTCAAGTATGGAACATTAGCCTCAGCATATGCATCCACAAAGATGGCTTCCATTACAACCCTTGATCAAATTAGGAATAATTTCTTCCTTAAAATATAATGTGAACAAAGTGGTGACTTTAATCTTTAAAATGATACCTCATTTATCTATTTCAGCTAAGTATGAAGAGAGATAATGAGTTGTAACAAAAAATAAAAATCTTTAGAAATAGCATATATCCTAACAAAAGTATATTTTATAATAAATTCTACTTTTTCCACATAATACTGCCAGATTTATCTTTTCAGCCTCATCTTTAGATGACAAAGAAATGCATGACGATTTCAAAAGTGAATTAAATTAGATACCGAACTATGCACACACACCTACAAAACAATCTTTATCTTATGAATTTTGCAGAGTTCATGCCTCAACTAATTCAAACGACAAATACAAGGCCATGCCACCACACCCACCACCTGCCTTTACACTACTCTGGCGGCCCATCCACGGTTCATTACCTACGATGATCTGATTCTCTAATGTAAGACTTGTTTGTCCATGAATGGGTTGTAGGACATGTTGGATGTTGGACTCTCAGACCAGCCAACATGGATCCCACATGTCCAAGTGCATCTAACAGCAGTCCTACCAGGAGGCCCTAAATGTTGGACTATTAATGGGTCACTTTACATGCCAGTTTTTTTTTATGGTCCTGCAATAAGAGTAACAATGAATGAATTGTATGGTGTTGTTATCCAAGTCACGATGGGCCAAATTTTATACAAAGAGAAAAGAATATGGTGTGTAACATATATATTTCAATGTAAACGAAACCTCCATTAAATATCCACTTAAGTCTTGTGGATGCAGAAGCAGAGAAACAATTTCATGCAGAAGGTCTGCATTTGCAGAATTAAAACTCGCCAGTGTGACAGTACTTTAGCATGTGGAATCAAGAAGGCACGCTGATAAAGGTTCTGATCCAAATGAATACTGATTACAGTTTGTAGACAGTATTCTGTAAACATACATCACCTAAGATGGTTAGCCATTTTTGTTTTTAAAATTATGCTAGTTATAATGTAACAAAATGAAAGAATTTATTGTAAGCTTTGCTTTAATGATTTAACAGAAATTAACATTTAGTTCAGTTAAGCTGGCTGGGAATATTTAAAATAATGTAAGTAAGGTCATATGAATATAATAAAATAACATTATGATAAGAACTCGCTAACCTTGCAACAATGGAGACTTCACAAGGGTTAATATTTCTGGCAAGATGGCATCAGAAAGTCTTGATAAAGCTACAGGATGAAGCTGTGCTATGGATGTCAGCAAAGTCAAAGTGAGCTGAGCAATATGAAGGTCAGCTTCACTGAGTAGTGGTGAAAGTTCAACAATAACCTGAAAAAATGTATTCTATAATCTAATGAAGCTCTTAACATCACAAGTGAATGAAAAAAAAAAAAAGTTCATTACCTTGTCCAATAACTCGGCATTTAAAGCATTGCTGTAATTGCGGACTAATGTGTCTAAAAGTGTTAATGTACTCAGCTTCAGAGCTCTTTGGTTCTTCCGCAGAAATGATCCCAGGATTGGAACGGCATCACCCTGATAGCAAACAATCATATTATAATCACACACTATTTATTCAATTAACATCTTATGCTCAAACAAAAATTAGTTATATATAAATGCTTCTGTTAGGAAATCGGTCCTGATGACTATAGAGTAAGAACAAGATGATCTGATAGTAACACCTTTGAATTAGTAGCATACACACCAAGAATTATTTTTTTCACTATTTTCTTTCTCTCACTTTTTTTCAGGAAAACCCACAAAACATTATGATGGCACAGATGTACTTACAACATTCTGAATAAAAAACAAAAATACAAATAAATATGATTATTACTACTACTAACTGCAAGATCTTATAACAATGTTTTGTACATCTGACATACCTTTTGCCACAATAAACACAAATAGTATTATTAAATTAATTTTAGATTATTTAGTATCTACTTGGATGAACTTAACACTTTTGTGGTTTTCAGCTTGCGTTCAGAAGCCAGAAGAGATCTGTACACTTAATTATCTAGTTACAGAACTTTTTATTATATCTAGTTTAATACTTTGTTACAGTGCTACCTAAAACAATTTGATAGCAATGGAGCAGATGCCTCTGTGGCAATTTCCCTAGACACATACTTTCAAATTTCACAATTTCACTTTTAATCTTAATTTCTTTCAATGCATTTTCACCACCCGGTTAATTTTTTCCTTTGTGAATTATAATCATATCAATATTCATACAAAAGGCTTATGTTTTATGTAAACTCAAGCCAGAGATTACTAAAATATTTATACATTAAAAAAAGCCTTCAAAATATACAAACAAGTTTAAAGTTCAAATCCATGTGGCCTAAACAACCTGCTTGGAGTGTTTCAATTTGCCACAAATTACAAGCCTGTTATGATTCAACTGAGCCCATCAATCTTACCATGCAAATGGGAGACATAGTTTAATGTGGATTCTACACCAAAACATCCTAGCGTACAAAGGAGTAGAGCTTTGCCTCAAAACTAACGGAAATTTCGAACACCTGACAGGATTTAAGTTCTAAGCCATCATAAAGCTGAAAAGAACTTACTGCAATGACAACTTTTAACAAACTCGCATACTTTGTAAAAGCAAGAACATTACATGTATTGGGGCCTCGGGAAGAAATCTCAAATCCTTGATAAAATAGCAGGAATATTTTCCATTTGATTAGTTAATGAAATATTAAAAGGAAATGTCCAATTTAATTGTTCACACATTTAACTTTACTATTAAAAATTAATGAGACAAACTATCATATCCACATTCATCTTTGAACTATTAAGCACGTCAAATAGTCAACTTGCATAAGCAATTAAGATACAAACTGAAGGTTTTTTTTATTATTATTTTAAGGAAATTAGAGAACAAATGGTATGATTTGCAGCAACAATTGCAGAAAGTGCTTAGGCTTCTAGTGGCATCAACCTTGAAACATACATTCCCAGTACCATCTCTCACTGCACTCTTTGCCCATGAAACCCTTTAGAAACACTATGTTGATCTAGACTGCTAGAGCTGGAAGCAGAGAACTTCTTATAAGAAGTGAAAGTAATTTCCTTCTTTCTTAAAACTACTAATTTCCTCCCCCCTCCCTCCCCCAATTGAAAGATAAATCTCTGACATTTCTTTGCCAGAGTATGTATAACTAATGTAAAGTGAATTATTTCAGCAACTCTGGGATTTCAGATATCTATTGTGCTGCAGCTAGGATAGGTTGCAGAATATATCCAAGTTTCATTTTTTAATAGACACTTTGCATTATTGCCTGATTTAACTATAACAGCACAGTCGAAACAACAAGGCATTCAATGCTGAACAGAAATGATTTTGCGCCATATAATTCATTTGATGTGAGTAAGTTGTGACAGAGTAATTAAAATTTCATACAAAAAGTCAAACACAACCATCTGCAAACAAAACAAGCCATGTATGGTACAACCATTTAACAAAACTGTCTGCCTGTGCACTGCAACATGAACAAGACGGTCATACTCATGATGCAAGAGTTATGCGTCAAAGGAGCACTTGACGAGCACCTGTAAGGTACATCAGACACTTGAAGAGATAATGCATCTATATATCTGAACATTTTTGCTATATCTGTCCTATTCAATCTATATATCTATAAATGAGAAAATGAGAAAGTTCGGATGTGTGTTTGGATGTACGTTGGCAATCAATCACGCCTTAATAACTCAACATATTTAAATGAAATTTGGCATGAAGTCGGTTAATTGCATGCGAAATGCAATAGGATAGATTTTATCCCGCAAAAACGCATAGTTCTTTTAGAAATTGCCATTAATATCAATTCGGAAGCAACAAAGAGTTTCCTACTTCGTAGATAGCCGTGCCACGTTTACTCTTTGCTTTTTAAGTAAATCGCAAACACTACTTCTCAGAAATACATATGCAAGTTTGTGTTTAGTTTAAAAGCCATAAAACTGACGCACCTGACAAATAATAGTTTTGAAGCAGGAAATATAAATCTGTTCTTAAACTTAAATTAAAAAAATAAAGGTAGGTACTGTTGTCAAGTTCGCAAAGAGATGTTTTCATTTGCGTACATAAAATACTATGACATATCAAATATTACACCATAATTTCGTTCGTAATATATGCGTTATAATAAATATAAAAAATCAAAGCTTGGAAAAAAGTAAAATGCTATGAGTATACCAGCACGAAAGTCGGTTCACTGAAAGTGCAAAATGGTCGTGCCCCAAATGTCGTATTTATAAAAATGTAAAGGATTCCATTCTATCTCGGTTTAAGTTATTTCCTGTTTCTTTTTTGTTACTATACAGTCTGTGTATTACAAATTATTTTTGCCGAAATTTAAAACTTAACTAATCCTTTTTATTTTTTGTTCAGAATTTTTGTACGAATAGTACTGCTTTTTATTTACTGTTCAATATTCTGCAAATATCTATCGAACGCTACACTTAAAACGAATGTATTCAATGGGCTAATGTAGAAACTTATTGTTTCATGAAGTAACACTGAAAGTCGTTTACAACACAATACTCCTCATTTGCATGGAACATATGAAAGCTGCTTACTTATTACGAATAATAACTAAATTCCTTCTGCCATCTGCTGTAACAAAAAACATTCTGGTCCAGGCAGCATTTCAACCAAACCACATTTCTGCTAATACTGCCGCTACAAAATCAAACGATACGAACACATCTCAACACATTAAATGCTCTGGACCTACATTTCGAGTGGTAACAGAATTTTCTATATCAAAATTCCTAATTAGTATATCATAAATTACTATCACAATTAATTTCATTATACACCTTACTAAATCACGAGCAATAAAAGTCACTTTATCGCGATGTACATTTGACCTGCAATATTAACGATCGTAGAGAATTGTGGACTTTCCGTTGTACACTGTAAGTTAAAAGCATTTTAGCATAAATTTTTTAATTACGTTACCTCAATAACTGTCATGAAGCTGACGACATAGTTCATGCGGCTGAATGTAGTTTTAGACATATTCAGTATTTAATTTACTACGTTAATAATAAGTCAAGTTTATTTCGCTATTCATGACGTCACTAACATACAATATAGTGAATGTATTAATGTGCGAGTGATAGAAGCTTTGATTTTCTAGCGGTAATTTTAAAACGCAGCCTGGGCCAGAATGAGAACTGAAACATTATTAGTTATTAAGCTTCTTTCATGAGCGCCATTTTAGTGACATCATGTATCGCTTTGTACCGATATTGTATCAAAAGATCTATATTAAGCTTGGACGATTTAGCAGAACCATGCGGCGTTGCCCGAAGTAAATTTTTTAAATTTATCAATGTTTTATTCAGATAGTGGAGTGGCGGAAAAGCGGAGTGGTAATTCGCCGGTAGTCATTCAATTCTGTATGCAGAATAAGAAACCGAATATGAAGAAACAATCTATTACTACTTTTATATTGAAATTTATATTTTAGCGCAGAATTAATGGATCGAAACGAATGAACTATAGTAAACTGGTCTATAGGAAATTCAGTTGTTTCCAGAGATAGAGAAACCATTACCGCAATACCACTGATTATTATGGATAAAAGAATCAATTACTACTATACTTACTACTATAATATGTAAATTTCTGTTGATGGAACCAATATATCCTAAAAAAATCAATATTCAAAGAGCAAATTAAGTTCTTCTTTTTTAAAGATTTTTTTCAGGTACTCAATGCAAATCAAAATATTCATTTTTAGTATCGCAATTTTACTAATGGAAATGAACGTCCTTGGGCCACTTAAGTATTTATTTGCTGTTTGGATGTTAGTATTTTTTTGTTGTTGATATTTAGTCGATTCCATCAATGTATTGCTAATATTTTGACGTTTTGAGCTTCCATTAATTAAAACTATATTCATTTTTATTCGCGTGATGAAATTAGTAATTTTAAGAGATGTTGGGTAAACGAAATTCAAATCTTTCAAAGAAATGTAAGAAAACTAGGGCTAGTGAAAATAGCCAAAACCTAGGAGACAAATCCTCAATATTGTATATATGGATATATTAAACTGAAAATACTCCTTACAAACAGAATATTTTTACTGTTTTAAAAATTCAGAGAAGTAGTTGTGGAACATAAATAGATTTTTTTAATTTTATTACAACATTTATTACTACTAATTACTAATAAAAATAGCTCTAAAATAAACTGTATGGTCGTATTGACCTGGTGACAAGACTTCTTTACGTCTCCGGAATCAGTCCCTTTCGTAGCCTCTTAACGTAACCCAGTAATCCTACCGGACATAGAGGACCCACAGTTCAACACGTAATCAGAACAAAGTGAGCATTCTGGCGTAATTCACATCACACACCAACCTATGCCAGAGGTGAAGGTCGAGCTAGGGACCTTTGAAAATCCTCGCCAAGACTGGAATTCAAGCTGGGGACTTTTCCATCTCCAGTTGGACGCCCTAACCACTGAGCAACAAGACCTCTCAAGAAAATCTTATATTACAACACTTTTCAACGCGGACGAAGTCGCGGGTAACTGCTAGTGCACAATAAATGTCTGAAATCCCAGAGACATATGAATCATGCTGCATTTAAAAGAAAGGATAAGGAAAGTAAACCAACTGTTTACCCCTTATATAAGCAGGATAGCAGCTCCAAAAACAATAACATTTTTTACGATATTTCAGTATAAAACATTATTCATGTATAAGGATAAGACACATGGAAAAGGTATCACATACACACAGATTGAGAATAATCACACAAAAAAAAAAAAAATGTGGTGAATCTCAGTGTATAAACATTTGATTCCTTTGCCAAGTGTCTCATCCTTATACAGGAATAAGAGTATTGCACCTAAATATTGTTATGTTAGCCTTATGCTTTTGTCACTGCCCTCTTTCTGTGGTAAATCTACATCTACATATATACTCAGCAATTCACAAAATTGTGGGTGGCAGAGGGTGCTCAGCACCAAAGCTAATCTCTTTGTTGTGCATTCCAATCCCTAATGAAACGAGGGAAAAAAGAATTCATATAAGAATTCATGTGGGACCTTATTTCTCTAATCTTATCTTTACTGTCATTCCGACTCTAATAGGTTGGTGGACGAAGTATTTCACTACACTCGTAAGTGAAAGTGGGAGTACGCATGTTTACCAATAAGTTTAAATGAAACGTGTGTCGTCTATCTACCAGAGACTCCCAGCCTAGTCTACTAATCAGTTCCGTGACACTTTCATGAGGACTGTAGCAAGCGGTCACGAATAGAGCGGCTCTTCTCTGTACTGTCGATCAACCCCTTACGAAATGGATCTCAAATGGCACAACAATAGTAAAAATGAGGCACAAGAGATTTGTACGCCATCTCCTTTGTTTGTTGATTACAATTTTTCAAGATTCGACCTATGAATCACAGCCTAGAATTAGCTCTACCCACCAACGAATTTATGTGTAAGTCCCATTCCATGTTCCTTTGTACTTTTACTCCAAAATATTTCACGGAATTGACCATATCAATAACTGAATTGTTTAACTCATATTTTTTAACAATTGGATTCTATTTGTTAGTTATGCTCATTGTCTTGCACTTTTTACAATTTAGCGTAAGTTGCCACTCAGCGCACCATGCCAAAATAATATCCAGATCACGCTGAATTTCTAAGCAATCGGCCAAATTCCTTACTTCCCTATAAATAACTGCATCATCAGCAAACAATCTAAAAAGGCTTTTCACTTTGTCTCCGAGATCGTTTATAAAAATTAAGAAAAGAAGTGGTCCTATTACACTTCCTTGAGGTACCCCTGATGTAACATCTACATTAGAAAACTAATGCGACCGACCAGTTAGAAAATCCTTGATCCATTCACAAAGCTGATCCGATATACCGTACGCTCGAAGCTTCGCTAAAAGGTGGTTGTGTGGCACAGAGTCAAAGGCTTTCTGAAAATATAAAAAAATTGCATCTACTTGTGAACCTGCATCAATAACTTTCATTATGTCATGTGTAAATAGGGCCAGCTGTGTTTCACATGATCTTTTCTTCCGAAATCCGTGTTGATTTGTTGTAAGCAAATTATTATCGTCTAGAAATTTCATAATGTTCGAGCATATAATATGTTCCATAATTCTACTACAAACAGATGTTATAGATATGGCACGATAGTTTCAAGGATCACTTCGATCACCTTTCTTGAAAATTGGAGTTACTTGCGCGAGTTTCCAGTCGGAAGGTACTTTTCGCTCTTTAATGATTTACTGAATATATCAGACAGAAATGGCCCGATTTCCGCCACATACTCTGAAAATACTCTTACTGGAATTCCATCCGGGCCCGGTGCTTTCCCCCACTTCAGGAGCCCTAATTGTTTTATGATACCTGCAGTATCTATTCGTAATGATTCCATCACCAACTCGACAAGGCGTGGGAAAACGGGAATACTATCCTTAGTTTCAACAGTAAATGAATTTTTGAATACAGTATTTAGTACGTTAGCTTTATCGCGGCTTTCATTAACCTCGGAACCTTCACGAATTAGTGCTGGAATATTGCTTTTGGTACAATTGAGTTTTCGTACATACTACCAATTTTTTTTTTTTTTTTTTTCTGTGAGACTCTTAGACAGAGAGTTGGACTGAAAATTGTTGATGGGTTCCTTTCCCTATGCTTCTTAAGTTTCATTGTCTGAAAATATTTTAATAGTCATTATCACATACATCGTCATCATCATCATCATCTAGGGCAGCCGTTGGCCGGGTCTTCTGGGAATAAAAGCCTCGCCAGCGCTTCCTGTCTAACCACCAACTAACTCTCTTTTTCCACTGTCGCCCAATTTCCTCCTCTTTCCTCCACATATTTCTTATCGCCTTTAATCCACCTGTTCCTTGGTCATCCCCTTGGCCTCTTCCCTTTCAGATCCATGTCCAGAATCTTCCTTGGTAACTTCTACTCTCCCATTCTCTTTACATGCCCATACCACTGTAACCTAGATTTTTAAATTCTCTGTTGTAGCGGTTCTTCCTTTATCATCTCCCCGATTCTCTCATTCCTTATTCTGTCTCTTCTTGTTACTCCTACTCTACTCATGTGAAATTTCATTTCCACATATTGTACTCCCCCTTTGTCTCTCTCCATCACCCAAGTTTCTGACCCATACGTTAAAATTGGCACAAAGTATGTTTTATAGATTGCCTCTTTGCTCATTTGCGGGACGTCCCTACTCCTTACCAGACTTCTTAAAAAGTCCATTTGCACATCTTCGTCATTTGTTTATCTCCATCCTGTTTCCTCCATTTTCTTCAATCCAGCTTCTCAAATATTTGAAACATTCCTCTCCATTTAGCTCCTCTCCTCCAAGTGATATGCCTATGTCCATATTGTTCTTCTTTCTTGCTGTTATCACCACTTTTTCTCGCAGAGAGCTTCATGCCATTAGCTGCAACTACTCTCTCCCAAACATCCATCTGATCCTGTACCTCTCTTTCATCCTCTCCTCAAACTAATAAGTCATCCGCAAATACCATTGCTTTTATTTTTCCTTCCCCAATGCTCTGCACCACCTTCTTCAATGTTTCATCCATAGCTACAATAAATAACAGGGGTGATAGGGCACTTATTTGTTTTAGTTCATATTTCAAATGGAACCATTCAGTCTTATCCCTTCCCACTTTGACACAGCTCTTACTACCCTCAAACATATCCTTCACTCTTTCCACCAACTCCATCTTTACTGACTTTTTTCTCAATCCTTCCCACACTTTGTTTTGGCTGAGGCCTTTTCAATGTCCAGGAAGGCCATCGCCAGATCTTTTCCATACTCATAGTGCCGCTCCTGTAGCTGTCTTATTGCAAATATAAGATCAATAGTTGACCTTCCTGGTCTAAATCCATATTGTTCTTCTCTTAGCTTCCTTTCAACCCCTCTTCTTATTCAGCTTTCCAAAACATTCTCATATATCTTGGCACAGTGGCACATCAGGGTAATACCATGGTAGTTCTGGCAGTTCATTACCACTAACAAATCCTATAAAAAGCAGCCAATTTTCTATGACCCACAAACAGGATGTTTAGCTGAATCAACCATTCGGTCATCAGTAAATTTATAAAAGAAACTGATAATCAAACCATTAAAGTTTTTACCTAAAGACAATCCTTCAGATGCTTTTGTTAATTTCTCCTCATGGTTTAACACTTCGTTGAAGTCATCACAGGTGAGAAAGGATTGGGGGCAAGAAACGGGAAGGAATTTGGCCAAGGTGTTTTTACAGGAATCATCCTGACATTTTCCTGGAGTGATTTGGAGAAACAATGAACCCAAATCTTGATGGCCAGACAGGGATTTGGACCCGCGGCCTCCTGAATGTGAGGCCAGTGTGTTACTGTCAGTTCTTCAGGATTGCTGAAATGAAAAGAGACCATACTACTGCAAGCTGCCCAGTAAGGCAACCCATTAATTATGCCAAACATATTTTAATGGTTTTAATATGAATAACCCTCTTTCTTTTCATATTCATGACCCTCCCTCCTTCTCAACCACTGATTTAAAGTCACTCATTACGCAATTTTAAATTTGGGACTGGATTAAAACAGCATCTCCAAT
Organism: Vandiemenella viatica; assembly: GCA_031002005.1. NCBI lineage: Eukaryota > Metazoa > Arthropoda > Insecta > Orthoptera > Morabidae > Vandiemenella > Vandiemenella viatica. The sequence goes on from JARYHS010008074.1 coordinate 159,061,007, forward strand.
TATAGTTTTTATTTAAAATCTTCTCAAATAAAGAAACAATTTGTGTACTCTCAAACAATAAGTAGGTACACAGACCTACTCAAAATCAACAACAAAAATGTATTCTTACATTGTCTTTAGTTATTTTTATGAAACTAAATTTACTACGCGTATCCACAGACTTTTGAACCCTTCCCTTATATTATTTATTACTGGCATAGTACTAACTTTTATCACTTTTTGGATAGTGTTTGGTAAATCTTAAGTGTCAACATCATCTTCATCCAAACATAGAGCACCGTCATCAAACATTATATAACATAATAATTTCCTGGCAGGACTTGCGGCAGAGAATGGGATTCAACTTTTTGTGAATGAATCTTCTGAATAGTCAAAGCATCTTTCTTCTTCTAGTGCAACTGACAGTGTTAATTAGCAGCTTTGTAGTACCAAAATAAAGAACACAGGTGCCACATACACTATTAGCTAAAGATGTTTTGACACTTTCCCAAAAAATAACAAACATGCTTCAACGGTGCTAACAATCGCAGATTTAAAGCATAACTGTAGTAACAACAGAGCAAACTTATATTTACAATTTACTGTAGTTTTACACAAGGTCCTTACCAAAAGTAGTAGGACTGATTTAAAAAAATTATTGATGATATGTTTACAATTCTTTAATAATCTTCCATGGGAATAAAAGAAGTTAGCTGGAGCCAGATCGGGACTGTATGCGGGGTACGGCAATGTGGCAACGCCGAATCGGACCAACAGTTGCCTCACGACGAGCGTGCCATTGCACGGCACATTGTCGTGATGCAGTGTCCAGTTGTCAGAGATGACCGGTCGGACGCGATTCACTCGGTCTTGCAGGCGGGTTAGCACTTGTACATAAAAGTTATAATTGACAGTTTCCCTGGGAGGAACGAACTCGTGATTCACCCCGTGATGGTCAAAAAACACGATCAGCATTGTGTTGACCTTTGATTTGCTCATGCAAGCCTTCTTTGGATGGGGGGATGTGGAAGTGTGCTATTCCGCAGATTGTCTTTTGGTCATACTGGAAGGGAAGCATGTGTAACCATTTGTAGGGTTTTGGTTGCTGATTTCCCAAGTTTGACACTAAACTTTATCGAATATCGCCGCTAGAGATTTTGATTTATTTTGTGCATCGACAACAATAAAACACACGATTCAAAATAACTGATAACTATACTCAACCAAAGCCTGTAGGAGACTGCGGCTGGTGTTACTCTGTTGCTAAGTGTCCCCTCCACCTCGCCCAGCCAGCCAAACCCACCTCCACAGCTCTGCTCGCGCTACAGAAAATCAGTCCTATTACTTTTGGTATGGACCCTGTATACATCTGACAACTGTTAATCAAAATGAATGGTGATAGAAACCCCTCCCTTAATAAATGCACAGGCTAGATTGTTGCACACTGCAAAACACAATTGCATGGCACTTTACTATTTGTAAAAATTTCTGAATCATGTACATAATTTGAATACCAGTTAGCATCATTTTTCAATGTATTAGCCTGTTGAATTACAGCTCATTAATATCTGTTGGCTCAATGTATTAAGCAACCACAGGAAAATCGTCAAATACCAATCGGCTTCAAATATTAGCTAACATGTTACAATAACTCTGTTTTTTCCAGGTCCAAGTTAACTGTTTGATTGCAGGAATCAAGATGTGAACGGAAATTGTCATGTTTTAATATAACCTCAGCAAGGTTTTTTTTTTTTTTTTTTTTAGTAAAAGGAGTCTTTTGGTGCGTCACTTTGTAGAAAGCACTTTTTCCTTTCTGATTTATGGCAGTGTAAATAGCAACCAAGTAAAAATCTCTAATTTGTCTAACAGTTGATAGTATAACTCGCCTGTATGGTGTATTTTCATTAGGACTGCCATCGTATGTGAAGATTGACAGTTTTGGATTACAATAACTGTCTGAAAGCAGTTAATCTGCATTAGATTAAGAAAGAAAGGCCTTTTTTTTCTTTGTTGATGTCAAGGAAAGGACTAAACGGCAGGGAATGGGAACGAATTCAGCCATGGCCTATGAAGGAACCATCCCAGGATTAGCCTGGAGTGATTTGGCGAAACATGGAAAACCTAAATATGGATGTCTGGACTGGTATTCAAACCCATGACCTCCCATATGTGAGGCCAGAGCATTATCATTCAGCCACCATGCTTGGTAAAGGAACAATGCTTTTCACTATTGGTTGTTACATACATAGGCCCAGAGTGTGTCACATCATGAGGTAGTGCATCTCTTTTTACTTCAATATCCACATAAATTAATTTTTTCTTTTGGCAACCACAAAATCACTTAATTCAGTAATTTTACATGATAGTCAAGATGCATTAGTACTGTTGCTGTAATAACAAAGCACATAATCATAGTCATCCATAGATGAAGAAAAAAAATACTTGACCAGGGCCCAAAATTGTTGGCAGTGATTCAAGAGTCCTTATCATAATGTTGCACGATTTAGCATTCTTATATTTGACATATAGTGTAGCATCTGAACTGTGCAGTTTAAATAGAACAGTTACAATTCCTCTTTTTTCCTTCCTTTTAATTGACTTGCCTGGGAAGAAATTTTAAATGTACAGACTTGATTAGATAGTTTGGCTTTTAGGTCAACCAATGTTTGAAACTTCAATACAATGTCGATCATCAGTAGGGTTACCAAAAAATTAGATCTTCTTTAGGACTTTAAATAAATGAGATTGATTTTCACCTATTCTAGATAGACCATCAACATCTCGTATTTTAGGAGCTGCAGCTATGTCAGGAATACTTCTACTATTTTCTAAGTTTTTGTTTTTTAGAAACACCTTTTTTGTCAATCAAATTTTTTACTCGTAGAATGTCTAGTTAAAACATTATTATTTTTGTTGCTTTATCGGTTACCGAACCAGTATTGTGTGCTAACATCTAACTATTGAGCACAGAGTGGAATACAATAATTTTTATTTTAGAAGTATCCCGACTTTGATTTAGTTGCTATTTGAACAACTGACCTCCATTTGGTTGCATAATCACAATAGTTTTACTATCTTCTGCAATATCATTTTAGATTTTATTACAAAATAAAGCAAACATGTAATGTTAGCAATAAATTCATGTGTGCATATAGGCATACACTTCAATTATAACAAAACTGTTCAAAATAAGTCAGCCCTGCACAATTAGTGTTCCTTACCAATAGTATAAAACCTTTAAATTGATAGGATTATACACCCCTGAACTTACTTTTGAGCCCACAGGCCAGTACCGGATTAACCACGTAGCAGGAGGTAGCAAATGCTATGGGCCTCGCGCCTTCTAGAGGGGCCCCGCACCTAGGATAGATGACAGGCCTTTCTTTATTAGCTCTACAATAATTTTCCCCCGGACGGCAAAAATGAAGAGCCTCTTCTTCACATTTGCTACGGACCCCGCGCTGTCTTAATCCGGCCCTACCACAGGCTCTTGTGCTTCTGGGAGTTTTAAGGCGGAATTAACTTCTGACGAAAAGAAAAAAAAAAACTAATTTTATTTTTTATCAATTTTATAGGCAATTTCTTGATTTTCAATTCAGCTGCACCTTCAACAATGTCACAACTTTTCAAACTACATATATATTATTTCCATAAGATATTTTTTTAGCCTGTATCTTCCTTCATACTTAACCGAAATCAATGAATGAGGTGTCATTTTAAAGTATATGGTCTCAACTTTGGTCACATCATATTTTAAGAAAGAAAGTTTTTGGAATTCGACCCTTAAAGGGCATAAATGTCAATATGTCTAAAATGCTGTTTTCTGTGTTACGACTCATTTATCTTCCTGGATACCTATCTGAAGTCGTTTAATGAAGTATCATTTTAAAGATTAAGATCTCCGCTTTAGTGATGTCATATAAAGACAATTTTTTTTTCAGAATTGGACCCTTAAAGGGCAAAAGTATCAATATTTTTGCAATGCATTTTTGTGTCATGAGCCATTTATCTCACTTCATATCTAACCGATTCAGATAAATGAGGTATGATATTAAAGACTAAGATCTCTGCCGTAGTAACATTATATTTTAAGAAAAGATTTTTTGTAATTCGACCCTTAAAGGGCAAAAATTTCAATTTTTCTAAAATGCGTTTTTTGTGTCTTGAGCCATTTATCTCCCTGCATATCTAACCAAAATCGATAAATCAATTAGGATTATGAGGAGTAATGTCTCAGCTTAAGTGACATCATATTTTAAGAAAGAAGTTTTTTGGAATTCAACCATTAAAGCGAATAAGTATAAATAGTTCTATAATGCATTTTTGTGTCACGTGCTATTTATCTCCCCTGATATCTAACCAAAGATAAATGAAATATCATATCAAAGACTAAGATTTCCGTCATGGCAACATTATTTTTTTAAGAAAGAAACTTTTCGTAATTCGACCCTTAACCCTTTGACTGCTGTAGACGCGTTAACGCGCGTGGCTACTACTGCGCCCAGGTGCTCCAGACGTGTATACACGCGCCGCCTCACCGCCCTGTCTGTACTCCAGACGTGTTAACACGCTAGCCTCTTAGAGGCCTGGCTATGAAGCCATATTTCCACCCAGGGTGGTTAGTTGTTTTCCTCATTCGGCCCTTGAGCATTGGCAGCTGCGATCTAATTTGTGTTGCTCTTTTCCTTTTAGTTTTCGCTGAGAAAATGGCATACAGTCATTATTTTTTTTATCTGCTTAACGTCTCTTAACAGCGAGGTTTTTAGAGATGTTAAAGAATGGGGGGCAAGGAATGGTAAGGAATTCGGCTATGGCCTTTTGAAGGAAGCATCCCGGCATTCACCTGGAGTGATTTGGGGAAACCATGGAAAACCCAAATCTGGATGCCTAGACGGGGATTTGAACCATCGTCCTCCCGAATACGCTGTCGTGTTTGTACCGCGGAAGAAATCATGGAGATTATTACTAGAAGCGACAGTGAATATAATCACTTTAATATGGATGACAGTGATAACCCTTCGACAGGATCTCGATGTAATTTTCCTAAGCTGTGTACATCAGCTAGTGGAAAATGACCATTTTTCAGAGTTTGAAGCTACAGATTGTTCGAGCGAAATGTGTGGAAAAAGAGAATGCTTTAGTGACGTGTTTGACAGCATGTGCTTGTCGATTAAGCTGCAGGACACAAGTGTGGATTACGTTAACATTCCAGCAGTTTGTCATTTTTCCTGATATTTCTAACGGAATATCATATGATATCTAATGCTGATGAGACCAACAGATACGCGAGAATCAATTCACACTATATTTTCACTATGAAGTGGTTTAAAAACTTTAGATGTTATATTAACTGTATTTATTTTGTATCTGCGGTTTCAAATCGCAGAGCGACAGCAGAAGAACTCCACACACAACGCTCCAGATGTATTCAGCACACAGCGGTCCGGTCTAATGCGGCATTCCAGCGCAGGTAAACAGCTTAGGCGTAAACAAAGCCGCACTCAGCGAGGGCTCGGCCGGCCGAACCGTAGCAGTTAAAGGGTTAAAGGGCAAAATTTCAATATTTTAAAAATGCGTTTCTTGTGTTTTGAGTTATTTATCTCCCTGGATATCATACCAAAATCGATAAATGAAGTAGGAGTGTGAAGAGTAATGACTCAGCTTTGGTGACATCACATATTAAGAAAGATTTTTGTTTGGAATTTAACCCTTAAGGGGAAAAAGTATAAATGGGCATTTTTGTGTCACCAGCCATTTATCTCCATTAATATCTCACCGAATTAGATAAATGGGGTATCATTCTAAAAATTAAGGTTTCCACTGTGGTAATATAACATTTTAAGAAATGAGTTTTTCTGAATTGAACTCTTAAAGGGCACACGTATCAGTATTTCTAAAATGCATTTTTTTTGTGTGTGTGTTTTGAGTCATTTATCTCCCTTGATAATTAAACAAAATTGATAAACGAGGTACCAAAATTGATAAATGAGGTATCATTTTAAATATTAAATTATCCTCTTTGGTCACATCATATTTTAAGAAAAAACTTTTTTCAAATTCAACCCTTAAGGGGCAAAAATATCATTTCTAGAACTTTTTTTTACCTCACTTGATAACTAACTGACATTGATAAATGAGGCATGTGACCAAGGTGGCTGCTTTGGTCACACCATATTTTATAAAAGAAATTTTTTGGAATTCGACCCTTAAAGGCCAAAAGTATCAATATTATTTCTACAGCGTGCTTTTTTTTATGTCAAGCCATTTATCTTCTTCGATACCTAGCCGAAATCGATAAATATCATTTCATTTTAAAGATTAAGGTCTCCAATAAGGTAAAATCGTAAATTAAGAAAGAATTTTTCTGAATTTGGTGCTTTAAGTGTCAGCGCGTATGAGAAAGTTCAGAACCAAGTCCCTAGATTACAGCAGCAGATATCACAGAGGTGTCAAGGAACTTTTTTTTATTCAATAAGTAGCTTCAGATATTTTTTTCTGTTATGGAGACACTTTCGTTTTGCTATACAATTCCAATGTAAACATTTTATTCGCACAGCAACAAATATCACAGAGATGTTGATATGTTTTGTGCATTTTGTTCAGGTTGGTTGTGTTCTGTTAAGGTCAGTGACAGTTTGTCATAAATACACAGTGTTTTAAATTTTCCGAACTGTTTTGTAATATGTTGTGAGTATTTTGATGCGTACCTATTTCACTAAAAAAATAAATATATGCTACAAAACTACGGTTCTACTTTTCATTATATTACAAGCATTCAACCTCACTATTCATCGCATTTTATTCGCGAAATTTTCACACGGGTCATCTAGTATCACTTAGTTTTGTATACTTTTTTTATTTTTCTGAGCATTAGCAGGACTGTATCTATGTTTGCAGTACAGAATCCAAAAATCTTATATTTTACTCATTTTGTAATAATAACTAGCTTCTAAATCTCCAGTGTGGCTCAATGCATTAAGGAGTTGCACACTAGATCAGGGAGGTACAAAGGGACCAGATTCGAATCCTAGTACAATCATACTGGCCGTCTAGATTGCAGTTTTTAGGCAATGTCCCGAAATCACCCAGATAAATGCCCCAATCTCTGCCTCAAACTACCCATTTCACTAAAAAAATGCATTGTTTTGCAGGCAGATGACAACTTTCCTTTTCTAGTTTAAGTGTGTAATGCCTAACAAAAATTTAAATTCAAGCAAAGTGTATAACAAAAACATCTACATTGAAGCATCTAATAACTAATGTGTGGTTTTCTTTATAGTTAATTTGCAATTTAAATAACCCAACTTCATAGCTTGTTATAACAGAGACAGAAAAACATGTCTGGCCATTGTTAATCTACCAATAAAGGCCAAAAGCATAACATCACATAATATGACCACAAAGTAACAAAAATACAACCATCACAGAATGAAAATAAGTGTCTGATGACAGCAAATAAGTAATCAAATACACATAAAGAGACATTTTATTTGAAGGGTAGCACTGGTCTTTAGTGTAGGTTATCAAAGGCTGATGATGCTTGACGATGCACTACACGAATGTCTGAATACATTAAATAAAGTTAATTTTATGAGGGATCTAACTGTTTTATTACTTCAGATTATTAGAGGTGCCATTTATTCACTCATGTCATGCAATTTTTCTTTATTGCTTCAAGTTCTATATGTCACAGTAAAACAAGTAATGTCTAGAAATGTAGTACTCCAAATGTAACAATTTTTAGGGCAGATTGTTATAAGAAAGGGTCAAATATAAATGAACCTTTCTGCAAAAAACATTTTTCAAAATAAATTCCAGTTTACATTTTCCTTACTTTTCTACACAGTCCCACAGTTTATCTACCCACTTCCTCCAATGATATGGTAATTTTTTAATTATAGTATTAAAAAAAAGGATCTAGACGTGTATCAAACCAACCACATGAAACACGGGCCCTCCTAATTCGTTGTGAAATGCTGTCCACCAACGGCTTCCTTAAGTGGCCCAAACATATGGAAATCACATGGTGCCAAGTATGGGCTAAAGGGTGGATGTTCTATGACAGCCCGGTGCATATTGACCAATGTGTGTGTGTTATTTATTTCTCGTGTCCAGGACGTAACATTACAAGTAGAAAAAAAAACAAAAAACAAATAACATTAATTAATTAATATTAAATCATACAACACAATTAAATGGAATGTGAGCAGAATTCCGCAATATTGATGGCCTTCTCGTTTGCTCCATAAAGGTTGTCGATAGTGAGGTTTCAGGGAGATTCCTGCATATCAGAAGATGTGGGTTCTGAAGCTCACCACATTCACATAGATCGTTGTCAGTAGTTTAACCCCATTTTTTAATATTATAGCTACATCGGGACACTTCAGTTCTTAATCTGTTTAGAGCCTTCCATATAGCATATGGCTGGTTACACTCCACAGCCGGTGCCTCTTTGATGTTCCTCCACTGTTCTCCAGGCAACGAATTTTGCCATAGTTCTAGACGGTGTGCTTCAGAAGAAGATGTTATGGCTGTAGTTGATTGTACAAAGCTCTTTCTTGACTTCAGCCTTGTGGGTTGAGGTTCGTGTCCAAACAAAGGGTGTCTGGGGTCTGTTTCCTGTTTCCTCTTCTCCCTCTCTGCAGCTGTTTTCCTACGAATGTCAGGTGGTGCTATACCCATGATTTGGTATATTATACTAACAGGAGTTGGTTTCAGGCAACCTGTTACAATGCGACCAGTATCATTTAATGCTATATCAACCTGCCTAGCATGTGCGGAGTTTTGCCAAACTGGTGCTGAGTATTCTGCTGCAGAGAAACTAAGTGCCAGGGCAGATGTACTAAACACATTTGGCTGTGCTCCCTACGAGGTACTTGTAAGTTTCCGGATGATGTTGTTCCGGGCGGATACTTTGAGTTTCAGATCCTCACAATGGGTTTTGAATGTAAGTGATTGATCAAGCTTTACTCCTAGATATTTTGGAGTATCGCAGTGTAGTAGTTGTTGCCCCCTCCAGTTGATGTTCAACTTCCTTCTGGCTTCTCTGTTTCTCAGATGGAATGCACAGACCTGTGTTCTTCCAGGGTTGGGCTTCAAGTGATTAGCATCATAATACTTAGCCATATCTTCAAGAGCTGTTGTCAGCTTCACCTCCACTGCCTCAAAGGTTGTGTCTTGAGCTGCAATTGCTGTGTCATCAGCATAAATGAATGCTCTTGTTCCAGGAATAATTGGTTGATCATTTGTATATATGTTGTACAAGAGCAGGGCCAGCACACTACCCTGAGGGAGGCCATTCTTCTGAGTTCTCCATCGACTCTTCTTACTGTAGAGGGTGACGTAAAACCACCTGTTTTGTAGTAAACACTGGATGACTTATCTAAGATGGTAGTCTTTTGTGATGGAGTATACCTTACTTATCAAAATTTTGTGGTTGACTGTATCATATGCCACTGTGAGATCGATGAATGCCACACCTGTAACCTGTCCTCTTTCATACCCATCCTCTATATACATGCTGTGTGAGGTTAAGAATTTGGCCGCAGCATGACCGACCAGGTCGAAAAACCAGCCTGTTCCTTTTTGAGCATTTTTTCAATGCACTCTGAGATACGATTGAGGATCAATCTCTCCAAGACTTTGTATAAATGACAAAGGAATGAAACTGGTAGGAAGTTTTTTGGATCTGTTGGCTCCTTTCCAGGCATTAGCAGTGCCAACACTTGGGCTTTCTGCCAGATCTTGGGGATCTGTAAGTTGGAGGTGCAGGCATTCATTAAATTCTAGATCCACTGCTTTGTAGCTGGGCCAAACATTTTAATTTTCTCTGTTCTCAGGTCATCTAAGCCTGCAGCTTTGTTAATCTTCAAAGACTGCAGGGCGACTTCCAGTTTTACCAGTGCGAATGGATTCCCAAGATGATAGACAGTTCAGACTTTGTTAAGATAATCACGATAATAGGCAGCATGAATGGTTCAACAATCTTGAACATCAACAAGCAGAAGGCTTTTACAGTCTGGAAACACAGTGACCAAGACCTACTCTGCAGAAAACTGCATCTTTGTTTTCATCAGTGTACCTTTGCCAGTCTTCCACCGCTCTATACTGATCCTCTCCAAATCAAGGGTGTAATGACTATCTGATGATCAGGAGTTCTATCTCCAATAAAGCTAAAAAAAATTCTTCAAAGCTGAACATCTGGAATGCCTTACCTGGCCCACTCAGCCTGCTATCAATGGAGGGAACTCTGCAGGAAGATAAGGAATGACCAGAGCATGGTGCTAACCCCAATACATACTTCTAGTGCCAATTGTTGAGAATGGAAATGCAATCTCTACCTCCATGAATCCTAGGGAAAGCAGCAACTGGCTGCAGATACCCCAACACCTTTAACTTAACTGTACGCAAAAGAGAAGTAGGACAATCTCATGATGTGAGAAAAGCTGGGCTGGGCCTGATGTAGTGCAAAGTGTTGTTCCTTCTTCTAATGCAGATACTCATTCTACTCAAATGTATGAACTTTAAGAATTAACTGCTTTCAGAAAGTAAATGTTTAGAATCTTAGTAAAATGCATTTTCATATCTACAAGTCCCATTGAAAACCCAACATACAATTGAGATATAGTACCATCTATTAGAAAATTGAAATATTTGAACATGGTTGATATTTACATTTTCATAAATAATACAGAAAGAAGATTTTTTTTCTTTTTCTGCTAATGGCTTTGCACCCTGTTGAGGTCTTTAGAAGCAGGAAAGGACTATGAGCAAGAAGTGGAAAGGAATTCAGCCATGGTCTTTTGAAGGAACATCCCGGCATTCACCTGGAATGATTTGGGGAAACCATGGAAAACCCAAAACTTGATGCCTGGATGGGGATTTGAACCTGTCCCCTACCAAATGCGAGGCCAGAGTGTTACCACTCATCCACCACGCTTGGTGGAACAAGAGCAATCAACAGAGTGGAGTGCAGAAGGCTCCTTTAAATTTTGAGCTTGGTGGTATTGTTTTAAAACATGACATTTTCTGACAAAAAATCTTCACAGGTTTGCAGCCGGATTTTATTATAAGATGACCTGTGAAGATTTTTTGTCATTTATTCGCCGGGAAAGTCTGCATTCACATATATGACATTTTCTATTCACATTTTGTTTCCAGTAATAAAACAGTTGACATAGAACTGGAAAAACAGAGCTAACAGAGTGCTGGTACCGTGTTAACCAATATTTGAGGCCAATTGGTAACTGAAAGTACTAATCTAACAAATATTGAAAATTCAATAGACTAATATACTGAAAAATTATGCTACTTGGCATGCAGATCATCAAATCACATTGTGAGGTCATACTGTGTTGCGGTGTTCAAAGATCTAGCCTGTGGAGTTTTTTTAAGAGAGGGGTTTCTACTGTCACCCATTTTGTTTAAAAAGATGTAACATGTGTATAAATCCACAGGAAATATAGGTGTAAAGAAAAATTTTCTCAATTGTTACTACAATTATGCTTGAATCCCTAAGTGTCGTCAGATTTGAAGTAAGTTTGGGCAAGTATATGCATATTTAAACAAGCAAGTGGCACTTGTGGAATTTATTTTTGGTCCTGCAAAACTGCTATTCATCATAAACAATCAGACTAGGTGAAAGATATTTCAACTGGTGTGATTTTGGGAAACCATAGAAAACAGAAATCTGAATGCTGCTTTGACTGTTACAAACACTCATTCAGAAAGAGTTGTAGCTTAACGTGCCAGGGAATTATTATGAAAATCAATGATAGCAAAGCTGGCGATGCTCTACATAATATCATGACACTTTCAATTACCCCAACATTGTCCAAAAAGAAAATAAAGTAAATGCTATGCCAGTAAAGGAACGTCTCCAAAGTCCATGGACACATCGTAATTAATTTTGTTTAACAAAAATAACTCTAGACAAGAAAGAATTATTATTTTAATTTTTATCTGCCTATTGTTTGGAAAGGTAAAAATTGTTAATTGAAAAGATTTTAAATAAGAATTATATTTTAAATGCTTTTTTAATAAAGTTATAAATTTAAAATAGAAAAATGAGCAATGAGACATCAAGGATATCTTGTATGAGAGGGATCACACGAATGTGAAAAGGATGAAGGGATTGGAGAAAGGGAGGTTAAAATCCACTAAATCTGTGTGACGTAATTTATGGATGGCCCCTGACAGTAATTTGGAGTAGTATGGTCTCTTCATTTCAGTAAAGCTGAAGAACAATGAAAAGGTAAAAAGAGGTTTGAATACATACATAATGTTACAGATGACCAAATGGTTGGTCCAGTTGAATAATTACAGCTGTACAGCATTACAGCCATAGCTTTAAAAATGTTCAAAATTAAGCATATTTAGTTTTTGTTATTTTGGTCATTTTAGTAAAAAAAACAACATTAAATACATGAAAAACATTAAATACATAAATATACTGCCAGTAACAATTTACTGTATTACATCATAATGAACAATATTACTTACCAAAATAGGACGAAGATCAATACGCAGAGGGGAGCCTGCAACTTTTGTCAGAGATTTGACCGTTGTCAAACGAGTTATCTCATTTCGGAGACGATCAAGAAATATTGGAAGGCACGTTGGTAGTTCACCCTAGAAAATAAATTTGATCCTACCAGTTTAACAACATAAACGAACACACTTAATACCAGTAAAATTAGCTTTCTACACTTAAGGACTATTGAGCAGCATAAATCTAACAAAGTGATTTTATGACCATAGTATTTTTAAAATGTTATCTGAAATACAAATTTTTTTTTTATGGCTTTACACCTTGCAGAAAGAGATCATTATAAGAGGGAAAGCACTGGAGATTAGGAATGAAAAGGAATTCTTCCATGGTCTTTTGAAAGATCCATTTGCTTGAAGTTATTTGAGGAAACCATGGAAAACTGAAATAGGGATTGCCAGATGGGGATTCTAACCAGCATCCGCCCAAATGTGCTGAAATAGTACAATGATTAACAGTGGTTAGTTTAGACATTTTACACTCTTTTGCCAGCACTAAGTGGACGTATTTTTTCATTACTTTTCTCCAATATGTTTTCTTGCCCTTACTTCTCTAAAGCAATAAGCAGTCCCAACAACATGTTCAGGAGTTGAATCCTATCCAAAATTCCTAGCTGTAATGCCATTTTGCATTGGTTATTAGTTTCTTTCAGAATACCGACCAAGGTATACAGTATCAGAACTAACCCCTGTTCTGTTTTTCAATGCCTATTGTGAATCTGAGCAGTTTTGCTGTAATCTGTGCTAGGCAACAGTCCTTCCTCTGATAACATATAGTAGAAACAATGCTGAACATAAGTAAAATTTAGAAAAAGGACAAAAAGAATAACAATCCCTCCCTAAAATTGAAGGCCAGACAGGATGCAAAGGGAAAAAAAGAAGGGTCCACTCTCACCCTTTTTCCATCAGCTAATATATAAAAGCTCTGAGTAAAAAAAAAAATAACATGCATAGGTGAAGAGACTTCTCCCCCTACCAATTAAAAAAAAAAAAATCAAGGAAAAAAATGCAATATCCAGTTCCAGACTGACGAGGAATTTTCAGGTGCAGTATACGCTTTTCCAATTTGATATCAATACATAACTGGCAAAAATGCTGAATAAATACTATACACAAATTCACACATCAATGTTACTGCATGCCCTAACAAAACTAAAGGTAATGTCTTTGATGAAGAATAAAGTATGGCAGATTCTGTGTAATGCAGAGTATAGTGAAACTTTAAGTATGATCAGAATTTTTATCAAATTAAGCCATCAATATTTGTAAGTTACTTACCTGGAGATAATCACCAAGATTGCATATGATCTGTCCCATACATGAGATTGCTCGTTCCTTCACTTCTTGATCTATGTCAGCTGCTTTAAGTCTTATCAGAGTGCAGTGATACAGTTCACCAGTGAAAGGAGTGAAGTCAAAATTACTTGGTGTATCTAAATTTGGCCAGAAAATAAATTATTTATTATTAAGCACATAAAAATCCCAAAATACACTTTAAATTGTTGAGGACTCCTAAACATTATTAGAAGAAATGGGGGTAAAAAAGTCAAAAAAGTTGAAAACAAATATAAAATAAATGACGAAATAAAATCCCAGGCAACTAGATAAAACATACATAAATACTTCTGGCAGAAACAAAATATTAATATAGGACACAAAGTTCATGAATAAATTTTGAGAGCGAGTCCCCAACTGAGAAAACAAACTGTTGATCCACAAGCAATAGGCAATATGCAGTTGGTGTTTAATATAGTTCATACATCTAATCCACAACAGCAAGAAGCTGGAGCTTAAAGTCACTACTTGTCCATGGAGCAAGAGCCTTTTTATTTGATTGAAGTAATGTCATAACCCTTTTCAATTTTAAAACTGGGATTAAAATGAGATCACCATTTACTGTAGGAGTAATATTCTATTGTTTTAACTATCTCTCGGTTGTTAAGATCTCCATCCATAAGTAGCAAGGCAACTGTTGTTGCAGATCTTTCTGAGCATCAATTGCACTGACAATAGGTTGTAAGGGCACATTCTCCTTGTGGATTTTCAGTAGGACGTATAACCTTGACAGCCTGGCTGCTGAGATTGAGGTTGACCAACGGGAGAGCAGTGGAAAGCCTCTCTGGCAGCGGACTAACTTCATTCCAAAAGAGAGCCGGCACACAGCCATCCAGGCGGAACCCATATGAGCCCGATTGTCCCGCCGACCCATGGGAGAGTAGCGGAAAGCCTCTCCGGCAGCGGGCTACTTATAGGAGCCAGTGCAATTGGTGTTCCCACATACCAACTGGCAAAATATCTCACACACCAACTGAGTACACTGGTGGGCTATTGCATACACCATGTAACGAATTACACTGAATTTGTACAGACAATCCAGGGTCTGAATGTCAGATTCCGACCTCATGGTCAGCTTTGATGTTGTGTCTGTTTACACGGGTGACTGTCAAGGAGACTCTAGAACTAATACGAAAACATTTCAACCAGGGGATTGCAGACCTATTCCACCATGTGCTCTCATCTACATATTTCATGTACAGTGAGCGGTTCTACGAGCAAACTGACGGTGTGGCCATGGGCTCGCCACTCTCTCCAGTGGTAACCAATTTATATATGGAGGGCTTTGAGAAAAGGGCTCTGGACACTGCTCCATTAAAACCTAAATGTTTCTTCCAATACGTGGATGACACGTTTGTAGTCTGGCGACACGGCTCCGTGGCTCTCGAAAATTTCCTGCAACACCTGAATTCAGTCCATCCAAACATGCAATTCACCATGGTGGTTGAGAGAGATGGCATTCTGCCATTCCTGGGCATATTAATTAAATGTAAGCCAGATGGTACTCTGGCCCATGGCATTTACAGGAAACCTATGCACATGGACCTGTGTTTGGGGACTACCAGCTTTCATCACCTAGCCCAGTGAAAGCTGTTTTGACAACACTGGTCCATTGTGCGCGAGCCATCTTGGACAGTGATAGCCTGCAAGAAGAACTAATGCACCTACGGCAGGTTTTCAGACAAAATGGATATTCAGAAGAGCAAATTAAACAGGAATTTCTCTCCCAGAAACCGAGACTAACATCTGAACAAGAAGAGTCTCCAAAATCCATTGCAGTGTTACCTTATGCCGAGAATACTTCTGGGAAGATCGGAAGAATTCTAGCACGATATGGCATAAGGAGTATCTTCCGTCCACCATCGTAGACACAAGATATGTCCCAGCAGTTTATTCAATCCCATGCAAATGTGGCAAAATATACATTGGCCAAACTATTAGAACTATTGAGGAACACCGCACCAAGTACCAATGATATCTGCGGTTGCTACAGTTGGACAAATCTGCGTTAGCGAACATGCCGTGGAAAATTTCCACAACATAAAGTTCGACAAGTTTGAAGTATTGGCTCACACATCGTATATCTGGGATTCTGTAATTAGAGAATCGCTTGGGATTTGACTAAGCACCAAGAACGTCAACAGAGATGGCGGTCTCTTCTTGAGTGAAGCTTGGGAGCCAATCGTCCAAAATTTGAAACAGCAGCATGTTAGACGCAGCCATCTGGGGGGACCTCGTCTGAGCCCAATTGACACGTTGATTAATGGCAGAGTAGCAGAAAGCCTTTCCAGCAATGGGCTAACTTCGTTCCGAGCTGGAAGCGGTCCGGGGAGACCCCATCTGAGCCTGATTGATGTGTTGGCCAATGGGAGAGCAACGGAAAGCTCCTCCGGCAGCGGGCTAACTTCGTTCCAGAAGAGAACTGGCACACAGCCATCCGGGTGGACCCCATCTGATCCCAATTGGTGTGTCGACCAATGGGAGAGCAGTGAAAAGCCTCTCCGGCATAAGGGTACTTATAGGAGCCAGGACTCGCTTGAGGCAAAGTCTGGTAGCTTCAATATGACAGCTCATCTGATTAAGGCAGCAGAGGTTGCTGCCAAAATGTTGTTGAAAAAAGAAATAATCCGGCAGAAAACCTGTGAAGAATTCGTGTCAATTTCTAAATGTTTACAGTTTTGAGTTTACAGCTTTATGACATGGGGGCACCAGGACTGAAACATAACAACAAAACTTCAGTGGACTGTTACACAGAAACAGGTAAGACAACAGGCCTGACTTACAATAATGTAACCACCCAGACAATGTAAAAATCCAAATCCTTATTAATGGAGCAGATCCTTCTAGATTAACAGCATTCAATTCACAGTTAATGTAATTCATTCACAACAGACTAGTCCAACCCAGAAGAGTACAAGACAAGTAACGAAAAATTTGGGCAAGCATTCAATAATTTTGAATAAAACTGAGTAGCCATTCTACTCAAGCTTTCATTTGAAAACACAGAAATATGTTCAAATTACCCAATACAGAAAATGGTGACAATAATTTAATGAACAATATTTTTAGGGGCCATGTGGAGAATTCACCAAAAACTAATTAAGCACTTGTCAAGATCAACAGTCAATTGCACTGAAGACAACATTCTCCATAATAGTGGTTACCAGTTAGTAGCACATAACCCCAGGAGTACATGGGGTTGTTTTAAGGGGTATACACTGTAATTTCTTGGCTAATCTAATCACTAAGATAACTGAGGAAAAAGAATGCAAACTGTTTGTGTGTATGTTTTTATTAATTATTGTACTTTAACGCTATAGTTGTGCAAAGCACTTGACTGAGATGAACGAAGAGGCACATACAGCTGGCATGTTTTGCGGAAGATAGGAGTGAGTGATGTGCAACGCAAAGCACATCGTGATTGCTGTGGAACTGTGGAAAGGTCAGGGCTCACTTGACTGTCACTAGACCAAAAGATCTCCGCACATTGAAAGTCTGCCGAATGAGAGCTTGCCCCTTTCTCATGTTCACACTCATCTGTACCTCATCCATGTGATGAGCGTGTTCCTACAGTTTTCATTCCCTTTTAAACACTTTCATATCATTGTTTTATGGAATCAATGTTCTAAAACTTCCATAAAAGTGAGTTGGGCATCACAGAAGCTGATGGATGAACGAAATTTTACGAAATAGTGTAGGGTCATAAAGGATCAGAATTTTCTGAACTTTCTCCACATCCACCAGGCCAACACTGCACTGTCAAAAAGTAAGCAAAACTATTTGCCGTAGGTGATGATGGGGTGTTAGCCAAGTTTTGGATGGTGATGTGGTGTTGTCTAAACTAATTTCAATCGAGTGAGTGTCAGCGATAGAAACACTGTCAGTACAATGATGGTTCACAACAGCATCAGCCAAGTACGACCCGACCTGAAATAGGCTATTTTACAGTATTAAAAAAATATTATAAATGGAACTCATTCTCATAGATTAATGCTTCAGGAAGCTAATTTTTTTTCAATTTTAAAATTTGTCAAATCCTAGTGGAAAAATATTGAATAGGTGTCTTATTTGTGGGGCTAGCTATAGAAAAAAAACCTGAATTTTACTCTGCTGAGCTTAAAAATGTAACAGCTTCAATCTTAGACTTATTTATATTTAAATTGAAAGTTAGAGATTGATTGTTTTGCATTAGCAAACCATTCGTTGAAAAATTCTGTATGCGAAATTTGTGGAGTCATGCTGCAAATATGCGCAAACAAATGAAGGTATTTATTGTAGTTAATAAGCAGCTCTTTCAAATAGATATAGTAAGAGATCAGTATAACGTGGTGTAATGAACTAAAAATCAACATGAAATTGGCTCAGTAGTTTTTTTAATTAAAAATAATCTCGCTCTGTTTTAATGATGCTAATGTATCACAGAAAAATTAACCGTAAACTTACCTTGAGGCTCGCCAAAGGCAATAGCAACACACAAATCACTACTAACATGCAGAAACACAGCGTAATAATCAACCAAGCTCAGTGGAACGGCGCGGCCGACTGAAGCGCTTGATCGGTGGATCACAGGAAGCCCATTGTTCAAACTATTTTTTTTTATTGGTAGGCGTGAATTCGTTGAAAATAAACCTTTGTTCCGAGTAATATTGTTTATCTACTTTAAATACAAACAACTATTTTGCCTGCATAGACTACACAGACGGAAAAAAAAATCCCAACACCAAGAAAGACTTGTGTTAGATAAACGAAATTTGGTAGGCGTGTTTATACATCTGAAAGATGACATCGATTCAAATTTCGCGCTTCGCACATGAGTGTGGCGCTAGTAGCGCTACTCAGAGCTTGCAAATCAGGTTTGCTTTAAATACGCGCTGTAAAGTTTGTGAACGTTATTTACCGCTGAGATTTGACATAGTGAGTTGATGTTAGCCAAGAATGCCTTTAAGAAGACGAAGAAGCCATTATCAACAGCTCACCGAGTTTGAAAGAGGTCGTGTAATAGGGCTACGAGAAGGTGGATTTTCTTTTCGCGATATTGAAGAAAGACTTGGCCGGAATGTATCCACTGTGCATGATTGTTGGGTGCAGTGGTCAAGGGATGGTACTGCCTCAAGAAGACCGGGTTCCGGGAGGCCACGTGGCACTACTGAGAGGGAAGACCGCCGTATTCGGCGTACAGCTGTGGCGCATCGTACTGCGTCTGCGGCAGAAATTCGAGCTGCAGTTGGTACCACAGTGACACAACGAACTGTTAGAAATCGGTTACTTCAAGGACAGCTCCGAGCCAGGCGCCCTGTAGCGTGCATTCCACTGACTACAAGCCATCGCCGTTTGCGACTCCAGTGGTGTCAAGCCAGAGCTCATTGGAGGACGGAGTGGAGATCTGTTGTGTTTTCTGATGAAAGCAGGTTCTGCCTTGGTGCACGTGATGGCCGAGTGTTGGTCAGAAGGAGGCCAGGGGAACGCCTGCAACCAAACTGTCTGCGGCCTAGACACACTGGACCTACACCTGGAGTCATGGTCTGGGGAGCAATTTCCTATGACAGCAGGAGCACTCTTGTGGTTATACCAAACACACTGACTGCAAATTTGTACGTCAGTCTGGTAATTCAACCTGTAGTGCTGCCATTCATGAACAGCATTCAAGGGGGAGTTTTTCAACAGGATAACGCTCACCCTCATACCGCTGTTGTCTCGCAACGTGCTCTACAGAGTGTCGACATGTTACCTTGGCCTGCGAGATCACCAGATCTGTCTCCAATTGAACACGTATGGGATATCATTGGACGACAACTCCAGCATCATCCACAGCCAGCACTGACCGTCCCAGTATTGACAGCACAAGTACAACAAGCATGGAACTCCATACCACAAAGTGACATTCGAAACCTGTATGACACAATGCATTCACGTTTGCAGGCTTGCATTCAAAATTCTGGAGGTTACACCGGCTATTAATTTAACAGTATTTCACATTTGAAATGCATTTTCTTGAGCTTAAATTAACCTGTGATCTTGAAAATTTAATCAATTAAACATGTTAACTTGACAAATGCATTGTCCAAATTTCATTACTCTACAATAATTTTTTCTTGGTGTTGGGATTTTTTTTTCCGTCTGTGTATTATCAAAACTGACTTTTGTTCCTCTAGATTTAGAAAATTTAACTGTGCAGCATCCTCCTGGATGCGAGGCCATAGTGTTAACTGCTTACTCACGACGCTAGGAGCAATTGGATGTTGAGGCCCATTTTTCTTAATTGCAGATTAAAGATTACAGACAAATGATATTTTTTTTGTTAATAAAACTGAATTTGTTTGTTTATTCATTTAACTACCTCATTTCACTTCATCTCGCACGAAGAAACTGAAATGTTTACTATTAACATAAAGAAAAGCAATTAAGAAGTAGTGCCAAGGTAGCTACGCAATTGGAGAGTGGTAATGGAATTCAGAATGTCCTACGTTTGAACCTTGGCTGGGATAATATTTTTTGCGTGCATTTTTTTCGTTTTTGTTTGCTGTTTTTTGCATTACCATGTCTTTATTCGAAGAATTCATAATAGTTGCTAAACTTCATGCAAGCATTTGAAACAAATTGCTAGCATACATGAAAAATTTAATTTTTAAACTTACCAGAGACAGAATACCATGCAAAAAATACAGGTGCACGGCGGTGAATAATTTAATTTATTTTATTTTAGAAGTGACATCACTTGTAGAAATTTCATGCTAATCTTGCAACAGTTCCTGAACACTTTGTGTCCTTTTCGTTGGAATTTTTGCGTGACGATATAACTGCAGCTTACCTTCCTGACAAATGCGTCTATTAGGCGGTATTTACTTTTAATGTGCAAGTAATTTTCATTTTTTTAAAAAAAGAAAGAAAAACCCGTTTTTCGGTGTGCAAGTAATGTTCAATTTCATTTTTGCAATCTTCTTTGGTTGTTTCAAATGGTTGTTATTCGCTTTTTATCAAAAAAGTTGTGAAGCCTTCAGAAAAAATAAATAAATTGATGTTTTTGTGGATTTTTGGGAAAAAATGAATATGCGATGCAATCAACAGCAATTAGTATCCAGAGAAAATGACAAAAGAAAACAAATTAAATATATTCCGAAGTGAGGATCGAACCTTAGGACCCTGACACTAATATATTTTTTTTTTTGACTGCTTTACATCTCTTAACAGCGAGGTCTTTAGAGATGGGAAAGGATGGGGGTCAACGAATAGGAAGGAATTCGGCCATGGCCTTTTTGAAGGAAGCATCCCGGCATTTGCCTGGAGTGATTTGGGAAACCATTGAAAACCCAAATCTGGATGCCCGAACGGGGATTAGAACCGCCGTCCTCCCGAATGCGAGGCCAGAATAGTAACCGTTACTCCACATCTCTCGGTCCTAACCCTAATAATTCTCACCTTAAACACTGTATTACATTTAACTCTACGAAATTGGGGTGTAAATGAGCTTCACAAAAATTCTTAAGTGACTTTGTCGTAATATATCAAATTGAAGTTGTTTCATTTTTAAGCTCACTCAGTAGTTGTTTCTATAGCTAGCCCCACAAATAAGGCGTCTACTTTCAATGTTTTTCCGCTGTAGGCTTTTACAAATTGTTTTTGATTTTATATTCAAAACGAATTTGCATTAATAACAAGAAATAACCAGCAACAAACAATAAAAATAGTTGAAAACTTGGGTAATAGGAAACGCTCCATTCGCAGCCGCAGCTATTACAGACGTGTGACGTCACGACTGTCGTTGCACGCGCCAGGCAGCGAAGGAGCGTTTTGGTGGGCTTTTAAATTCTTTAAATTTTAACTTTTAATTTTACGCAAAATAGGGCACTTTAGTCAAAAAATCTCTTCATTTGGCAAATAAGGTGTACCAATAAACAATTTAAAACCATTTTCAAGAAGTAGTCAAATACCCTATTGCATGTGTCGCTGTAAATGGACATCAGTCTACATTGTCTGCTGAGTGATTGTTACCCATAGGGCTATCTGTTGTGGCTATCACAACAGCTAACCTGACTGGCAGACACACTACTAAAATTTGCAGAATATCCACTGGACATTTTCACAATTCCTCTTGCAACCTTTTCATGAGTTGAGCAATGGAGTTTGAGTACTCCTAACAAAAAAAAAAAAGTCACCCGGCAGTTCCTTAGGTGACCCAGGTGAGAACAGTCCAGTTGCCTAACATTGTTTTAAGTATACCACTCCATAATAACCCTTGAAACGTGGCATCTGGCATTGTCATTCTGGAAGTAACACAAGTCTAGTAAATTAAAACTCCACAGTGTTGGAAGCATTTAATTACCCAGAATGTTACAATAGGTCTCTGTGTACATTCTACAACAGAAAAACACCAGTAGACCTATGTCGAAGACCCTGAAACAGCCTCACACCATCACTACCACTGAATTTCCTGCTTTAAACTAACAGAAACCATTCCCTGGCTTGACGCCACTCCCAAACACAACCACATCCAACATACCAGATTAATGTAAAACTCGACTTATCAATCCACAGAGCCAATTTCCACTGCTCCTGTGTCCAGTTGCAATGTTCCAAACACCAGCTTAGTCACTGAGCTCTACCGCATGTCATTTGTGCCTTGTGTGCAGCTGTTCTTCTGAAATATCATTGTCTGTGGGCCCCTAAATACAATGTTGCAACTGAAACCAAAACTCCTGTCTGATTGTAGCCAGACTGAGAACTATTTTTTACAATTTCATGATTCAGGATTGTGTGATGTCTGTTGGAGAAGTCTTTTGTTGCCATCTGTCTGTAAAAGGTGTAACTTTGTATGTCCTGCATAAGCATATTTTTTGTTTATGAAATGTGTAGTTTATGAGGTGGCGTTCATTATGAGAAATTAGTTTAAAATAGTTTATGTAAATAAACACAAAAATATGAACTATCTATGAAGTAATAGTTCATAATTTTTGTTGAAAAAAATTATCTGCTGATGCATCTAATTTTTTTAAATAACTTATTTTGCAAAAACCAAAAACTCTACAAAAATAGCTACAGTTTTCCCACAAATTTTGAAAGAATTTTGATTAGCAGTCTGAGAAATTTTTGAGAGAGAGGTGAATTTAGAATTTTAAAGGTTTTCCACCAAAAGCTCATATAAATTGAGGAAATAAAAGAAAAGATCAAAAATTTTTGTACATCGCCAACTTCTGTTTGATACCCATCGTGATTTGTAGTGATCTGCAGACAAAAAAATTTTATGAAGTAATATTTTTTTTTTCTGATTGGTTACAGCAAACACGGAACAGAAAAATGTGTGCAGCCAAGGTGAAATGCCCATCTACACGAGGCATGCACTGAATCATGAAACTGCCATTGGCAACAACAGGAAACAGTAGGAAGCAAAAACGTACAAACATTAAATTAAAAGATAAAATAACACCAATGGAACTGTTTTTGTATGCTTTAATGCCATATGCATTTCGCTTCTCATCTACGCACCAGGGGGTGATAAAATGAAAAGGTACGAAACGATGTAAAAACGTAACAGTTAAATATTTGCATATTCCGTCATAGGAGAACGTAGCGAGACATCTCGGGATGCGATTAGAGTCTCTGACTGGGATCGGAGCATGCGCGGGTGCCCGCATGTGCAGTAGAGAGCAGAGGCTCTTATCAAAAGTGGCGTCCAAATGATGCGGCAGTCCGTATGAGAACAGGATGGTGTACAGGTGGGGGGTGTGTACTGTGAGCCACTCCGACGCCTACGCAGGTCCATCAAGAACAAAAGACTGGGGCTGCTCACGGAGGGTGTGGTTCTGCTCAATGATAACGCGCGTCCACACGTCTCCAGAGTCGCACACATGGAAATGGTCAAGTTCAAGTGGGAGACATTGAACCATCCGCCCTACAGTCTGGACATGTTGCCCTGCGATTTCCATGTTTGGTCCACTCAAGAAACGCCTGAAAGGGAAGTGTTTCAACTCGGACGATGTACTCAAGGACGCTGTGAAGGACTGGGTCTCGTCACAGCCACAGGAATTCTGGGAACAAGGAATCCTGCGGCTTGTTCATCAGTGGGATCGTTGTGCTCAGGCCTATGGTGTATATTTTGAATAAAGTCTACATTTGTACCCACCGTGTCATTTTGTACCTTTTCATTTGATCAACCCTTGTATGTTGAAATTTTTGCATTTTTTAAACTTATTATATGTTTAACATAATTTTAAATTGAAATATTTCCTGATTATTTACAACTTACTATTTACATTAGTATTCTCCAGGTACATAACCACATATCTCTGCTTTCTCTCCAAAGCATTTTAATGCTAAAGCCATTTGTCTTGGCTGCTACATACTGGATCTAAACATTGCGCCTATCACTACTCACTTGTTTACGGTGGCCATATTGTTTTCTTAATGTCAAGGTGGTGGTTAACTAACAGTGCCAGTTTTGAAATTGTGTGTGAAATGTAAGTTGACTCTAGCAAGGTGTACTCATTCAATCCTTCAATGTTGCAGTCAATTTTGACAGCGCCAGTTTTTAAATTGCGTGCACCACCACATTGACATTAAGAAAACAAGGTGGCCGCCGTAAACAAGTGAGTAGTGAAAGGTGCAATGTTTAAATCAAGTATGCAGCAGCCAAGACAAAAGGCTTTAGTGGTAACACGCTTTGGAGAAAAAGAAGAGATGTGTGGTTATGAACCTGGAGAACACTAATGTAAATAGTAAGATGTGAACAATCTGAAAATATTTCAATTTAGAATAATGTTAAACATCCTATAGTAAATTTGTAAAATGTAAAAATTTAAACATGGATTCGTTGCTGATGTTGCCTCGATGAGAGGCAAAATGGGTATGGCATTAAGGCATACAAAAATAATTGCATTGGAATTATTTTATCATTTAATTTACTGAGCAACTGCGGAAAAATAGTCTACAACAAAATTGCACTGTATAAACATCAATATGTATTTCAACTTCCAACAACTGCATTGATAAGGTTAGAGAATGGCTTAAGCTATTTTTCCCAGAAATGACTGCAGCATTGAAGGACTGAATGAATACACCTTGCGAGAGTCAACTTACTCACATTTCACAATGCTCATTTTGTTTGTCTCAATCAATAGATTGGCATCTTCATGTTAGTTGGGAACGGTTCAAATTCTCTGAGATATGTGAATGTAGATAGTCTGGTTTAAATTTGGGTTAACTATTCACCCATTAAAATATGCACATAGTCACTTTTCAGTTTCTAATTCTACACTGCAGAGAAGTTAGCCTCAGTACGTCTATGCTTGTGTAGTAAACCATTGCTTACAAATCACTGTAAACACAAGGATCCAGAAAGTAGTAGCTGCTTAACACTTAATAAAAATAGCAGTAAAGATTTTTATAAGAATCTTTTTATTTTACCTAAATGTAACTATTGATTTATACATTGGCATCAAGTAAACACAAACACATATTATGTAACGAGTTTTTGTATCCCAGCCTCATATTCCTCTGCCACCAAATCACTGAGAAAAGTAATGACTAGTTGTTCCAGGTCTGCATTACATTGGGGAGGGGGGGGGGAAATCCTTCAGTTTTGTGAAAAATATTAAAATCATGTGACATTTGCTTGCTGATTTTATACAGTATGATACATAAATTATTTTTTATGAATTTGTCTGCTGAATTTGGCAAGTCCTCTGTAATGATTGACAAATGTTCATTCATCATCATGGATGATCTCTCATGTTAAAATTTTGATACTTCTGCCAAGCAAATGATTCATCTAGTCATTGCATTGTCTTGATAATTGTCTGATTTGACATGTTCACTCAATTCTTACAATAAGGAATCTAGAAAAAGATCACACTTTATAATTGGTGGAGTCATCAATCGTTTTGAACACAACTGGTATAACATAACCTTGCACACAGTAAGCAGACAGATAAACTAGTTGATTTTGAATGGTACCTACTTGAAATGCCAGTGTTGTTCGTGCCACAAAGGGTACTACTTTCCAGATGGTCCTCATGCTTCTGTGATAAGTATACAGCAGTTTATCCATCTCAAAACTTACATTGTTATTTATCAAATGACCTAACTCTCATTTAAGATTCTATTACAAATACTGGAATCTGAATATGGTTATCTTATTAACCACTTCAAGAAGAAGCCTTTGATTTGATCCCTACATATCAATTCAGTCATGGCTGGTAAAATAAACAATTTTCCTCAATCTTCCCCCTACCCCCAAAACCACTTATATTTTCACCTCAATTTCTTCCAAATTTTACACTGTAATAATGTTAAAGTTAATAAGAACTAAAGTAGAGCAGAGTGACAAATTTCTAAGTTGAAGGATTCAGGAGTTGTGAGAATTTGACGCACAAACAAATAATTGAATCCTCAAGAGTCTTCTTCATTCAGGTATGAAACTATAAAAAAGCATAACAGAAGTAAAATTGCCAAGAACCGTAACTTCTCTTCATGCACAAATTTCAAGTATACACTCACTTTAGGAGTCACATTATAACCAAACTTACAGTTTATTTCAAGCATCTTTAACCTTTTCAACTTGCTGCCTCATCCCATGCAGTCTTCCATGCATCAGTCTATGGCACATCCTGTCAGCAAGAAGAAAATACTCTCTCTCATACTGGGGGTTTGGCAACTGATTGGCCTTTTCCAATTTCTGCATTAAATCATCTTTAAAACCAAACCATGCAAAAATCTAACATATTTATACTCTGTTAGAGAATAAATGCTGATGAACGAAAAATTTGATTTGTGCATTTTGTTCAATGTTTGCTCTTTCTCCAGTGCTAAAAGGAACAGACAGCCAATAAACTTTGGTGATTGCATAGTTTGATATGGTCAGCAAATTTCACAAACATGCAATTGTAGTTACTTTATCCCGTATTCAAATGTCGCAAGCATGCAAATTTAAAAAGTTACCTATACTACTGCTATTTCTCTATAGCAATAAAACAATTACGAACATGGAAATTCAAAATGTAATAGTGTTTTTTAATTTACCTAGAGGCCTTATGACTTTCACCAACTGCTGTAAAACAAGCAAAGCTTCTGCAGTTATTTTGTAGAAGGTGTCACCAACAGCTGTGATTACTGGTGGCACCAAAACTGTCATGTGACTATGAAACACCTCAGGTGGATGGGTTGTTAGAAGACAGTGGACAAATGATAAGGTATCTATCTTCATGTTGCTGCTGGAGTTTTTATCTCTGTACGAAATATTAAAAAATACAAAATATTAAGTCTTGCATTGTAGGATTACATGGAAATAAATATTTTCATTTTATTAACAAATAGACTTATCAATATTTCGCACAACTTGACCGATCCAAGCAAGACACTTCACATCAAACTCTCAGTAGTAGCATTTTGGTCATGTCGTAAACTGTTGAAGTTATAAGCTACCGTTGCCATAATTAAAAATCAAAACTAAAACCAGAACACTTAAATACAAAGTGAATGCCAAATGTGTTGAGTTAAATGCCATAATTAATGAGGCAATATAAGCTCATTTATGTAACACACTGGACTATGGCAATGATAATACACAAGCCAGAAATTTTCATTTGAAACAGTGATACCAAGTACAACTATTATTTGTGAAAAACACACACACAAGCAACTGATGTGACATCAAAAATCAAACTGAGAAATAAATTTGTAAACATGGTGTACTTTTGAAAGAAACTAAATCAATAAGCAAATTCAAATCCTCCTTACACAGTATTAAAGAGGACAAATTATGAAGAATTGTAAACAACCAGCAGTCAAATAAGTCTTACAATTTTTTGATCACTAGTAAATTTTTTGAAAAGAAGTACTTCACCAGACAAAATTTCAAATAAAGTCATACATTAAATATGTGGTAGAAGATTAACACAATCAGCTGCTCATCAGAAGGTAATGAAGCATTGGATTCTACTTAGATTGAAAACGTTGCATTAATTCTCAATGGCATTTTTTCCCCTTATTTACTTCTTTAAATGTGAAACTGCAAACATTTTGTCATGAGCTGTGAACAGCTTCAGTTACCATTTCAACAAGTAAATATCACAGCTTAGACAATTAAAGCAAGATTATTCAATATATTGTATACAATATGAAAAATATTTTTAAAAATTTACTTCTTTAGTTTTTCTGTCAAATAAAAAAAAATATTTTTAAAAAAACCATAGTTTTTTCTTTGTTAAAACTATTGGGCCTCCTAATGCGGAAGCTAGCAAAGTGTTCCTGGAGTGATTGTCCTTACATACATAGCCTGTGCCGGTCAAAGATTGTTGGTGATGTCATAGTCACATACGCCAAGTGCCTCTCTGTGCAGAGGTGAAGTCAGAATCATGGGTAGGTAAGTAGGGCAGAGGGGCAGATATACATGCTGTGGAAGGTGTCAGCTGCAAGTCTAAGCACAATATAGAACTATCTTCATTGCTCTGTCTCTGCCCTATTAACCAACTAATAACTGGGTTCCATGCTAAATTGAGCTGATAACCCTTGCATCTGGTTACAATATCCTCTGCGAGACGAATCTCCACAGCCTCATAAATCATGCAAATCCAGTAGACTTTTGCGTGTTGCCTCAAAATCAAACCCATGTCTCTTCTCCTTGTTGTACAAAGCTACCACTGATATAGTCATTTTTCCTAAGCATACATATCTTGTGTGTTCCATACTGCACTGAAATATGAAGGATCCCGGCTACCAAACGCACTACTGCCCACATTATCAAAGGATGGGATAAGTCAGTTCATAATTTAGTATTAAATTGTTGCTGAACATGATTCACACAAAAACTACAGATCGATTTTGATTAAGTTTCAAATAATGTACAGCTCACGGTCCTGGGAGCAATATAGGGTCATTGCTGTGATAGGTCTGGATTTATAGGCATCTTTCTTGTTGCCACAAGTCGTGCCTCCAATATGAGTATGGCTGGGTATTCACTGAAATATTGTCAAGTGTGTTCATCCTTGCCCACCGGCCTTCATCTGTGGTAACTGATGGGTTATTCTTCCTATCCTATTGGTCTCCATTATCCAATATATAAATTTTAAATATAACATAAAAAGCCGAAAATCACGAAAAATGTCAACAAATAATACCATTTTTTGTTGCATGCAGTTCACTGGTTGAATTTTTGTGGGGGTTTCAATCAATGTATAAGGGTTGATCCTTCTATTTATTTTCATGGAAACCACAATAGATAGAGCGAGCACAAAAACAGTAATACAGAACACGATTTCAGCTACATATAGTTATTTTCCACAGTCACCGCCATTTCTTAAATACTTTTGCCAGCGACGAAAGAGAGACTGTATGCCTGTCATACAGCTTGTATGTAGTGGAGGACAGACACTTGCTTACAACTATAATGACAGTATCCCTGTCTTGAAAATCGTACCCCTGTAGTCCATCTTTCATTGGCCCAAAGAGATTGAAGACTAAAGGTGCTAGGTTCAGAATATAAGGAGGATATTGTAGGACAGTCCAGCCCAATTTTGCCATATACACTGTGGTAGTAAAACTGGTATGGGGTCCGGCATTATCAAGCTGCAAGCAAAAGATTGTCTTCTTTGGCCTGACTCTGCACATCACTTTTCCTGCTGTGTTTTGAATCTTTTTTTTTTTTTTTTTTTTTAGGGAATTCACATGGTAACACTCCATTGTTTTTTTGTTTCTAGCTCGTAACGGGAACACCATGTCTCATATCCAGTAATGATGCTATTCAGGAAATTGTAACCTTAAGCCTCAAACTGATTCAGCAGGTCCCGACAGACCTCCATTTCATAACATTAAGCTGTAGAGCAGGGCACTCCGGACATGGTTCATCGTGAATGTCAGTATTCATATCCATCATACAATCTCCATACACGTTTAGCAAGCATCGATGGATGTCAATGGGTTGAAATTGTTTGGTAATGAGGAATTCAACAATACATCTCTGGTTTGTGTGCATCTCAATGTCAAACGCCATCTTTATTATATAAGACTGGAGATTTTCTTGGTGGTGTAAATGAATAAAAGTTTCTCAGGTAACTAGGTGAGTTAGTCCATCATTTAAACACGATGTTTCAGCAATCACAAGTGAGTCACAAGACAATTGCGGCAGAGACTGTGACCGCCGAAACATCGTGTTTAAAGGATGGACTAACTCGGCTAGTTAGCTGAGAAAATTTTATCCACCATTTTAATTGACTGTCCTGCTACTGCTATCAGCTGGAAGAAAACAAAACTTTCAGGTCATTAGTGGGAAGGTTCAAATGATACTGCAACACCACCAACACCCAGCTCAGTCATCAAGCATCAAAAAAATATATAGGAGGCATTAGTTTCAGATCGACCCTTGTATATACTGCAGTCGCTGGAATTGAAAAGGGTGGATTATTATGCATTGACAAAAAGAATTAGAATAAATTTTTCTGTTAACACAATTCATGAACACTCACTAGATGAATTCTGATAGGGTTTCAAACGACACACAGTGTGCGGTATCAGGAGTAAAATGATGTATGCATCTTCTTGATGTCACATCGACAAGCAAAGTAGTTAAAAGTATTGTCAAACTTAGTATATATTTAAAGGTAAAGTATTTCTCACAGTCGAAATGTAAACCAGAATGCCTACCAACAGCATCTTATATTTCAGAATTAAAACTGATCTTCACCATTAGTACACTCCGCGGTTTTGATATCATGCTAAACTAGAGGTGCTCATTACATAGTAGGATTACCAGGTTAGTTTAGATGGTGTTAGCAGCCAGTAGAAAAGTATGTCATTAATGCCATTTGAAATTATTATTATTTAGTTGCAGTTATATTAAGCTGTCAGCCATTTCCCCTTCCCCTTCCCCTGACCAATAGAGGTGCAGATAAGGGATGTGGGAAAAGAACTGATTTACCAGTTCTTTCTACCAACTATTATAGGTGGCATTAGATGGTACTTTTTTTTATTGTAACAGCAAATCATCCTTATAAGTCATTTAAATGATTTCTAAGAATAGTAACCAAATTGGATTTCACATTGCACTTTTGAAATTCTTGGTTATGCATTGACTATAAATAATGAGATCAAATAGCTTGTGTAACTTCCATAAAAGACCTAACTGATTCTCATTTCATAACCCTCTATAAAATAAAAATCAAGCAAACAAAATTACAGACATCACCTAGTTACAAAATAAAAATGAACACCAATAACAGAATTACAAACACTTGTTATAGTTACCCAAGTGAGTATTGAATCCCAGGTATCAAAGCTGGAATGTGATTTGTTAAAGCACCAGGAAGCACGACTACCAATTCCTTCAGTAATGAAAAGCAATCTTGTCGAGTCTTGATGCTCTTTTCCTTCATCTGATTATGTACTGCCTTCACTATTGATGGTACCTGTATATGAGGGCAAGTTATTATTTGTCAGTCTGATGTGCTACAGTAAGTGAAAATGTTGTATATTAAAAAATTGAATTGACAACAAACATTCCAATATCAAAAGCTCACCTGAGCCTGCAGCATGCTCAATGGTCCATCTTCTTGGTCCATAAGGTCTGGATCAAGAGTAACCCCTAAAGTGGGTCGTGTCTGACGCAATAATGCACAATAAGCATGGAATATGTCAGACTTGACATTCTCCTCACGTTCTAGAAGTAAAAATAAATATTATACATATGACCAAAATTAGATTTCTAAAATGATTAAATGCTTGCTTTGTGACTAACATTAACTGCCTTTGGTTTGTGGCATCATACGCAACCATTAACCCGGCTCAAGGGAGGTAGGGTCACCTTCCCTATACTCCACTTGAGTAATTCTTGTCTGGCACATCTACGCTGCGAGGGTGGACATCCTAGCTCCAGTAGGCCGGAGTGAAAGGGTGGCTAAGTCCACACAAGGACCCAGTCCCACAGGGTATAGTGTGGAACCCATGCCCAGGGATACAGGTGAAATCCTCAACGGCAGTTTTCGGCAGAGGAGACCTTCAGATTGGCGAAAATGGCAGAAGGGGCCACCCATCCTCTCCGGGAAGAAAACACCACTGCCTTGTGGCAAAGAGGGATCTTCAAAGGCTAAGGGAGGAAACCCTGAAAGAAAATCTTCAACCATGGTGCTTGGTGCAAGCACACGGTCATCTCCACCCACTAGTATATTATCATGTACTTCTGAAGAAGACCATCTTAAGAAGGACGAACCGGTTAAGACTAATAGCCTGACTGACGCAACTGGTTGGCTGTATTTTACATCTATCAATAATGACTAGGTATTATCTTAAGCTGAGACCAAGTGGTTGCCTTGTGTCCAGTTTGTACTGGTAGACAAGTTTCCACACAAGCACAAAAGAGTTGCAGCTATTAGAGAGGACTATGACAGCACAGACTGTGGAACAAGAATTGAAATTATGTGTCATGGGAGATGGCATGGGCAGCAACTGGGTGTTTTGGGTTCAAAGTGAATACCATCTGCTGGTGGCTATTTATTCTTATTGAAAGTGGATTTGTGGTCAAACCTATATATAAAGCCAGGCAGTGGTTGCATGTTACATGGTATATTACATGGGAGATATGCAGATGGAGTGTGCTATGATCGGAAACATTTCCCCAGAGACAGGATTGATGAAAGTGGAGGTGGGATGGTGAATGTCGCACATCTTGCAGTGGGGCCTACTGCATGGGAAAGAGCCTTGGGGCTGATCGTTAGGATGAGGTTGGTGGACTAGGAGTTTGCTGAGGATAGGAGGCATGCTGAAACAAGTTCTGGGAGGGGCAGGGAGGATTTTGGGAAGAACAGACTCATTTCTGGGCAGGTTTAGAGGAAGTCATAACCCTGCAGAAGGATTCTGTTGATGGATTCGAGACCTGGATAGTATTAAGTGACCAGGTTGTGGTTTGTTTTTGACCCCCCCATATAATATACCAGCAGGTGTATGTTGTGTTGTAGTGCCACTAAGTAAGTAAATTCTGTAATGGGACAGTGTACGTGAAGCCACTGGTGTCATGATAATGACAGAAGTATGGTAAAGCCTTGTCCTTACTGGTATATAAAGTCGCTCAACTCGTATCTATGAATGAAGTTCTGCAATTGTCGGTAGATAGTAGGAAACAATTTTAGTGTTCCGCAACTCCCCGTAGACAGAAATGTCATGCCTATAGGTCTTCACCTTGGAATTGAAGACTTGTGACTTGTTGCACCACAGTTAGTAATGTGGATGTGTTGTTTGGGCACAAACTTGAGTCTCTTCTCACACCCAAGTACTATTTCCATCCGCAGTGTTGCTTCTTCCTTTAGTTTTTACTAGCTGTTACCCGCGACTTCGTACGCGTGGACTTGGAGTTTCATTGCCAGAATTGAATATAGAAAACTGTTAGTAACGTAAGATTTGTCCCAAACAACACAGAGTCGACATAATATGATGGAAAGCCATCATTATATCATCCTATCGTCTAATCTGTCTAATGAAGAGAATCAATTAACAACATATTTAAAAACAGAAAAGTAAGAGAAGGTGCGGGGATGTGTGTGTGTGTGTGTGTGTGGGAGGGGGGGGGGGGGGGTTAACTGATGGCAGCTTTATTTCAGCTCGGTTTTTTCTTCTTTCTTCAACATGAACATCTGAATCTTATAATCTAATAGCAGCACATTGTCTTCTAGACCTGCACCTTAGGCCAGGTTTACGTCCGTAAGGCATGTCAAAAAGGAAGACAAATTGGTGCCAGAAACTTTTATACAGACACAAATGAATAGTACAGTGCAGAGAAAATTGACTTCTATACTAAATAATAAGTTTTGTTTCTTATCGAAATTTATTAACAAATCAAACACTAACAGACTGCGCGACTGAGCAACCAACGTAACATTACAGACTAACACACGAATCTGTCTGTCTTTCATCATTCGCTAAGTTCTTAAAATTTCGTGACTAAAACTGTTATTCATACCGAAAAAATGTCCTGTGTCCTTCCTACACTATTTCATTGTTAAATTCCATCAATATTGATATAGCCATTTAGTCGTTAAAACGAAACAAAAAGACAGAGACTTACTTCCACATTTATAATATAATAGCTGGTACCCACGACTTCGTTCATGATTGCAAAGAATTCATATTGACAGCTGTAGACATCTAACCACCATAGTGCACGATGGGAGACTCGATACTATTACCATACACAAATACCAGTCTTCTGCGCAATGTAGTTCCGGCAGCAAAGTAAAATTTACGGATACACACAAGCCTTTGGATGAAATACGAAAATATTCATGATCGACCAATTACAAACACCATATCTCGCACACTCCCACAGTTACCGAATTTCAGTCAACGTTGTGATCGATGGGAGACTCTGTGTTACTACCACACACAAACACCAGTGATCTGCGATTGATAGTTTTCACTTAAAAGTGATACACCGTGACACATGCGTCTTTGGCAGAAATATGAAATTGCTGCAGGTCGACCATTTATTTTCATCCCCCATATCTTCCACACCCCCATAGCTACAGACATCTACCAACCATAGCGCACAACAACAGACACGATTCTAGTACCACACATAAACACCAATGCTCTATGCTATGTAGTCGTGGCAGAAAAGTGAAATCTGCGGAGACACATGCCGTTCGTCGTAATACGAAAATATCCTTGGTCGGCCACTTACAACCACCATATATACCACAGTACCACAGTTTCTGAAATTCGGCCGCTGTTGTGATCGAAAGGTGACTCTGTGCTACTACTACACACAAACGCCAGTTATCTGTGATCTGTAGTTTTCGCTGAAAAGTGATACACCATGACACTTTTGTCTTTGGCAGAAGTATGAAATTGCCACAGGTAGACCACTTTCAACCCCCATTTCCCCCACACCCCCATAGCTACCGACATCTAACAACCATAGTGCACTACATGAGATACGATTCTACTACCAAACACAAACACCAATGCTCTATGCTATGTAGTTGTGGCAGAAAAGTGACATATGCTGAGACAGTCGAAATACGAAAATATCCTTGGTCGGCCACTTACAACCACCATATCTACCACAGTACCACAGTTCTGAAATTCGGCCGCTGTTGTGATCGAAAGGTGACTCTGTGCTACTACTACACACAAACGCCAGTTATCTGTGATCTGTAGTTTTCGCTGAAAAGTGATACACCATGACACATTTGTCTTTGGCAGAAGTATGAAATTGCCACAGGTCGACCACTTTCAACCCCCATTTCTCACACACCCCCATAGCTACCGACATCTAACAACCATAGTGCACTACATGAGATACGATTCTACTACCAAACACAAACACCAATGCTCTATGCTATGTAGTTGTGGCAGAAAAGTGACATATGCTGAGGCAGTCGAAATACGAAAATATCCTTGGTCGGCCACTTACAACCACCATATCTACCACAGTACCACAGTTTCTGAAATTCGGCCGCTGTTGTGATCGAAAGGTGACTGAGCTACTACTACACACAAACGCCAGTTATCTGTGATCTGTAGTTTACGCTGAAAAGTGATACACCATGACACTTTTGTCTTTGGCAGAAGTATGAAATTGCCACAGGTCGACCACTTTCAACCCCCATTTCTCCCACACCCCCATAGCTACCGACATCTAACAACCATAGTGCACTACATGAGATACGATTCTACTACCAAACACAAACACCAATGCTCTATGCTATGTAGTTGTGGCAGAAAAGTGACATATGCGGAGACAGTCGAAATACGGAAATAATTTGGTCGGCCACTTACAACCACCATATCTACCACAGTACCACAGTTTCTGAAATTCGGCTGCTGTTGTGATCGAAAGGTGACTCTGTGCTACTACTACACACAAACGCCAGTTATCTGTGATCTGTAGTTTTCGCTGAAAAGTGATACACCATGACACTTTTGTCTTTGGCAGAAGTATGAAATTGCCACAGGTCGACCACATTCAACCCCCATTTCTCCCACACCCCCATAGCTACAGACATCTACCAACCATAGTGCACGACAACAGACACGATTCTAGTACCACACATAAACACCAATGCTCTATGCTATGTAGTCGTGGCAGAAAAGTGAAATCTGCGGAGACACATGCCGTTCGTCGTAATACGAAAATATCCTTGGTCGGCCACTTACAACCACCATATATACCACAGTACCACAGTTTCTGAAATTCGGCCGCTGTTGTGATCGAAAGGTGACTCTGTGCTACTACTACACACAAACGCCAGTTATCTGTGATCTGTAGTTTTCGCTGAAAAGTGATACACCATGACACTTTTGTCTTTGGCAGAAGTATGAAATTGCCACAGGTAGACCACTTTCAACCCCCATTTCTCCCCACACCCCCATAGCTACCGACATCTAACAACCATAGTGCACTACATGAGATACGATTCTACTACCAAACACAAACACCAATGCTCTATGCTATGTAGTTGTGGCAGAAAAGTGACATATGCTGAGACAGTCGAAATACGAAAATATCCTTGGTCGGCCACTTACAACCACCATATCTACCACAGTACCACAGTTTCTGAAATTCGGCCGCTGTTGTGATCGAAAGGTGACTCTGTGCTACTACTACACACAAACGCCAGTTATCTGTGATCTGTAGTTTTCGCTGAAAAGTGATACACCATGACACTTTTGTCTTTGGCAGAAGTATGAAATTGCCACAGGTAGACCACTTTCAACCCCCATTTCCCCCACACCCCCATAGCTACCGACATCTAACAACCATAGTGCACTACATGAGATACGATTCTACTACCAAACACAAACACCAATGCTCTATGCTATGTAGTTGTGGCAGAAAAGTGACATATGCTGAGACAGTCGAAATACGAAAATATCCTTGGTCGGCCACTTACAACCACCATATCTACCACAGTACCACAGTTCTGAAATTCGGCCGCTGTTGTGATCGAAAGGTGACTCTGTGCTACTACTACACACAAACGCCAGTTATCTGTGATCTGTAGTTTTCGCTGAAAAGTGATACACCATGACACATTTGTCTTTGGCAGAAGTATGAAATTGCCACAGGTCGACCACTTTCAACCCCCATTTCTCACACACCCCCATAGCTACCGACATCTAACAACCATAGTGCACTACATGAGATACGATTCTACTACCAAACACAAACACCAATGCTCTATGCTATGTAGTTGTGGCAGAAAAGTGACATATGCTGAGGCAGTCGAAATACGAAAATATCCTTGGTCGGCCACTTACAACCACCATATCTACCACAGTACCACAGTTTCTGAAATTCGGCCGCTGTTGTGATCGAAAGGTGACTCTGATGCTACTACTACACACAAACGCCAGTTATCTGTGATCTGTAGTTTTACGCTGAAAAGTGATACACCATGACACTTTTGTCTTTGGCAGAAGTATGAAATTGCCACAGGTCGACCACTTTCAACCCCCATTTCTCCCACACCCCCATAGCTACCGACATCTAACAACCATAGTGCACTACATGAGATACGATTCTACTACCAAACACAAACACCAATGCTCTATGCTATGTAGTTGTGGCAGAAAAGTGACATATGCGGAGACAGTCGAAATACGGAAAATATCTTGGTCGGCCACTTACAACCACCATATCTACCACAGTACCACAGTTTCTGAAATTCGGCCTGCTGTTGTGATCGAAAGGTGACTCTGTGCTACTACTACACACAAACGCCAGTTATCTGTGATCTGTAGTTTTCGCTGAAAAGTGATACACCATGACACTTTTGTCTTTGGCAGAAGTATGAAATTGCCACAGGTCGACCACTTTCAACCCCCATTTCTCCCACACCCCCATAGCTACAGACATCTAACAACCATAGTGCACGACAATGAGATACGATTCTACTACCAACACATAACACCAATGCTCTATGCTATGTAGTCGTGGCAGAAAAGTGACATATGCGGAGACACATGCCGTTCGTCGTAAATACGAAAATATCCTTGGTCGGCCACTTACAACCACCATATATACCACAGTACCACAGTTTCTGAAATTCGGCTGCTGTTGTGATCGAAAGGTGACTCTGTGCTACTACTACACACAAACGCCAGTTATCTGTGATCTGTAGTTTTCGCTGAAAAGTGATACACCATGACACTTTTGTCTTTGGCAGAAGTATGAAATTGCCACAGGTCGACCACTTTCAACCCCCATTTCTCCCACACCCCCATAGCTACAGACATCTACCAACCATAGTGCACGACAACAGACACGATTCTAGTACCACACATAAACACCAATGCTCTATGCTATGTAGTCGTGGCAGAAAAGTGAAATCTGCGGAGACACATGCCGTTCGTCGTAATACGAAAATATCCTTGGTCGGCCACTTACAACCACCATATATACCACAGTACCACAGTTTCTGAAATTCGGCCGCTGTTGTGATCGAAAGGTGACTCTGTGCTACTACTACACACAAACGCCAGTTATCTGTGATCTGTAGTTTTCGCTGAAAAGTGATACACCATGACACTTTTGTCTTTGGCAGAAGTATGAAATTGCCACAGGTCGACCACTTTCAACCCCCATTTCTCCCACACCCCCATAGCTACCGACATCTAACAACCATAGTGCACTACATGAGATACGATTCTACTACCAAACACAAACACCAATGCTCTATGCTATGTAGTTGTGGCATGAAAGAGAAGTATACGGAGATACGAATTTTTGGTCGAAATATGAAAACGCCCTGCACTGAGCAACTTTAATCATCATATCTCCCACATCCCCACAGCTATCGGCATTCGGCCAACGTTGTGCACGACAGGAAACTCCATGCTACTTCCACCCACAAACATCAGTGATCTGTGCTACGTAGTGGTGGCTGAAAAGTGAAATATAGGAAAAAACACGTCTATTTTTATATATATATATAAGATTTAAAACTGTTTATTTTTTAAAAATGAGGTCAGCTGATAAAACTGAATAAAATATTTTCATAATTCATCACATCTGTGAGAGATACTTCAAGTGACTACAAAAACAGAGATAAATAAGTTGTATTGAATAAAAAAAAAGAAACGATTGATTTAATGGTCACCAACATGGGAAAAAAAATTTCCACAATTTCAAGACTCAGTTTTATTGAGAACATTGAAAAGTAAGGCGACAGAAGAAATCTGACTGGAATTGTACAATAAGACATTTTTTGTATTAAATTTTTGTAAAAAGAACTATGTAGGCACAATAGTTATTCACTTTTTTGTTATTCCTCAATGTGCTACTACACTACTTCTATGTAGTATAATAAAATAATGTTTTTCAATTTAATAAATTCTTTACTCTAAAATGTTATTTACATCTACATCTCTACTCTTTAATTCACAAATAATGAGGGTGGCAGAGGGTGCTAAGCACCAATCCTAATTTTGTACATTTCAATCCCGAACAGAACAAGGAAAGAAAGAATACATGAAAGCATCAGTACGGCATCTTATTTCTCTAATCTTATACCTCCTGTCATTGCAACGTAAGTAGTTTGACGAAAGAAGTATTTCATTGCACTCAGAAATTAAAGATTTTCATATATTCTCCAGTAAATTCAAACGAAAACGACATCGTCTGTCTGCCAAACAATCCCAGCCAAATCTATGAATCAATTTAGTGACACACCTTCGTAAGGACTGTAACTAGCAGTCACGAATCGAGAGGCTCTCCTCTGTACTTCCTGTAATGTGTCAATCAATCCCTTGCGATACGGATCCCAAACTCCACAACAGTAATCCAAATGCAGACGCACTAGAGTTTTGTATGCTATTTCCTCTGTATAAGCATTACAACTTCTCAAAATATGACCTATGAATCATAACCTAGAATTAGCTTTAACTACGACGGAAGTTATGTGGTAAGTCCCATTTCATGTTGCTTTCCATTATTACATCTAGATACGTCAGGGAATCCACTGTGTCAACAACTGAACTGTTTACTTTGTACTCGAGAACAAGCGGAGTCTTTTTGTTACTTATTTTTTGCAGTTAAGTATAAGCTGCCATTTATGGCACCATTCTGAAATAACATGTAGATCGCGCTGAATTTCTAAGCAATTGGCAGAGCACCTTACTTCCCTATAGATAAGTGCATCATCAGCAAACAATTGCAACCTGCAATTAACATTGTTACTAAGATTGTTTATAAAAATTAGGAAAAGAAGTGGTCCTATAACACTTCCTAGAGGAGCCCCCAAAGTAACATCTAGCTTAGAAGAGGCTTCCCTGTCAATGACATACTGTGACCAATCAGCGTATCCATTTGCAAATCTGATCTGATATATACCGTATGCTCAAATTTTCACTAAAAGTCGGTTGTGTCGTACAGAGTCAAAAGCTTTCTGAAAATCCAAAGAAAACTGTATCAGCTTGTGAGCAAGCATTGATAACTTTCAATACGTCATGTGAAAAAAGGGCCAGTTGCGTTTCACACGATCTGTTCTTCGAAATCTGTGTTGGTTT
The DNA here is from genome assembly GCA_031002005.1 of Vandiemenella viatica. Taxonomy (NCBI): domain Eukaryota; kingdom Metazoa; phylum Arthropoda; class Insecta; order Orthoptera; family Morabidae; genus Vandiemenella; species Vandiemenella viatica. The sequence goes on from JARYHS010008074.1 coordinate 159,101,351, forward strand.
GCTATAAGTAATTCGTTTTCATCTAGAAACTTCATAATGTCAGAGCAAACGACATGCTCCAGAATTCTACTGCAAACAGATGTTAGAAATATGGGGTCGATAATTCCTAGGATCTCTCCAATCTCCTTTCTTGAAAAACAGGAATCACCTGCGCTATTTTCCAGTCAGAAGGTACTTTTCTTTCTTTTAAAGATTTACGGAATATATCTGACATAAATGGTTCTATTTCTTCCGCATATTCCAAAAATACTCTTACTGGTATACCATTGGGACCCGGCTCTTTCCCCCACTTCAGGAGCTTTAATTGCTTCATAATACCTACACTATAAATTTGTACCAGATTCATCTCAAATTCTATACACCGTGGAAAAGCGGGAATGTTTTCCATGTTTTCGTCAGTGAAAAAAAATTTAAATTCAGTGTTAAATACAGTAGCCTTGTCGCGGCTACCATCAACTTCCCAACCATCTTGTAGTAGAACTAGCAAATTGTTGTCACTACCACTAACTTTTTGTACATACGACCAAAATTTCTTTGGGTTTTCGTTGAAGCTCTCGGAAAGTGAATTACTACGAAAGTCATTAAAGGCCTCGCGCACCGCATTCTTAACATGTCCTCTTGTCTCACCTAACTTTTCTAAATCACTCCTATACATCGTCTTTGTTGAGCGTGCATGTATCTTGCTTTGCTTTTTAAGTACCCTTTTAACAAAAGTATACCATGGGGGATCATTCGCATCCCTGCTTGTCCTTTTCGGTATATGTAAGTCCATACCTTCCCTGCCTATAAACATGAATCAAAGCCACATCTCCTCAACCAAGCCTCTTGCTTCTATGAAGGTAAGGTAATTATCCCTTAAATATGTTCTGAAACACTCCTTTGAGGCCTGCTCAAATCTGTAAATGATTGTTTCTTTTTTTCTTTTTGCAAGCGGCTGATAATTTTACTGTAACAATTACAGCTTTATGATCACTTATTCCCATGGTGGTAGAAATGTCCGTGAATAATTCATGCCTATTTGTAACAGGAATATATAAAATGTTTTTGTTACCGTTGTGGCACCACATTGGTTCAGTGACAAACTGCTCAAGATGAAGATCTGAGAAAAGGTCTTGACCTTATATCCGGTTTTAACCAGCTTTCAGTGCCTAATACAATATCTGCTTCTGTGTTACTAATAACACTTTTTAGCTCAGGCTGCTTGTTACAAATACTTCTACAGTTAATAATGAGTACTTTTAATGGTCGAGATTGATTTAAGCTACTCCTAACATATGGTGTCGAATTTAATTGGGTTGCCTGTAACTGTAATCTCAGTTTTGGGTCTTCCTCCCTCAACCTAAAAAAATCCCCCAATGCCCTCCACACGGCCCGTACCACTCGTGTAGTTGATTTGCGTGTGTAGTGCACACCTGACCTATCCAAGAGAACCTTACACAACTTGACCCCAGGGCGAAGATCTAGGAATCTGCAGCCATGATTACCATAGAAATGCCGCAGTCTTTGGTTTAGACCCTCAACTCGGCTCTAAACCAGAGGTCCACAGTCAGTTATATCGATGATGCTGCAGATAGTTAACCCAACCTAAATCTTATGGTCATCGACCACAGAGTTCACCCTTTGAGCAAATCGCCGGAAGGAAGACCCAAGGCAGCAAGCATTGGTGCCGACATGAGCTACAATCTGCAGGTGACCACCCACACCCCACCTGTTCAATGGCATCCGGGTGGCCTGTTCCTCATCTTGGATCAGACCTCACGGAATGCACAATGAATGGATATTGGATTTCATTACTGACCTATTCACCATTTCCCTAAGGGGCACAATAAACTGCCTAACCTTAGAGCTTCCTACCACCAGAATCCCCTCCTGTGGTCACTTAGACCTAGCTGGCAAGGGGACTGGCAACTCGCAAGATGATAATTGCAAAACTGAATCAGTCCCGGACAATATATTAAACTGATTGAACAATGGTACAAGTTTGCCCTCCTGGGATCCAAACTTGTACGATTGTCCCCACATGTGGCGTCGACATCCAGAAACCGCATGCCAGTCACTGCCACACAGATTCCAACATCTCAGCCTGGACTGCAGGTACGAAGATTGGTAGTGGAGAACCTGTGAGAGCTCTAGCTTCAACAGGCTCACCCATACCACATCTGCTGCAGTCACCTACAGTAGCTTCCAGCCATGTAACTTTTGTTAACAAAGCTGCAAGCTGAGAGCGAAAATCAGCCACCCCAGCCCACGTCATATGTGGGATGGTTTTCTGAAAATTCGTTTGCTGCTTGGCAATTTTTGCCACCAACCAGCTTAAATAAATCTTCAAAATCATTTGGGGTCAACCACGTGAAATTTCAGAATCCCATGACATCTTCCAATCTCCATTTATCCAAGACTTTTACCAAATGCAGGTCCCTTTGATTAAATCTTTATGATTAGTTTAAAAAATAATGACTGAAGCGGCTATCAATCAATAGGCATCAATATCTTCTGCCATGATGAAGAATGTTCCAATACTGATTCAAGACGTATGTATAGGTACCAACCGCACTGCAACTTGTTCCCAACAGCCTATAGCCAAAAGTTTCTGATTGCCTATACACAGCTGTGCAACTTCGTCTATCAGTGTGGACAAGGCTTAAGAAAGGTTTTGCATATCCTCCACGAATACTTTCCCAATAATGCCTTACACCATATCTTATGAAAACAGGTTTGTCTTTTCATTTCTCAAGCTAGCAGATAGGGCAACAGACGTCTCCTCACCTTGGTACTGAGAATGTTTCTTTCAATACCTATCTTGGTGTAACAATTGATAGGGCCAATGATTATTCTGTAACTACTGATTCACTAGAAAGATTATATCTAGGATCTTGCAGAGTTATGGATATTACTAAAACAACTAACTGGAAATGACATGTTACTGCAAGATAGCTTCTGGGAAATATTGCTGGAGAAATCAACCTGAGTGCAAACCAAAGTACCCAGGAGAGTGACCATTGACTTTATTTATTCTGCTACTAGATACAGCTCCAAAATATAACAGGGCAGTGCATATACTGAAATGGGCATCCATCTAAATGTTGCTACGAGGACTGTGCGTGTTGTACTGCGATCCACTCCCTTGGCTTGGCGTCCAGTAATTTCCCAATATCTGTCCTCCAAAGATCAGATGCCAAGCAACTTTAATCCATCATCGGCAGAAGGAAAATGACTGGCCAGACTACCATTAATGGGCCGACTTGCAGAGCTTTCCATTAGGGAGCCCTTAATCAAGAAAACTGTCTCCTGTTCTAACTGCCCAGCTGACCCCCAAATTTAACCCTGCTGTGGAATGGAGGCGACAAAAGCAGTATACTTTGCCATGGAATGCATACCTGGTAACTGATCCTATGTAGAAGCTAACAGGTACTGACCTGCCAAGTACTGGAGTCAAACAATCTCAAGGCAGGCCACGGTCTTTACCATGTAACATTGCACTGCTGGGGCTTAAAGGAAAACACCTACTGTGACTGCGATTTGGAGCAGTCTGTTGATCATATCATAGAAAATTGTACCACCAGATGTTTACTGGGGGGGGGGGGTCCATCTGTTCTCTATGCTGCTAATGGAGGCATAGCCGAATGGACAGACTCCTGAATATCGATCAGTCTGTAGCTATTGTGATTGTTAATAATAAATACTAATGTATTAATGTTATTAATATAATGGTAATATGCATAAAAATAACTAAGTCAATAAATCTATATCGTCTCAATAGTTACAAACAGGATGAATAGGATGAAATATGTCCAATTTACAAAAAGGGACAATATTCTACCTGTTAGCAGACTATATAGAAAAGCTTTTCATGGTTTTAGGAGAGATATACTATAGGATCTTCAGTAAAAGTAGAATTAGCAATCTATCTTACTGAAGGTCCATTTTCCTATCCTTATTTTAAAATGTTTATCTTAGAATGATATAGAGGAAGTACTGATGACTACATTATAAAATTTATTTTAAGAAAGAGTGTGGATAATATCAAACAACTGGAAAGATTGTAATCAAATGAATGTGTAACATCAAGCCAGTGTAAAATCAGAGGGGAAGTGATTAATAAATTATTCCATACAACAGAGTTCTTCCTGGATAAATTAGATCCAATATGAACATTACTACCAGCAATAATAGTTAAAAAAAAATAAAAAATTTTACAATCTTTATATCTATAAATGAGAAAACGAGAAAGTTCGGATGTGTGTTTGGATGTACTTCTGGAATCAATCACTCCTTAATAACTCAACATATTTAAATCAAATTTGGCATGAAGTCAGTTAATTGCGTACGAAGTGTGATAGGATAGATTTTATCCCGCAAAAACGCATAGTTCTTTTAGAAATTGCCATTAATATCAATTCGGAAACAACAAAGAGTTTCCTACTTCGTAGATAGCCGTGCCACGTTTACTCTTTGCTTTTTACGTATATCGCAAACACTACTTTTCAGAAATAAAAGCAAAAAGCTTCTTACATATGCAAGTTTGTGTTTAGTTTAAAAGCCATAAAACCGACGCACTTGACAAATAATAGTTTGGAAGCACGAAATATAAATCTGTACTTAACCTTAAGTTCAGGAAGAGAATTCTTCAGTTGCATACATGAAATGGCATAACACCTCAGGTATCACACCGTAATTGCGTTCGTAAGCCTAATATATGCTTCATAATATATGTTGAAAATCAAAGTTAGAAAAAAATATTAAATACTAAGAGTATACCAGCACAAAAGTGACAAAATGGTCGTCCGCGAAGAGGCCGTTTTTGTATGTTCGTGACGAATATGAAACAGTTTAGTTTCCACCTCGGTTCGGTTTATTGCCTTTGTTTCTTTTTTTCTGCTATTGATTCTCTGTAACATTACAAATTATTTTTAGCAAAATTTAAAACTTAATAGAAGATAACAAACCCTTTTTTGTTTTTTATCTTAACTTTCTGTAGAAATCAGTGAAATAGTTGCCTATGAAAAAAAAAGTGTTTTTTTTTTTTTTTTTTTTTTTTTTGCTTACTGTTGCATATTCTGCTAATAACTATTAAATCCTTCACTTAAAACGAATGTATTCAATAGTCCAAGGTAGAAACTTTTCGTTTTGAGAAGCCATGTTAGGAGTAGTTTACACAGCGATACACGTCGTCACTAACACGGCGCTTATGAAAGCAGTTTATTTATTACTCTAATAAGTACTAAATTCCAGCTGCCTAATGCTATAACAAGAATATTCAGGTCCAGGTAGCATTTCAACCTAACCACTACCTACACTGATATTTCCACTACAAAATCAAACGATATGCTCACACCTAACACATTAAACGAATCGGAACTAATTTCGAGTTGTAGCAACAGTTTCAATATGAGGTTTCCTTATTAGCTTAGCATAAATTATCATAATTAATTCTATTATACACCTTCAGTATGAATTACAGCTGGACTAAAACACGCACACTAACATAATCACTGTATTGCGACGTAAACTTGACTTGCAACATTAACGTAAGAGTTGTACTGAATTTTGGACTTTCCGTTGTACAGCGTAAGTTACGAGCATTTTAGAATACCTTTTTAAATTACGTTATTTTATTAACTGTCATGGTGCTGATGCCATAGTTCATGTGACTGGATGTAGTTCCACATGAATTTATTATTTACTTCACTTTTACAACCACCATATTACAAAGGTCATTTTTCAGACAGATTTTAGCGGTTGCTTTGTATCACGGTCTGAAATTAATGGGTCAAGTTTATATCGAAATTCATGATGTCACTAACAATCAAATAGTGAATGTATTAATGTGCGGTTGATAGAACCCTTGATATTTTAGCAACAATATTGGTGGATTTTGTGGTTTGGTTGAAATACAGCTTGAAGCAAAATGACAAACTGAAACTTTATAGTAATTTAAGATGAATTCATGAGGGCCAATTTAGTGACATGTATCGCGTTGTACTTAAATTGTATCAAAATATTAATAATAGCTCCGGAACAGATAATATAAATCTGTACTTCAGTTGCAGACGTAAAGTTGTGTGACATTTCAGGTATCAGACCGTAATTCGATTCGTAATATGTGTCACAATATGTGTGAAATATCAAAATTTGAGTCATAGTACTGATTTCAAAGGAGCTGTATTAACGAAGGTTATGGTAAGTTTGCTACACTGCCTGGACCAGAATGATTACTAATATTCCATGGTGCACAGTGGATTTGGAATTCAGAATGTGTTTACCACGGCGAATTCTGACTATAAAGACGTCAGAATCTGCTCAAGAAGTCTACGCCACTAAGGGGGCGTCCATTAATTACGTGGGGTGATATGGGGTGGGGGGGGGGCGAAATCCGGTGAAATCTCACGTAGCATTTGAAACTCCTGAAGGGCAGTATAGCTAAAAAAAGAAAAAAGATCCACAAACGACGAGGATACCGACTTTAGCGGGAGAGGGGGGGGGGGTTCTCGGAAGTAGGAGAGCTAAAAAAAGGATCTAAGAAAAACTACAAGGTCGGTAGTAGGGTTGGGGAAGTCCCGTAAAAATCTCACGTCATTTTAGGGGGAGATCTCACTACGGGAGAGGTGGGGGGTTTGGGATTACGTAAAAACATCTTACGTAATTAATGGACGCCCCCTAAGTGAGTAATGTTTGTAACCCTGTCTTTTGGCGTGCGTTACATCTTTGTTACCTACATCCCGGCTTTGACGAACGCTTTTCATTGAAGATTAAAAGCCAAGGAAGCAGATGACCAAATTTTCAACCCTAAAGGAGAATTTTTTCTGCTGGTCGTATTCTGAATAGTAACATAAAATTTTATACCATAACACACTTTCAAGCGGACGAAGTCGCGGGTAACTGCTAGTGTGTCCATATTTTAATGCTAGAGAACGAAGCACACCTTCCACAGCAAAATATTTGATGGAAAAAGACACACACACACACACACACACCCTAACACAAAAAAAAAAACAATTTATAACTACATTCTACACAAAGTTTCAAGTCACTGTTATCATTTCATTTAAAAGAATGTATCTGTTACCTTTAAATCTATTAATTAGTGCAGGAGAAACAGACTTGTAGAATTCCACTAGTAACTCATGCCGTGTAGCAATAACAGCTTCCAAGCATTTTGCAGCTGACCGTCGTACTTTCCAGCTCATGTCATCATCATCAGAATACTCATCATTTTCTTCATCATCAGCTTCCTCCTCTGTTTCCATTACAATACCGTCTTCTCCATCCTCGCCTTCATCATCATAATTATAGTTAGGATCATATGTGATATAATTTAAGCAGAGTTCTGTAATCTGAAAATCAAATTTAATCATAAAAAGTGAAGAGCAACAATAAATATAAGTACATTCTGATAATAATAATAATTCCGTGTGGTCGTAATGACCTGGTGACAGGGTTTCTATTGGCTGTGCATTCCGCCCCTGTCATACCCGCCTTAAACCTAACCCAGCAATCCTACCCGGTACAGGGGACCTACAGTTTAATGTGGAATCTGAACCACAGGAGCTTTCTGGTATACTTCACATTACACATCAGCTGTGCCAGAGGTGAAGGTCGGGTTAAGCGCCTTTGAAAATCGCCCCGAGACAGGGATTCGAACGGGGGACCTTCCGATCTCCAGTCAGACGCATTAACCACTGAGCTACCAGGCCACTACAGTACATTCTGATAACGTAAGAACCAAGACTTTTGCGGCATATGACTGCAATGTAGTCTTCACGTGTGTACCGCCGGATAGTGTTGTGGAAACAGATACTGTGGGTCAGCCGACCAGAGCAGATGTCTACACCTGAAGAAGACGGCGGAGCTAGCCATCGAAATATTGTGTTCCCACAACACTATCCGGCGGTACACCCGTGAAGACTACATTGCATTCTGATAACCTTTTTATAATCCTCCAGGATATTTTACTGTTACAGAGCAAGCAGGATATAAGAATAAAAATACAAGCGAGTTAAAATATTATAAGTGAAGGAACATTTTTGTTATTTCTTTTATGAAAAAAATAAATATTGATTTTATTAAAGAATCAGTCAACCTTTTTCATGGTGATAGTTGATCTATCACTAACCAAAGTGAATGAAGTATAGTGCCCACAATCAACCTAGTCACATCTAGCTTTTGTGCCATTACATTCATAGTGTTTGGCGTGATGTGACAATATCATGGGAAGTGTTGCATGCGTTAAAGGAATTAAATATAAGGTAATAATTAAAGAAACACATAAACAGTAAAAAGTCAACATTATGTACAAGAAATTAATAAAAATATAATGAGAATATACCCTGAAACCACATACCCACCAGCAAGGGGCCTACCAACACATTTTTAAGACCAGACACTCCTGCAAACAGATCTCAGATAACAATCCCTTGTGTGTATAGTTATTTTTTAAATTTTTAATCTTTTACCTTGTACACATTTTTAGGCATTAAAAAGAAATTCGGGTTTTAAATTGAGCAATGTTTTCATTCTATTGGATTGACAGCAATATTGCAGTAAACATATATTATTTAATAGCAGCTTGTAAAGGTCATTAAATTTTTTTTACAAGGAAAGTTTTGCAGATACTGTGTGGAAATTGTATGGAGTTTTCAGTTGTAGAAATGTGCCAAATGAAATGATTGTTCAAAGACTTGTTAAAACATCTGAACAAACTGGAACAGTTACTGCCAAAAGAACTGGCCATCCTTATGCCAGCAGATCAACACAATGCCATGAGCAACAAACCAGTGCTGTGTTCAATACTTCTGTATTTAGAAAGTTATTCCCAAGTTAGTTTAAACATTCTAAACAAAAAAGTTCAAAGTTCTTTCTGAAAGTGTTAAAGTATTTTTGTTATTACCCTTAGTTCATCCATAAGTTTTTGAATTAATATCAAAATAAGAGAGTCTTATTTCCATTAATGCATCAGTTACAATTTATATATGATATACATTGTTAATACTCATTTCATTGCAGTTCATTTACTGTTTTGCATTATACATTAAAATAACATTCTCCATCCTAATGTTTTGTCTTCCATGATACTCTACATTTACCATAACAAGTTATTTCCTATACAGATTAAAAATTTCTCATATGATATTTCGAATTTAATCTCGTTAAGCATTTAAACATCTTGCTAAATTTAAAAAGATCTAAAACTTTTTATACATTTATACTCTAATGAATTACATGAAACTGGGATGAGATTTCTTTGTATTCACTTCATTGTTATTAGTATCAAGCATTACAGTATGATGGTAGAATAATATAGAGAGATCTTTATGAAACAAAATAATAATCAATATCTGACATTACTGTTAGATGGTACAATTGATAATTTTAAGGAATAGCACATTAATTCCAAAATACACTTACAGTATTAATATGTGGTGTAATTTCTTTAGGGCAGCGATGAACAAAAGCTTCAAATGCCTGAAGGCAATATTCTCTCAACTCGTCATCATCTTCTTTGCTGTACTGCACTATTAGTGGAACTACTCTTTCTATGTGCTCCCCAAAACGATGACCAGCCTGCCGACTGTAGTATAAATAAAAAGAGACATAATTAACTTACAAAATATCTTCCAAATGCATCTAAGTTTATTCAGGACGTATCACTGTAATACCATATTGCCGCTATGCACTGAATGTACGTCCTTGTCGTAGATGAGGAAACATTGCGAGTCAATCCATCCAGGAGCACATTTATGAGTTTACCATATATCTGATGATTGCAGGACATCACTAGGTGGCTGAGCGCAACTATTGTTCTGGAACGTAACAGACAAAATATGTAAACAAAGTCAAAATCGCATGTGCTTAGCATGAAATAAATTTACGATGGTGGCAAAAAAATCTAATTATAAACAAGGGAGGGCAGGGAAAATAACTTGCCAGGCAAACTATAATTACATTAATATGTAATGGGAATTAAAATTTTATAGGGCAGGTTCCCTCAACCTTTTTCAATCTGAGGATCAGTAAACTGTCGAAAATAATTAGACGAAGCATTAAATTGTGTGTGCATAGTTTTTGATCTATGTGTATGTTATTAACATTTGGGTCATATTGTATTATAACACCATACTATAATAAAAATAAAAGCATGTTTTGAATGTCCATATAAGTGAACTGATAAAAGTAAAAACACATATTGAATACACTCAATATTTACCAACCAGATTAATATTAATGCTATGAACCTAAAAAGGAGAGAATATAGTACAGAACAGAAACTAAGACGAACAGAAGAATAATATTATTTTATTATCCACTGCTAATTTATTTTCTGTTATGACACCTTTAATTCAATTAAAATAAATGATAGGGAAAATAACAGAAGAACGCAGTCATGGTCCTCCTGCCTACATCCAATCTGTGGTAAGTGACAGGTTTTTCTTCTTATTTGCACTGTCAAATGGCAGTTTCATCCCTTGATTCAATAAGAATTAAATTTATGATATTCTGCCAGACCCATATTTGCAGACAATTGGTAGAGAATCCCTGCTGCAGGGCAGCGAAAAAGAGTAAGGATAAGAAAGTGAACCACCACAGATGAAGGTGGCTTGGCATCAACAAACACACAAAGTCAAACTCATGTAAGACAATATTTCTGCTATAACCTTAGTGTTGCAAGTGGACAAGATACACAATGAGGAGATTAGATGTAATCATCTGGACTGACACCTGCTGAATGAATAGGGAATCAAAGGAAAGGGTTTTAGTGGAGGGGGCTGAGGATATATTCAATTATAATTGATATAAATGGGGTAATACAGGGCGTTCGCCGGGAAACGCAACCCACTGTTAGCGCTACAAGGAAGAAACTGCTCCCGGCGAGCGAGCGCTCAGTTTCCGGCATTGTTCGACCGTCGGCCGCGGACTATTTCATAATAATTACGCTTCATAAACTTCATAAACTTGTGTGCTAAGCATTTAAATGTGACGTAATTCATTAGCTTACCTTATAAAAGATGCTGGAAGTGTTGACCCTCTTGTGTAATGCACATTTCACATCTTCTGAACATATTTCGAGACACACGCTGCCCTAACTGACTTAATGATTTTTTGGGTGACTGTTCTAGTCGAAAAGCGATATCGTCAATTTTCTCCTCTGTGAGAATACGGTTGACCGACAGTCTCTTTTTGTTAAAAAATGAACCCGTTTCTCTTACTTTTTTAACCAGACGCAGAATTGTTGATTTAGCTGGCAGTAAAGCGCCAGGAAATTCGCGACGAAATTTACTGCGACACTTTTTAAACGACTTCTTCTTCACATATGTATCGTAGAGAAATATTCTTTGTTGCAAACTGTAACGTACCATAATTTTACTCACACTCAAACACGGTACAGATTAATAAGAGTATGAAGCCCCAAACCAGCCAAACCGCAAAGAAACGTTTATTCACAACACTGATTAATAAGAGACTGAAGTCACAAACTATCTACAATGCAAAGAAACCGTTCTTAACAATGTACGGGTCACTGCACTGCACTGTTGGGGCAGCGGAGGTGTTAACCCTTTCGTGACCAAATTATTTACAGAAGTTGTGGAATTCTTATGAGCACTTTATTGCGCTAAGGAACCATACTTAAAATTATAGTTTCAATCTTGAATGTAAATAATTAGTCTATAATTACAAAAAAATTAGTGGGAACTATTGTTCCCACTGAACTCTGGACTAACTCAACTCGGGAATTTGAAAAAAAAATATTTATTTATTTTTAAGTGCAAAAAACATCAGAAATATTACATTTAAACATGTATTAATTTGTATTGTCATTTGCGTTCACTATGGTGATGTACTATGGAATATAGAAAAGCATGGTGCTATACACAAAGGTACACCACAGTTGCTACACATTACTTTTGTTCTCTTTTCTTTGTCCTTTGTGCTACATAAACAGCATCTTCTGTTTGACATGTTTCCAGTTTCGCTAGCTTCTATTGTCAAATCAAAACCATTATCATCACATTGCACAATAATGTTACCACTAACACTGTTTGAAATTTGTGAAGTATTCGCTGAATCTTCATCAGAATCTGAGTCAGCATTGAAATCTGAATCTTCTGCATCTTCTGGTAGCGAGTGCAAAATTCTCAGAATCTCTTCTGGCCTGAGCCCAGGCATTCTAAACAATGGGAAACGCACAATAAACAAAATGCTAATTTTACAGCTACACAATTTGCACATCCCAAACAGTTCAGTGGGATAAATAGTTCCCACTAACTTTCCTTGCTACACAGTTTGCACATCCCAAAGAGTTCAGTGGGATAAATAGTTCCCACTAACTTTCCTTGCAATATTTCTGTGGTTTTTGGTGAAATTTGCTAAATACAGTCAGATACTGTCTCCTTAGTAAATATGAAGGTGGACAAATATAAAACAAGTCACTTCACACACAACAGAAAAGCGCAGAATACAAATATAGCTGTTGTGGTCAAATTATTGGGTCCCTTACACTCAGAAACCGCGCCACTGCATTTATTGACTAAGAATGTAGACATACAACAGCTTCTGCGAGCCAGTTGATAAACTACACGTAGTTACCACACTATAACAGAGATGGGAGCACAAGTTAGACGTGGGAACAATGATTACCAGTGAACTTAAGCCGAAAACAAAGAAGTGGGAACTATAGTTCCCACTGGTCACGAAAGGGTTAAACAGTGCGGTGATTCACGGTGGCGTGTGGCGGAAACTGCTGGCTCCACTGACCGAGCAAGTTGCCGACGGCAACAGACTGGGAGGGTAGCGTTTTCCGGCGAACGCCCTGTATTATTGCTGAAAGTGGGGGACATCACAAAAGTAATGAATATGATACAAAAATGTATAATAAATATAAAAATTATAAATTATTTAAATGTGATAGGTTTATTTATTTATTTATTCCAACAGGAAAAACCATTTTACATTAATATATCTTATGATAGCTACTTATTAAACACTATTACCACTATTTATAAACAATTTAATTACAGTGAAAACAAGAAGATAACAAAAAATAGCAAGTATAGTTTTATATTATTAAACTAGAAAAACAATTACACAGAAGATAATTATTAATTATTCTAAAACTAATAATATGACTCAACATACAATTACAAAAAATAAAATAAAAATTGTTACAGGGAATAATAGACCGTGACTAAGCCCATCATTGCTGACTCCACTCACGTATGAGTACTTGCTTGAAAACAGCAACACTGTCAAAGAAAAAATCAAGTTCAGGAGGTATTCTGTTACCTAGTCTCTGAATCCGTTCTATGGCACTGCTAGCCTCATAGTTTGTGCGCAGATGTCTACGCCCAAATAGTTCTCTCAACCGTGTACCAGACGGACAACGAAAATATACATGTCTGAGAATTTCAGGGCAGTCTGTAACACCTGAGATTAGTTTATGCAGAAAAAGGACACCATGAACATTCCGTCTCGACTCCAAAGGATGGAGGCCAAGATAGGTTCCAACAGCAACCAGCGGAACGTCTTTGTAATGAAAGCCCATGCGACAACCTATAAGCCTTAAGAACTTATTTTGAATATTCTGAATGTGTTGAATTAGTGTGATCTGATGAGGCGACCATACAACGCTGCAATACTCAAGTATGGGTCTGACATGGGCACAGTACAAGAGCCTGAGTGTCTGGATATTATTAATAAATCTGGAAGTGCGTGCCAATAAGCCCAGGCACTTGGAGGCCTTGGCACATATGTTGTGGACATGTTCTTCTGGACTGAGATTGTACGTCAGAAGAACTCCTAGGTCTCTTACAGTTGTGCAGCGATTCAGTAGCTGATTTTCCATTTCATATTCAAAATGTAATGCCGATTTAATGCGGTGAAAAGTAATGCAGGAACATTTATTAACATTAAGTTGCATACTGTTTTGTTGACACCATTTCACAATAGCTTTTAAGCAATTCTGAAGATCTAAGCAGTCATCTCGAGTAATGATTTTCTTGAAAATCTTAATGTCATCTGCAAAGAAAAGGCAACTGGCAAAAATACTAACTAAATCATTTATGAATATATTGAACAGCAATGGTCCTAGGTGTGAACCCTGAGGCACTCCAGAAGTTGCTGTGAAAGCAGATGACAATGAGCCAAAAGCCTTTACAATCAACCTTCTGTTGCTGAGGTAGCTACAAAACCACTCCAATAATTTACCAACTATGCCATATTCCTTCAACTTAGTAAGAAGGTGGGGATGGCTAACTTTATCAAATGCCTTTGAAAAGTCAAGATATATGACATCGAGTTGTTTTCGCTCACTAAATGCTCTAATTATTTCATTTTGAAGAATCACAAGGTTAGTTGTTGTTGATTTTCCTGGAGAGAAACCATGTTGCTTTGGAGTAATTATGTTACGAAACATGGGATAGATTTTGTTTAGTACCAACTTCTCAAAGATTTTTGCTAACACCGATTGTATAACAATAGGTCTATAATTCTTAGCATCTTCCTTCGATCCGCATTTATGCACAGGAACAACATGACCAAGCTTAAATACATCTGGAAAAATTCCTGACTTTAGAGACCTGTTAAACAAGTATTTTAAAGGATGGCAAAGCAAGACTCTACAGTATTTCAAAACATTAGGTGGTATTTGGTCAGGGCCACAACTCTTTGAACAGTCTAGCTTGCCCAATGCTTTATAAACATCTTCATCAGTGACTGCAAGTGTACTCAGACTATTACTAGTACTGAAATGGATATTGGAAGTAGACGAAGATGGAGGTGTAAATACTGAAGAGAAGTATTGTGCAAACAGATCACACATTTGCTGTGGGTGGGAAGTGGAGTGATTATTAAATGTTAACGTGCTTGGTGCTCCTTCAGCTTTGCTAGTGTTACGGATGAAATTCCAGAATAATTTGGGATTGCCAGGAATAGTACATTGCACATGTTCAACATAGTCATTGAAGCATTTTTTGGATAAGAGACGAGATTGATCTCTCAATTTTGAGAACAGGACATAGTACTCATAATCAAAGGTCTGCTTATAAGCTTTGTGGAGTCTTTTCTTTTCTATGACCAATTGTATAAGCTCTGTAGAGAACCAACATGGGAATTTTGACATTCCAGTTTTTTTCAGTGGTGTATACTTGAGCACAATTGACTTCAATATGTCAGTGAATTTTATGAACAGATTGTCAGTATCAGTGGATAAGTCAAGGGATTCAAAATTGGATAGGTCCATAGAAAGAAGTTCATCAAAAACTTCTGCAAGATTACACCTTGCAAAATCAGGAACAAAAGTGCACTGGTGGTCAGGCAAGGTAGATTCTACAGGGTGAATAATATTCAATGCTGGATGCTGGATATCAATAGGCAACAAAGGGCAGGTGTCTTCCTTGACAGTGACATTAGAAGAGGCAAATACTAAATCCAATAACACACCCCTAGAGTTCAAGACATGGTTACACTGTTCAACATCCAATAAACAAGCTAGCTCACAAAGCATTCGAGGAGAGGCAGAGGGAAAATGTGGTTCTTTTTTTATCCAGTCAACATGTGGGATGTTAAAATCACCAACCAGAATCACATGTGATGGTTCTACCTGTTGGTCGGCTATCACTTCTTCCACCACCTGGCAGTAGTTGGCATATACATCGAGAGGCTTACTGGGCGGGATATATACACAACTCAGCAAAATGTGTGTATCATGCAACAGATCAATAGATAAAAATATAGACTCTACTTTTAGTGGAGACATTGTTCTAATACATCTAGAAGGTATTCTGTTGTTCACTGCCACAAGTACACCACCACCACTCTCTTTAGAACTAGTTTGAGAGGACCTATCACTCCTGTACACAGAGTGATTTGTGAATCCAAGTTCAGCATTAGAAATATCTGGAGAAAGATTGGTTTCAGCAAGTATAATGATATCATAAGTACATGTAGCTAGGGCTAATCTTAATTCTTTAAGTTTTGTCCGAATTCCATTAATATTTTGATAGTACATATTTATATTGGTTTTTCCATTGGATTTAATTAGTTTTTTGAACTTTGCACTATTTTGGGCACTCCATTGATGTATTTTATAGTGAGGCCAGTTTCACCTTCTTTGGTGCGCTTCTCGAGTTCAGCACGAAGATTTACTAAGAACAATCGCTCCTTAGGAGTTCTGTCACTTCCAAGTGAGATTTCAGAAAGAGATGGGTCTTTGCATGCAATTTCATTTCGCTTAAAACCCTTCAGAAATGTTACAGCAACGTCAAAAAACTGATACCCGTCACTTAGCACAAATGAAAGCATTAGTGGTCTACTAAAGAATGTGTGCGAGAAGGATGCACATTTCACGGAAGTAACATAGAAGTCATGACCACATTAAGGATTAAGGCAATGAACTCAAAGCAGGAGAGATGATGAATACAGGGCAATGGTTAGTTTTTTTTTAGAGATGAAGGATTGGTATAGTTGTGTGAAAGACTGGTTTTGGCACAAAAGATTTGTTTTTGCCACCAGTCAATGCAAACATATTCCTGGGTCACCTGCAGCAACAATTCCTTAACGAAATCTGACTCGGCCTCTGATGTGGTTCAGACATATAGATGAAATATTTATGATGTGAACCAACAGTGAAAACCGTCTACTAGACAAATTCTTGAATAAACCACTCCACAAATTTCACCTTTCTTGGTGTTGACATTTTCAAATGGATAGATGGACTACACCTCCTCTTTACATCAAGACCACAAATTCACAATGATACCTTTACTTTGACACCAAACATTCCCTTCCTCACAACCTGGCCATCCATGGACAGGGCCGTCACTAGGAATTTCGGGCCCGGAGTAAAATGGGCGACCTTTTTTTTTTTAGCTCTACAAACTGGCCGGGCAACAATAGGTGGATTCTTGGCTTCATGGCCTGAGGGCCCCTAGTCGGAGCCCGGGTACTTTTGATCCACTTACCCCCCCCCCCCTAACGCCGGCCCTGTCCATGGAACATCTGTTCCAATTAAGAATCACTCTCCAGGTACTCCCAAAACCTATCATAAGCCCTACAATTCCAACTGCAACCTCCTCTGATCTTGTACAATAAATTAAATTAAAAACAAATTTCTCGTATTATAATCTATCCATCACAGAGCTACTCCTAAACACTAACCACAGCTATACATTCATCACCCAGTTCTCTCCTGGTCTTCGGTCCATTAATCTGACCATTTGCCATGGGAATGACTTTCAACATTCCTTCCCCAAAATGTGCACACTTCTCAACAAAATCCTTCTCACTCCTCCCTCCACATCTTTCAGGAAACCACCAAACCTCAAAAACATCTCAGCCCACAAATACCTTCTTCCAAATTGCTACAAGGATGCTGCTCATGCAATAGACTTCACTGCAAAATGCACAGCATTCACTCAGCTACACCAATTTGGCCACTAAGGAAATTTTCTCCATCACTGGAAATGCCATATGTGTTATATCATCTCATGCATGAACTCATCTAAATCTTAAGAACCTTTCACAATGTCAATGAATAGTTCCAGTGTTTAAATAATGTTTCTTTGATGAAGCTTATGATATCAAAGTTGCAATAAATATTTCTAAAAGAATTTTCACAATCTGGTGACCCAAGTCTCAAAACGGATTTTTTTTTTTCCTCTTTTGATTCAGGCTTTATGGTTTACAGAGATCATTAGACCTGGAAGAGGTGGGATGGAGAGGAAGAGAAGCAGGGAATGAGAATGAATTTGGTTATAATCTTTTGAAGGAATAATCATAGCATTCGCCTGGAACGATTTTGGGAACCAAAATGTGGATGACAAGACAAGGATTTGAACCTATGTCTTCCCAAATACCAGGCCTGAATATTAGTGCTCACCCATCAAGCTCTGTTTAATTGAATTACCATTCCTGACAGTCAATAAGGACCACAAAAATATTAAGTATCAAAGGCCTCAACTGTCCTTCAGGCATATTGCTTCAATTATGCCTAATACTGAGTGGATTGTAGTGCCTCATGCAGCAATTTTAGCATTCAATGGAACATAAAATCAAGTTCAACTCTGGCAAAAGGAATCCCAAATAATATTAGGGCATGACTTTTGGCACTTCAGTGTAAATGGACTGCAATGTATATGCACCCAGAGTTACAAAGGCCTCACATATTAAGTAATTATAACACACCAAAAAAAGAGCTATTGAAAATAAAACAAGATTATTATTGCTGTATCAATTGTGTTATACATGCAGTGATATTTTTAAAACCCCAACAATCTCTCATAATAATCCTATAAAATGGTGTTTAACATGACACTA
Organism: Vandiemenella viatica; assembly: GCA_031002005.1. NCBI lineage: Eukaryota > Metazoa > Arthropoda > Insecta > Orthoptera > Morabidae > Vandiemenella > Vandiemenella viatica. The sequence continues at coordinate 159,119,657 of JARYHS010008074.1, forward strand.
AGCACATTAGTTTGATAACTTGCATATTTTAATATTTGGATGAAAAGAATGAAAGGCTGTAATTTTAACAGAAATCATACAAACTGAAATACTGGTACACTGAAATTGTGCTGGAACCACTCAGAAAAAATTAAAGGAAATTTACAAGAAAAGTAAATTAAAAAACATAAGTTAAACGTTATTGAACAAAAAGTAGCAGTAGGAGAAAAACTGAGTTCAATAAAAACAGGTCTTCAAATTTATGTAATTTTTTTGCATGAAGTCAAGTTAGTTGCTAAGCTGGAGACAAAACTTTTAATTTCATATGGGTATCAATAGAAAAAAAAACAGTAAATAGATACCTCTTTCGAACAGCTTGTCGAGGAGATGACAACTGCGGTATGAGAGCAGTAAGTATTGTAGTGTGGAAGCTGATCAAAAGGCCTCCAAATCGTGAAAGTAAATCGGCCAAAATATCCAAAGCCTCCAGTTGTACAGATACGTCTTCCTTCTGAATTTGTAAAATTACATTTAAATTAACATTTTAAAAATAAAAAATGCATTACTCAAAAAAATCACCATAAAGAAATTATAGTTAACTGCCTTCTGGATGAATAATCCCTCATATACAAAATTACATGGGGAGAGGAGGAAAAGAAAGAAAAAAGACTGACATCAGAAATCACAATAAGTGGATTAAGTTTGGGAGGAAACAAAGGTAAAGACTATTCTTACAAGAAGTTAATAGTGTTTCCCATTGAAAGAGTGATAATCATATTCCTCTAAGTTAGAAAGTGAAAAGTATTTTTGTATTGTTCCAGCAAAACTTCGACACCATATTTTTGTTCCAAGTATCCACACACTAAAGTTGATAAAAACTAGAAATTTGTGGTAACGCAAGTCTTCTTCAATATTATTTCTAAGAAGATCTCCAAATCATTTTTTATAGTAATATTTATTCAGCAATGTGTCAAAAATAACCACTTTTCTTTTACTTAAAGAATGCACACCTCAACCAAAATATATTAAAGATTTATATCTATGCAATACAATACATTCATTTTCCATTGATCCAAATATAAGAGACTGGCTCTGTGGGATGTGGAATGTTGTCAATTAACAGATAAACAGTTGCATAACAAAATAATAAGTACACCACTAGATGTACAGTCGTAGCATACATGGTACATTAAACAATTCAATTACAAAATACATACACCAGAAGATGTACAGTCATAGCATACATGGTATCGTAAACACTTGTGTAACAAACTAAATATATACACCAAGAGATGTACAGTCATAGCATACATGGTAAATTAATTATGTAAACTACATTTACACAAGCTACTGACAGTTATTTTTTAGATACCTTTGAAATAAATTCAACAGAGTAGAAGGAGTTGTCAATTAAAAATTCTTTCAATTTTTTCCTGAATTTATTCTTATCATCTGCTAGACATTTAATATGTGTTGGGAGCTTATTGAAGATATGTATCCCTGAATATCGAACCCCTTTTTGAACAAATGACAATGACTTGTAATCCTTGTGAAGATCATTTTTACTTCTAGTGCAAAAGTGTGTATTTTACTATTTGTTTCAAACAAAGTACAATTTGTGACTAAAAAGGACATTAATGTGTATATATACTCAGACGCTAATGTTAAAATCCCCAAGTTCTTGAACAGCTCTCTACATGAAGTTCTATTGCTAACCCCACACAATTCTTATTACATGCTTTTGGGCTCTGAACACTTATTCCATATGACAATAAGGAGTGAAAATAAGCAAAATAAACTAGCTGCCTCACACGGAGATCACCTATAGCTGAAATTGTACAAATTGCAAACGTGGCTGCAACCAATCGCTTTAGTAAGTCAGAAACATGTACTTTCCAATTTAAATTATGATCAATATACAAACCTAGAGATTTCACACTCTCTACCTCTTGAATGGATTGGCCTGCAAATAATTGTATGTCTAAATCTGGTGTTAATCTGCATGATGTTCTGAATTGTTTTTTTAAACTGCTTAACGTCTCTTATCAGCGAGGTCTTTAGAGACGGGAAAGGATGGGGGGGGGGGCAAGGAATGGGAAGGAATTCGGCCATGGCCTTTTGAAGGAAGCATCCCGGCATTTGCCTGGAGTGATTTGGGGAAACCATGGAAAACCCAAATCTGGATGCCCGGATGGGGATTCGAACTGCCGTCCTCCTGAATGCGAGGCCAGAACGCTAACCATTACACCACCACGCTCCGTTACTGAATTGCATATACTGAGTTTTGTCAAAGCTAAAAGACAAGCCATTAGCTGTAAACCATTTATTAATCAGTTCAAAGACCTAATTTGAAATATATTCTGTAGATAAACCTGGAGTGTTTTTAATTCCTATGTTCATGTCATCTGCAAATTGGACAAATTTTGAATTTTTGGATGAAACACAGGGTAGATCATTGATATACATTAAAAACAATAGTGACCCCAATATAGAACCCTAAGGTACTCCACATCTGATTAGTTTCCACTCAGAAAACAGTGGACCTCTTAAGGCAGCCTTAAAATTCTCCATTGACACTTTCTATTTTTTATGTAGAAGGTAAGAACTAAGCCATTTATTAACAATGCCATCTATACCATAACACTTTAGTTTCTGTATCAGAATTTTATGATCTACACAGTCAAATGCTTTAGATAAGTCACAAAAAATTCCCACAGGAATTAATTTATCATTTATTCCTTCTAAAATATTGTCAGTGAATGCAAATATAGCTTGTTCTGTTGAATGACCCTTTTGAAAACCAAATTGTGATTCAGTTTTTTTTTTTTTTTTTTTTTTTTTTTTGCTGTCGTCAGTCTTTAGACTGGTTTGATGCAATCCTCCATCCCTTCCTATCCTGTGCTAACCTTTTCGTTTCTACACACCCCTTACAACCCACGTCCTCATATATCTGCTTCATATATTCTAATCTCTGTCTACCTCTACAGTTCTTACCTTAGACTGTTCCCTCCACTAACAAATTAACCAATCCGGCATGTCTCAAAATATGACCTAAAAGCCTGTCTCTTCTTCCTGTAAGCTTCTTCCATAAACTTCTTTTCTCACCCATCATTTCCAATACTCGTTCATTTCTTACTTTGTCTGTCCACCTAATTTTTAGCATTCTTCTGTATCACCACATTTCAAATGCTTCAAGTTTCTTTCTTTCCGGTATTCCTAAAGTCCATGTTTCGCTACCGTAAAGTGCTGTGCTCCACACATAGAGTTTTAAAAAGTTATTTCTAATTCCTAGATCAATATTTGAAACTAAAAGGTTTCTCTTTTTCATGAAGGCTCTTTTAGCTAGTGCTATTCTGCTTTTAACATCCTTCCTGCTTCGGCCATCGGTTGTAATTTTGCTTCCCAAGTAACAGAACTCACTCACTTCTCCTATAGCATCTGATCCTATTTTTATATTTAATCTGCTACTATTGGTATCATTTCTGGTACATCACTTTTGTCTTACTTTGATTTATATTCAGTCCAAAATCTTCCTTCAGTATTTCGTTCATGCCATTCAATAACTTCTCAATATCCTCAGCCCTCTCTGCTAACAAGACAATGTCATCAGCAAATCGTAGCATGCTGATTTTTTCTCCCTGAAAAACTTATGCCGCATGGAAATTTTTCTTTGACTTTCTTCATTGCTTCTTCTACATACAAGTTGAATATTAACGGGGATAGACTACAACCTTGTCTCACACCCGTTTTAACCGATGCATGTCTCTTGTGATTCTCTACTTTTATTACAGCCACTTGATTCTTATATAGTTTATAGAGTATTCTTCTATCTCGATACTTTAGACCTGACTTCTTTAAAATTTTGAACATCTTGTCCCACCTAACATTATCAAAAGCTTTTTCTAAATCAACAAATGCCATAAAAGTATCTTTGTTTTTCTTGATCCGCCCTTCAAGTATTAATCTTAAAGACAGAATTGCTTCCCTTGAACCGAGATTTTTCCTAAACCCAAACTGATCTTCACCTACTATCTCTTCTACTACCCTTTCCATCCTTCTGTATATTATTCTGGTCAGTAATTTTGAAGCATGTGATGTTAGACTAATGGTGTGATAATTCTCACATTTGTCGGCTTGTGGTTTCTTTGGAAGTGTGAAGATGATATTCTTATTAAAATCAGTTGGAATTTCTCTTGTTTCATAACTTTTTGATATCAGCTTTAGTTAGAATATTATTATTTTCAAGGTGTTCATAAACTCTATTGTACATTGCTTTCTCAAAACGTGGTCCATGTATATACCATCCAGAAAAACTACTGAGCAGATTTTGATAGGGTTTTTCATTGTTTAAAAACTTAGGATCAGATTTTCGTATGTCATACTCCAGAATAATGAGAAACAGCAAAGATGCAATACGAATTAAATGTTGCATACATCAAAATTTGTAAAAAATAAATCTATCTATCAGTTCCTTCCTTAAACCCCTATAGATGGTCATACTGAATCAGAACGGCACACAAAGAAACTGTATAAATTAATAATATTATGGAAAAAAAACTCCCGAGAGCTTCTTTGTAAGCGAAATTATGTTTACTGTTCATAAAGAGTAATTCATATCTGATAGGATTCAAAATGACAGTGAACTGTTTAAACCCTTTAGGCTCATTCCACGCCAAATCACCTAGTGCCATGTGCACTTAGGTCTCAGATTTTTTTCATATTTTTTGTGTGTATAGATACCTTAGAGATATAACCATAGGAATTTTTTCAATTTTTTATCTAAAAAATTGGCTTTAGGAAAATATTTTAAATTTTCACATTTCATGCGATTCTTCCCACGATTGTGTTAGCCATCAAATTGCATAAAATGTTGTAACTCGCTTATTTTTGGAACAACATACATCATTTTGGTATCAAATTAAAGCTAATTGTTGATACTTTCTAACTAAGTAATAATAATCACAAAAAATGTTATAAAAAACTTTTGGGAGCCCTCAAATTGAAAATTTTGGTTTTTAAAAGTGTTGCAATAAATTTGCAATTAACCGGCAAGTACCAGCAGACACATACTTTAAATTTTAACAAAAGCTCAATCTCAACATGTGTTTTCAGCTGTAAAAAAACTAAAAGGGTGTTTTTTGTGGTTGTTAAATAATCCAAGTTTGTTGTTCTCTGCTGTTTAATGGTGATTATGATTTTTTAGCTGTCACTAGACCTTTAAAAAAGGGTTGAATTTTAGAAACAATGTGAAACAATTTGATATTTAGGAAACATATGAATAGACAAATAAACCTATGCTAAGCTATTAATTGTTTAACCACTTTATAAAATGAAACTTTTAATTCAAATGCACTGTACACTCCAAGAAGAACTACTTTGAATGTGAAACATGAAGTTTACAATAAAATATCATGTAACAGATGATGACTCAATGGATAAACATGCAAAAGAGTATTTAAAATATAAAAAAAAATTACATTTTAACATTTAATGCCTGTTGTATGGGTGCTGATTTATAAAATTTTCTTAACTGATTCTACAATTAATTTATTGTTGAATATCTTTTTCCAGGACATATGTTCTGCCTGATGATGAAGTTGAAGCAGGCACTGGTACTTCTTGTATAATGTTTTCAAAGGGTACCCAACAGCTGTCACTTGGTGTTGGCCATATAAATGTTTTTGAAGCTCCACAAGGGTGCATGAATTGAATTTTTGCATCCCTCACATTCAAAGAACATTGTTACACTTTCCCTATCCACCATTTTTCTCCATAAATAACTGCATAAAATTTTTCTGGCACTATATCCATAAGCTCTTCTTTATTTTCCCTACCAACATAAGTTTTAAAAGATGTTAGAGACAATGTAATCTCGTTTTACTAAAATAATTGTCTTATTCATTGGCAGGAAGTAATGATTTTCCCTTGTTCCGGGCACAGTTTTAGCATTAGCATACCGTTCTTCTAAATATTCATGGTACATACTAATATCTCTTGAAGTGGTATAGAATGTTTTGATCCCTTTTATGTTATCAGAAGAAAATTTATACAAGTCTTCAGGACTTAAAAATAAAATTATCGGTAGTTCTTTGAAGACTTGCTCTTGTCGCCAATCGCTTAACTGTGCCACCCACACCATCACAAGCATTTTTACCATGGCTGGTTGCAAAAAAGTTCCATTCGGCTGTTATTCCATGATCTTCTTTGTGAAAATTATACCTGTATTTTACAAGATGCTGCACAAGGCTTTCATTGGCAAAATATTCAAGCAACCGTTCATCCTTTTGTTGTTTATTTTAAGAATGAAAAAGAACTTAAATCATTATCAATGTTGTTTCATATCTAATTGTCTAAAACATGATACTACTACATTTTTTGCATTTCAAAAGACAGCCATACAGTACATTTTAATGGAAATACCTAACGTGACCCATGCCATTTACTTCAGTGATGGAAGTGCAGCCCAGTATAAAAATTATAAAAACATTATAAATTTATGTTATCACAAAGAAGATCATGGGATAACAGCCGAATGGAACTTTTTTGCAATCCAGCCATGGTAAAAATGCTTGTGATGGTGTGGGTGGCACAGTTAAGCGATTGGCGACAAGAGCAAGTCTTCAAAGAACTACCGATAATTTTATTTTAAGTCCTGAAGACGTGTATAAATTTTCTTCTGAAAACATAAAAAGGATCAAAACATTCTATACCACTTCAAGAGATATTAGTATGTACCATGAATATTTAGAAGAACGGTATGCTAATGCTAAAACTGTGCCCGGAACAAGGGAAAATCATTACTTCCTGCCAATGAATAAGACAATTATTTTGGTAAAACGAGTTTCATCGTCTCAAACATCTTTTAAAACTTATGTTTGTAGGGAAAATAAAGAAGATCTTATGGATATAGTGCCAGAAAAATTTTATGCAGTTATTTATGGAGAAAAATGGTGGATAGGGAAAGTGCAACAATGTTCTTTGAATGTGAGGGATGCAAAAATTCAATTCATGCACCCTTGTGGAGCTTCAAAAACATTTATATGGCCAACACCAAGTGACAGCTGTTGGGTACCCTTTGAAAACATTATACAAGAAGTACCAGTGCCTGCTTCAACTTCATCATCAGGCAGAACATATGTCCTGGAAAAAGATATTCAACAATAAATTAATTGTAGAATCAGTTAAGAAAATTTTATAAATCAGCACCCATACAACAGGCATTAAATGTTAAAATGTAATTTTTTTATATTTTAAATACTCTTTTGCATGTTTATCCATTGAGTCATCATCTGTTACATGATATTTTATTGTAAACTTCATGTTTCACATTCAAAGTAGTTCTTCTTGGAGTGTACAGTGCATTTGAATTAAAAGTTTCATTTTATAAAGTGGTTAAACAATTAATAGCTTAGCATAGGTTTATTTGTCTATTCATATGTTTCCTAAATATCAAATTGTTTCACATTGTTTCTAAAATTCAACCCTTTTTTAAAGGTCTAGTGACAGCTAAAAAATCATAATCACCGTTAAACAGCAGAGAACAACAAACTTGGATTATTTAACAACCACAAAAAACACCCTTTTAGTTTTTTTACAGCTGAAAACACATGTTGAGATTGAGCTTTTGTTAAAATTTAAAGTATGTGTCTGCTGGTACTTGCCTGTTATTGCAAATTTATTGCAACACTTTTAAAAACCAAAATTTTCAATTTGAGGGCTCCCAAAATTTTTTATAACAATTTTTTGGTGGATTATTATTACTTAGTTAGAAAGTATCAACAATTAGCTTTAATTTGATACCAAAATGATGTATGTTGTTCCAAAAATAAGCGAGTTACAACATTTTATGCAATTTGATGGCAACACAATCGTGGGAAGAATCGCATGAAATGTGAAAATTTCAAATATTTTTCCTAAAGCCAATTTTTTAGATAAAAAATTGAAAAAATTCCTATGGTCATATCTCTAAAGTATCTATACACACAAAAAATATGAAACAAAATCTGAGACCTAAGAGCACATTGAATATTTTATTTTGGGTGATTTGGCATGGAATGAGCCTTTAGTGTTGGCATTAAAACAGTTTAGGAAAATAATTGTGAATACTTGTTAGTCAATTGAAGCTTTTTTAGCTGTACTGCAGATCTCAACACATTCTGCATTATATATTTGCCAGTTCCTCTCATAATTTAGCAGTTATTCCTTTTGAAATTAAATGTTATTCAGCAACTGATTAGTAATATTTTTGTAATTTATTGTTGAACGATATTGTTTTTTCCACATTTCCTGAATAAAATTAATTGTTTGTATTGCTGCATGAATGGCAGGGTTTACTTCGATGAAACTTTCTACATGTTTCTGACTGGGCGATTAAAAATATTGTAGGAATAAATCAACACCACCATGTCTCCTTTGAGCTACACTGGGAGTGAGTCATTCAAATACATACAGCAAATGGAGCAATTTTATTCACATTTGCACAAACTTGAAATCTGTTATTAAATTCAACATTTTTTAACAAATAATCTGGCGAAACTTGAAAACAGATATTCACAGTAACAAACTTCACATTCTGAATTAGGAAATTTGAAAGCTTAAGATCTGACTTAGAATCTGCCATATGTCTTACAATGCCACATGACTTTCTACTCAAAATTTGTTTACCATCATGTTATGCTCAAATCTGTAAGATCACAATGAAACTTCTTCATTGGAAATAGTACAACACCTAAAGTTTTTCATTTTAATGACCATCGTCACTGCAGAATTTTATTCGTGAAAAAATGAACATTAAAAAATGAAAAATCTTCTCTGATCTAGCTATCAGAATGACAACTATTGCCCCCTCCCCTTTTTTTAAATTTTGAGACTAAAATTACTGTATGGGCAATTTAACCTCAACCATAGTGGGCAATGCCAGGTACTCATAGCTCTAATATAAAACTAGATAATTTTATGAAAGAACAGTTGAGAATTTTTCCAGCGTTTCAGTGGAATATTAATATTAGTCGATTTGGGAAGGTAGGGGAAAGAAGAGGGGGAGGGAAGAGGTGATGGATGGAGGGAAACAGAGAGAAGAGTGGCATCGTAGGGGGAAGGGTGAGGGAAGAGGGTAAGAGGCAGGGAAGGCGGGAATGAATAAGAGCAAAGAGGAGAATTGGGAGGAAGAAGGGTGAGGGAAAATAGAGAAGGAAAGAATGGAGAACACTATCTGACAAGTGACTAGTATGAGATATTACTAGGCATTTTCCAGAACTGAATTATGTTGATTACTGTAAGGAGAAATCTTTGTGGACATATTGTAATGAGTCATTCTAAAGTAGTAGCAGTTGTTAGTGCGGCTTCAGGGCGCTCCGACAACAGAGTCAGTAATGGCCCTGACTAAAGACCGGTACTACAACATGGCTTGAAAATGAATTAAATTACTGTCAGCATGGACGACTGTAAAGAGGTCAACCATAAAGATAACACAATAATGTAAAATGATAAAACATGGCTGTACAGTGGCCAAAAGAACCCAAAATCTTTTAAACAAACAGTGTGGCTAGGTGTAAAATGGCAAGCCAGATATAAATAAAATAACAAAAAATACAATAAAAATACAGCACATGAATTGTGGTTGTGAATGGACCACTAATCCATCTTAAAAAATATGCCAAACTGTCAAGTATTTTATGGGTAATGCCAGGCAACATACAAATTTTTAAAACCTTGGTCACGTTGCCACTATCATTATTAAAAATAAGAGACAGATTGTTGCCTAGACCAATGTTCTCGTTTTAATCTAAAATTACTCACACTCGGTTAAATGTGGCGCACCACCAAAGATATGCCACAAGCATCACAATTCGGTGGGTCCTCCTGGCTGAGATGAAAACTGTGCGTCACAGGACAGTACTCTATGCAGAGGCGAGAAAAGATGAGGTTCTCATCCCTTCTTGCACAATGGAATGAACTGGTCCATGGCTGAATGGCCTGTTTGACCAGCCAGAGATTATTATGCTTTACTTCCAGCCACTGCCTCTGCCATACATCCTAGATAATTCTCTTTGCCATCAAGGCAAGGTCTGACTAAAACCGGAGTAAAGTTCTGACCTTTCCACAGGCTAGCATCGCAAAAATACACTTCCTTTCCACAAGATTGGAAGGATCGGAGGGCGTCCTGCGTGTCCTGGTAGTTATAATTACAAGTCGCTCAAGGGAATACTATGAAGCAACCTACTCTGTTAGCATGCTCAAACCCATCTGTATATACTGGGATAAACTCATGATTCTGGCTTAAAACATTGTTAAATCAAATAATGACACTGCAAATAGCAAGTCCTTGAACTAGGAGCTGTTACTGTGTGCTGTTATAGCATAAGCATGAAAATTGCCTTTTTAGTTCTTATTAAATACTATACTTTCCATTTTTATGATAATAGGAAAATCCTGTGGAATGATAGTAATGACGTAACTCCATAAACCTACTTTCTTTCCACATTTGTTGATTTTATTGATTTTCTTAAATTCTGCTGAAGGCAGATCACAGTAATATTAATTTAAAACAATCCTTATGCCGTATTCGATTAAACTCACAATTGGGATGGAGAGACCCAAATCTTCTGGTTGCTTATAGGTGTTTTGATGGTGAAAATATGAACTGCCAACTGATAGAAAAACAAATCTATTAACTATGGTTTCAAAGAAAAGTGTTGGTAAAAATGTCAGAAGAATTCAAAACCTTTTGTTGCAGCCCACAAATATCGCCCCTTTAACTCTCATTACTTACCAAAAATGAAGAAAAGAAGTGATGAACACAATTGCTAATAATTTGGTACAAACATAAGTCATGTAAAGAGACTAGATGCAAGGCAAGGGGATCAGAAGTGAACACACCAAGTCTCACCACATAACTAAGTTCATAAGTAAATTGAGTAAGTATGAAAACACATGTTAAACAGTTTCCTAGGCACCTCCAATGACGGCTCTAGCATTCCAAATTGTTTGTATGGATGAAATACATTTTAAGGTAATAACTATCCCTATCAATACTTTCACTCTCACTATATACCAATAGCCTATTCTCCACCGTGAAATATCTGGACAGTGATCAATTATTATTAAACTAGCAAGGTTTAAATATCATTCATACTTGTCACTTCTCCTAATTTACCAACCTACTATACAAAACCAACCTCACAAAGCTGGAAAAAAAATCTTGGTCAATTTTAAAAACAATAATTACTGATGAAATCCTCAAAATCCTCTGCCTTAAAAATTAAGTAAACCTGATCCAGCCATTAATTTCTTTAACCAAACAAATTTCTATTTCTATTATTAAAAATCAGAGATTTTGTCAACTTTATAATTCACAAAATCTACTAGCTAACACTAATTATTATTTAGTAAATACATTAATACAACTGTTGTTGGATATTCTTTATTTTTCGGACGCGTTTCGCCTCTCGTCGAGGTATCTTCAGCGTACAATGTTTCTGTAATATGCGATTAGTTATAATTTGTAGAATTTTGTTTTTTTTTACATTATAACTAAATTATTCTATCTATAGGATGCATAATATGACTTATATTTTCATACCAGTTACCACACCTCAAAATGTAGATATAAGTTGCAATATGAATCCTATCCTATTACACTAATGTAAACAAACGTTCTTTATGATAATTCATAACTGGTATGAAAATATAAGTCATATTATGCATCCTATAGATAGGATAATTTTGATATAATGTAAACAAAATAAAAAACAAATTTTCTTCAAATTATAACTAATCGCATATTACAGAAACATTGGACGCTGAAGATACCTCGAGGAGAGGCGAAACGTGCCTGAAAAATAAAGAATATCCAACAACAGTTGTATTGGCGTATTTACTAAATAATAATTAGTTTAACAAGCAACTGTGGAAAAAATGGCCAGCAATAATCACATACTAGCTAACAGTTTAAAATAATTGTAAAAAAGGTCCAGAGTCTTCCATCCATTATCTCCGTACGAGATAAGGATTGTTTGGAACCACTTGGCCCTTGATATCTATAGAATTTAGTAGAAAATGAAATGGCTACTGGAACCAAGGTCTTGTCTGCCTATTCTTAACCAGTCTAGATTCAAAACATTATTTTTCTAAAAAAAAGTAAAATAAAAAGGTAAACTAAGTAAATCAGAGCAAGAAAAAGTCATCCATATCAAAACATACACCAATTTCATGTGTATATATAAAAAGAAAACTTGAAATTCAATTTTGTACATTGTTGGTAGTTAGGGATTTAAAGGTCATTAGAGCCACGAGAGGATGGAGAGGAGGGATGTGTAAGGAATTCCCTATTGAAGGTACTGACTGCCCCATATAAGCATGGAGTGATTTTGAGGAATTGCAGAAAACTTGGATGGCCAGATCGAGAATCTAACCCGTAGCCACCTAAATGCAAGGACAGATAGTTAACCACAAACTTATGGGCTATCAGAAAACTATGCTTACCTTCTCAATTGCACTGCTGAGTCTGCCAGTTATACGTTTACACACATTTGTAGCAAGAGCACTTGATGCTAAAGGCAATTCACTTATAACAGTTTTGAGGCCAATACTTGAAATATCACGCAGCTGTTCTTTGTCAGATACCATATTTCCACATAAAGCATCAACTATGGTTTCCACCTGATATTCCTTAACTTTATTCACCAAAGGTCCTAAGCTAGAAAACAAAATAATAAATGCATAGTAAAAACTCAAATTAAATTCAAAATTCTAAAGTGGAAAAAGTTGTAGAATTTAACTTACCATTTCACAGCCAAATTCTGAACTTCTCCATTTTTATCCTCTAACAAACGAAGAAGCATTTTGACTACTTTTCGCTCTGAATCATCATCTAATTTAATACCGTCTTTTTGAAGCTCAGACATTAGATCATTTGTAGCCATAAATCTAAAATCTTTGTCACTGGATGTCATCTGCAAATAATTAAAGATAGGTAGAAATGAATATTATGATAAATGCAGACAATAAAACATCAAACAGTCACGCACAAAATTTTTATCCAGAGACCTGTAATTTTAAAATACTACCATGAAGGAGACATATGAACACTGATAAATTTTCTGAGGAAATTTTAACTTTTGCTTCAAATTTTCCCTCACAAGTCTTCATCTACACTCCAACAAACAGTCAACCGTCTATGATTCAAAACATTGTCCTTTCTCTTTTTTCCTTCGAAGAAATACATTTTTTTGACAATTGTCAGAATGGTGTGTTCTGAACTTTATGCTCCACTTAATAAGGAACACATTCTCTGTAAGATTATATTTTAAATGTGTCACATTTCTTCTCTCCTCTCTGCCTACAAGGCTTCAATATTATCAAGTACATTGATCCCTAGCATACAGAAAAAGGAAAATTTTCTGAGGCCTTACAAGTTTACCCAGTAGGTATAAAGCAAATTAATTAATCTGTGCAAAATATTTAAAATGATTTTCACGAGATCATGCCAGAAATAATTCAAAATTTCTCTCCAACTACCAGCTATTTCATAAGGTTGGTGATTGAAGGTTTAAAGACAAAAAATTCCTTTCTCTCACTTCTCATTTTCCTGTAATACCTGTGGTAAAAAGTTAATGGGTAACACATTAATACATTGTAACCTACAAAAATTGTCCTTTCAATCTGAAATTGATACACACATTCGTTAGGCGATAATATTTGACTAAAAGTGTATAACATAAGGTTCGAATATGTGGAAATGGCCTAGCAATTTAGAAGGGTGTTTTCATAGATCAGAGAAACCGCCCGTCTAAATTTTCTGAGTAATCTAAGTACCTTTAATTACTTGCTGAATTTCACAAGGACCTACTCCCACACCCCGGCCACATTCTTGGATGTGGACCTGTCCCTTTCCAAAGGCCACCTCAGCCCACACCAAACCCACCAACTCACAGCAGTACCTCCATTTTGACAGCTGCCATCTGTTCCATACCAAACACTCCCTCGCCTACAGTCTTGGCATTCGAGGCAGTCGTATATGCTCCAATCAGAAATCCCTTATGGAATATTCAAACAACATCTCACAAGCATTGTTATCCCACAATTATCCCCCAGCTTTGGTTCACAAGCATCTTTCACGAGCCACATTGCAACCTGCTCTACGGATAGACTGCTCCAAACCTCCTGAAACCAACCCTAGTCCTGTCCTGGTGACACAATACTTCCCTGGCCTCGACTCCATCAATAAAATCCTTCGGCAGGGTTATGATTTCCTACTAACCTGCCCAGAAATGAAATCCATTCTTCCAAAAATCCTCCCTGGCCCTCCCAGAACTTGTTTCAGCAGGCCTCCCAAACTCAGCTAGCTACTAGTCCACGAACACAGTCTTCCTCATCCCATCAGACAGCCCCAAGGATCCTTCCCATCAAATAGACCCTGCTGTAAGATGTGCGACATTCACCATGTCTCCACCACTTTCACCAACCCTATCACTGACGAGAACTCTCCTATCATAGGACACGCCACCTGTGAAACCTCTCACATAATATACCAGCTAACCTGCAAACACTGCCTGTCTTCCTACATAAGTTTGACTACCAATCCATTAGCCATTAGAATGAATGGCCACTGGAATCCAAAACATCCAGTAGCTATCCATGCCATCTCTCATGACACTAATAATTTCAATTCTTTTTTCACGATCTGTGCTATCAGAGTCCTCCCAAACAGCAGCAGCTCCTCTAAACTCAGAAGGTGGGAACTTGCCTACTTGCCTACCAATAAAAACTAGGCACAAGGTAACCTCCTGGTCTCAATTTGAGATATTACCCAGTTAATACAGGGTGTCCACAAATGAATATCGGGGTTTTAATGTTTTATAAGATTTATTACATTATCCTTACAGTTATAAATGATATGTCAAATGAAAGAGCAACTCAAACAGTTTTGTTCGTTGGCACTAGTGCGCATGTGTGTGAAATGTTTCCGCTGCGATCCGCTAGAATGCGGTAGTAGCAAAGATGGCGACTAGTGAAGAGAAAGCGTTTTGTGTTTTACTGTTTGCAAAGACTGAATCTGTAGTTACTGTGCAGCGTGCGTTCTGCATTAAGTTCGGGCGTGATCCTCCAAGTGACAATAACATCCGTAGATGGTATCATCAGTTTGAAGATACAGGCTGCCTTTGTAAAGGGAAGAGCGCGGGACGACCAAGAGTTAGCGAAGAGACTGTTAAACGAGTGAGACTCGTAGCCCAAAGAAATCTGTTCGGAAGGCTAGTCGCGAATTAGAAATTTCTAAGTCGACTGTTTGGAAAGTTTTAAGGAAACGCTTGCAACTACGTCCTTACCGTTTACAGTTGTTACAGGCTCTAAAGCCTGCAGACCATGTTTTACGTGCCAAATTCGCTAACGAAATGTTGTTACATGACGATGAAGATTTTCTACATCATGTTGTCTTCAGTGATTAATCGACCTTTCACCTCAGTGGACATGTTAACACTTATAATGTGCGGATCTGGGGCTCAGAAAATCCTTAAGAGATCGTACAAGTGCAACGAGACTCCCCTAAAATCAATGTTTTTTGTGCCGTATCCCGGCGGAAAGTTTACGGACCTTTCTTTTTTTATGAACCGACTGTAACTGGTACTTCTTACCTTGATACACTAGAGCAATGGCTCTTCCCTCAGTTGGAACAATATGAACCAGAGAACTTCATTTTCCAGCAAGATGGTGCGCCACCTCACTGGCATAATGAAGTACGCGGTTGGTTGAACGTAACTGTACCCGACCGCTGGATTGGCCGCAAGGGGCCCAATGACAGAGCTTGCTATGCGTGGCCTCCACGTTCACCTGACCTAACGCCATGCGATTTCTACCTTTGGGGTTTCATCAAGGATCGTGTGTATGTGCCTCCGTTACCAGCCGACCTCCTTGAATTACGACAGAGGATTGAAGCAGCTGTTGCAACAGTTACTGAAGACACACTGCACAACGTTTGGGAAGAACTCAGCTACAGACTTGATGTGTGCCGTGTGACAAATGTGCCCACATAGAACAACTTGTAAGCTTGTATATAAAACTGTTTGAGTTGCTCTTTCATTTGACATATCATTTATAACTGTAAGGATAATGTAATAAATCTTATAAAGCAAAAAACCCCGATATTCATTTGTGGACACCCTGTACTTTTCCTTCCCTCTATCCTCTACTTGCCTCCATGCCCACTGTCTACAATATATTGAACCACCACATAGCAGAGGTGATGTTTAAGTACATAGATTCTTTTATTATTATTATTATATTTTTTCAATTTTATTTTGTTTACTTATTTACTTTTTCAAATTTATGTTATGAACATTTTAACATATTTTTCTGCACTTTTTGCATTCTCAGGTACTAGCTCCAATTCACTGTCACCCTATCCTGTCCTCTGCTTGAATTTACCCCCACCATGTTCCTGACCAACGGTCATTCTGTGAAATGGTCTCCTACTCCATCCTCCCTCCTTGATTTTCTCCTGTTGACAAAGAGCCAAGTCTCGAAATATTCATTGTTTTCCCTGTGTTTTGTGCTTATTTATGTGTTTACCCCATGATACCATCATCTAAGGTAAGTGGTGGTTCATTTCGCTATCCCCTTTTTTTGTAAATTCATTTGCTAATTAGCTCCTATTATTTCCTGTAACTATATATAACTGTTTTCATGCCTGCACATAAACCAAACATGTTTCAAACCAGTAAGAAAAATTAATAAACCTTAAACAAAAAATGATGGACCAATTATTCATTGTAATTATTAATGGCACAATTTCAGAGATGATAAGAACAACAGAATGTACAAGTGTACATTCTATCGAAAAAATAGTGATATGCACTGAATGGGAGCTAGATAATTTTCCAATTTTCATTTAAACATATCATTTCACTCTTCTTATAATGGGACTACTCTTCAAAATTCCATTCTTATTAGCATATCGCTTAACTACTCAAGTGTCTTCTGCAGTACCTGAGCGTTGCTTCCTCTGATGACTAGGGTAATCCAGATGAATTTCTTAACAAATTCTAACATAATATGATGAAGTCCCCAGAAATTGAGTGATTGCAAGGCACTGTGAACAGTATACATTTTGGAAAAAGTTTTCTCAGTATTTGAATGGTTTTTAGATTCTAAATCCTACCATCTTAGTTTATACCAAATTCCTTCAACAACATGCAAATTTATTGTAACACGTCAATGGATTTTAGGGCAGAACACAAAGAACTTGTGAATTTCTCGGCTTCAGATAATGCACAATCAAGTAAAATCTAATTCCTTCTCAAAAGAATTTTGCTCATAAATTACATCTGATGTAATTTACAGAAGATTGTTATTAGTATTCTGTTCCTCTTTAGTTAACACATTCAAAAACCGATAAAACAATAATTCAATGTTACAAGTTTGATTTTTACAACCTATCAACAATGGGTTAACAGATCCAACAAGATAGAGCATTAGGTCAGAAGCCAGCAAAGAAAAGTTTTCATAACCTGCATTAATATATTTACAGAGTAATTTTTCAGGAAGTCATTAAAAGAGATCCCACATTGCAATATTAGGATTTTAAACTATGTCACTTTCAGTAAACAGGACTCCCTATATTGTTCTGGTGCACGAGTTCATGGTATTTTTGTTTCACATGTTGATACTCTAATTGCTGTTGGTTTATTTAAATTAAATTGTTGTGTTTGAATTTGCATATTGCATTATTCATGTGCAGAAACTGAGTGGATCTGTGGACGCTAGAAAATGGAGTGTCAAGTGCAAATTGGAACATTTCTGACATTGTAGGATCGTAATTTTTCACGGCGTTGAATATTAATATATTTTTCTCGAGCTTCCAGCCGTGTTAATATGTCATATTTGCGGGACGTTTCGAAGGCGTCCATCTCTGCCTTCATTTTCAACCTGATGTCAATGTTAAACATTGACATCAGGTTGAAAATGAAGGCAGAGATGGACGCCTTCGAAACGTCCCGCAAATATGACATATTAACACGGCTGGAAGCTCGAGAAAAATATATTAATTTCTGACATTGTTCAAGTTCAACAGAAGCACAGGTCAAACATTTGTGCCATGTGTGGTGACATGCCATTGGAGATAAAACACAGCAAGAAAATGGTTTTCTCATTTTAAGGAAAATTGTTACAGCGTTAGCGATACTCCAAGTTACGGAAGACCTTCTAAGTTTTATGAAGACCATTTAGACACTTTAACCCACAATGATCCTCATCAGTGTATTCAACATGGGCATATCCAGCGAGGGGCGGGGGGGCTGCTGCCCCCCCACTTAGAAGGAAAATTAAGTTGCCTTCAGTAGGCTTTGACGAGTGAAGAAATGGCTTAGGAGCACTTTGGGAGAGGAAAGATTAACTGGATTATGCCCGATGAGTGTGCATCAAAATTTTCTGAGAATCCAAGACAATTAATGCTTACATAAAAAACTATAACTGAGTTACGATCTTAATTAACTACATAGTAGGTTCTTAGATTAAGTGATTGGATTAATATATTACTCAATAATAAAAATAGTTTCCTCAATAGGTTTGAGTTTCATTTTGTAAGAAATCATCATGTTTCAGTCACCCACCCCACTTCCTCAAAACCAATATGAGTTGCCCCCCCCCCCCCCAAGTTCAAATCTTGCCCGCCTCTAATTCTGACCCTGGATATGCCTGTTTGCTAGTAACTGACTGCCTTGCAAACATTAAATATTTCTAACATAAGAAAAAAGAGAGGAATGGACATTTCCGAGGCGTGGTGTTCCATGAGAAGTCCTTCATCAGATTCAGTTTTGAGAAAGTCGTATCTGAGGTAATTACAATAGGCCTTTATATTTGAAGGCATGTATTGCTCTCAACCTGTTTCAGCAATTTATGTACTTTCATTCGAATAAACTCACTCATCATTTGACGTTTGATATAAAAAGTTATTGAATTAAAATGTGTATGCCTTGTCACATCTCTCCAGCCTCAAAAGCCTGTATGTACTAGCAAAGAAAGGCAAGAAAAGAAATGACGTATACAAAAGTGTATTATAAATATTATAGCTATAAAACTGAATACAAAAACAATTTCATTTGATACAATGGGCAGCAGGGCTTAGCCAGCAATGAAAGTAACAGTAGTTGGGAGATCCATATGAGATGCATTGATAAAACACCAAAGACTCGGCGAAGTTGGTCCCGTTCAGCTAATACTCAATAAACTGCTGGCCCGTTTGTACACGGATTTAGGGAAACCTCAGTCAGTCTCTTTAGTTTGAGCACTATACACAGATTATATATATATGTGTGTGTGTGTATAAAGTCACAAAAATTATCTAAAGTGTAGGCAAAATTACATCTAGAAAAGAAGTAGGGGGCCCCGAAATTCCTTAAGCCGGCCCTGGTGCTATTCCAATATGCTACTGTTATGTCAAAGACATTTTCACGTGGGCACTACCTATCAGCCAACATTAATGCTTTTGGTAACTTTTGTGTGAAATTATTTCTAAGGTAGACATTATCTTACTTCTGTCTACACTTTTTCTAAAAGAGCACTGCACTTGCGCCCATGAAATTTCAGACAATAACTACCTACAATTTATAGTAGGTGCATTCCTATTATACTGGCACTGAAACTAGGGGTAATATCTAGATTGCGATACCGCTACAATCACTTACCGCTTCGAGATGTAAACACTTCCGGATGGAGAGAGTATGACGTCACTGTTTTTGTGTGTGACGTGTTCAGCCTTCGATCGATTTCAGAATACAAGTTAGGTCATAGAACGTATCCAATAGTAATAATAAAAATTACGGATTGAAAAAGTTAAAGAAAATGATTACTTGCGCAATTAATAATATTATTAAAATATCAACAACATTCCAAACTGATATCATTCATTAGTAACGTTCCGTAATGTCGGTTCCTGTAATGGTAACGTCATTAGTCACAATTCCATTGATTTGTATTTGATTGTGTTGTTCTGTATTTCCTCTCATGGCTGAAATTGCTATTATAATCATTCATACGACATAAAATATTTATATAAATAAAAGATTTCGTCAATAACCGTTTGTGGTTAGGTTGTAACGCGGCCTGGACTATACTAACAGAGATAGATGCGATTTGGAAATTGGATATCAGCAATATCATGTGCGACGGTTACGTTTCACTATGGTCCTGGCTGCATTGAGACGCAAACGACAGTAACAGCGATTGACACGACATAGGTATCCGCAATAAGGTGTTCAATAGTTACATTTCAGTTTGGTCCAGGCTGCATCAAAACTTCATCACTAATGAATTTATCCCTGCAAAATTAACGATTTCACTATATGAGATGTATTAGCGATGGACTAGTTTCCATGGAAAGCCCCGTTAGTGACATTTAAAGCTGCGCGTGCCACGTACACGTCACATTCAGCAAGTTAGTGACATCATAGGGCCTACTCTCTCCATCTGGAAGTGTTTACATCGTGAGGCAGTAAGTGATTGCAGCGGTATCGCAATCTAGATATTACCCAAAACTAGTATAGCAGATGCACAATTTTTGACCTTTTATAATTTATGTAAATAGTTTACTATATTAGATGAGAGAAAAAGATTGGTAATATGCATTCAATGATGTGTCAGTTACAACGGAACTGCAAGTTTTGTCCTTTGTGTTATACATACACCTTAGATGTAAAATCAATGTAATTGAGATCAAAAAGAACGTACAACCTACAAAAAATGGTTAGATAGACAAAATTAACCAATATTAGAGTAGCATAGGTATATTATTAAGAAACCAAAATGCATTGAAACATAATAGCTACACAAATTTCTTTCAGAAACATGTATACCATATAAATTCTTTTCCTTTAACACCCATTCATTTCCTTCATTACAACAAAACAAATGTATAAATACCGAGCAATTAAATAGATGACAATATCAAAACTAGGATAAGATCATCTGAGAAGTAATGTGTAAACAATCCTTTAAAAATTCAAAGCACTAAACTTACATACAGTACAGAATTTTTTTTAACAACATTTAAAAAAAATACTATGTATGACACTTGTTACCAATACGAACACATTCAGTACCAACATTTTAATAAGGAACAGTAATGAATCAAAAGTAGAGTCACCAATACACGCTAAAACCAATCGGTCCAACTGTCAGCTGAAAGGAATCCACAAGTGAAAACTGCTTCCACATAAAAAGAGTAAGAAATCAATTACATTGTTTAATATTGAACGAGATATTTCCATTCACTAATTTTGCAGCTTCCAGTTTTGCCATACTAGATCTAGGATTATGTCAGGCATATTTTATACCACTTCAAAATAGTACTATCCTGATTTACCTTCTCAAGTAGATTTGCAATTTGATACGATACGCTAGCCATCTTGACGGTCCTAAGAAAAACGAATAATTCAGTGATCCAGTCTACCAAAAATATTTAAATTTATTTTCTTTAACTTTCAACTACGATTTTTCGACAATAGGCCGGCAATCAACTTCTTGCAGACCTACATTACCATTGACCAAAGATGTACAGTTTTCACTCAAAGACTGAGACATGTGAGAACATAACCAAAGACTAGTTCCGTGACTTGCGAGAGCCTTCTAGCTTCCATTCTTACCATAAACAAATGTCAAAGTTTATAAGAGTAACAGAAAGACGAGAAGGTTCACACAGATTTTGAATAATGCACAAGGAACATTTTATGGTATAACTAGATTTCATTTTTTTCTTTTATTTCAAGTTAATATGATTTGAAAACTGAGAGACACATTCTTACCAGTCAAACGAAGAAATTATAAAACAAAATTGGGGAACTGCACCACTTTCGGTACCTGCCAGAAACTGGTACTAACCTGTTGAAATTTACATCAGTCGCTTCGTCAACATGTCCTCTTCATGTTTTGCGAAAGTAGTGCTGTTCCCCAAAATTGCTGTTAGCATCTTCCATCAAAGGCTTCAAGTTCTACCTTATTGCTTATTTTATGCTCCTAGGGCCAACGAAAAAGTGATTTTGTAATAGATACGAATTCATACTAGTTACTGTTTGTTTTCAGCGAAATATATTAGAAAATATCGAAAATGTGTCCCCCTAAACATGTACTGAAAAAAACGAAGAATATTATCATCAATTAAATATATTTATATATACCTCGGTCGCGAAACGAAGAATCAAACTAATTTTCTGCAATCCAGTGTCGTGTTTCAGTAATAGACTAAGGAGTATATTGAACACTAAAAGTTTCAGTAACCATATCCTTAATTCAATAGTGACTTGAACCTAATATAATAAATTTGGTTCGTTTATTATATTCATTTTTTGGGAAAAAAATAGTTACCGAGAGACCACTACTCCGAGACAAATTCTCTACATAAATATTTCCCCCTCTTTATATCCACCTACTTTTGCCCTGTACGAATCTAAATTTTAAATTTTTTCAGCGTTGTTGATAAATTTTTCTCCATTTCCTTTGGCACATTATTCAAATCCATTACCCCTCTTCCAACAAAATCAATTTTTTTACAGACCACTATGTCTGAAACAAGTGTCAAGTGTCTTCCCGGAACTCTCTTCATCTTCCTCTTGTCTTTCAGTGAATTCCAGTCCAAGTTCTTTATCATATCAATAACAGATTATGTTCAGCGGTAATTTCCAGGGACCAATTTGGTTTCCCCTCTTAACAACCCCATCAGTTCCTGTATTTGATACCCAAAATGTGGATTCCACACTGCACCATCATATTCAAGCAATGGTCAGAACAAAGCTTCGTAACTCAATTCCCAAAATTATCTGGGACATGTCCTTTTCATCCTTTCCAGTAAATGAAGAATTTTGAAACGTTTTCCTGCCATCTGCCCAAAGTGTCTTGCCAAAAATTGTTTGTTATTAAATGATATTCCAGGATAATGACACTTCAGATCTTCAACAAACATATCCTTTCCCACACAGCAATTATAAACCAGATTTAGTTTTTATATGTATTCCTTAAAAGCTGACTTCTTAGCATGCATCTACTCAGCTAGATATACTATCCAGATAATCCTGCAGATGTTAACTCTTCTCCCGTTTTGATGTATATAACATTATGTATTCTGCAAACAACCTAACTTTTGACTGAAAACCATTAACACAACCATTCATTAGAATAATAAATAGCAATGGTCCCAGACATTATCCCATGGCACTCCCACGTTTACTTCCACTTCTTTTGATACTGCATTTCCTTCCTTGATTTTTTCCTTTCTGTCTTTTAAGAATTCCTCTACCACTCAAAAGTGTTAGGAAGATCTAGAACTCGGCATCCTTTGTCCATTTTATCCGGAATATCTTGCATGTAGCCTGTTAACTGAGATTAACATGACTATTGTTACCTAAAGACATGCTGTTGATTTGTAAATCAGTTTTTCCTCACAGGCATTTCTTATGTGGTTGTATATCAATCTCTCCATTAATTTACCTACCACTGCTGTCGATCCATAATATCAGCCTGTGTTGTCACCCCCTTTAATGGACCGATATTGATATGATACATTTCCAATCCTCTGGTAATTATTAACCGACATCATTTATTCTTTTCTCAATAGCGCATAACAATGGAGCAGAAAAATACACGTCGAATATATAAGTCAATATCAAAAATAATGGCTCTTAATTTTTCTTGTCTCCTTCCGAAAATAGTAATTCACTAATTTTATGATATAAACGTTTCCTTCTGCTTTTTTTCTGTCCATTGATTACTTTTCCATTGCTGTGTTAATTAGAACAACAATGAGACAGATGCGGCCTCTGACAAAAGTTGATTGTATTCAATTAACCTCATATTTATTAATAATGGATCTCTGTTTAATAGTGATTGTATATTAAATAAATGATGTTTAGCAAATAACTACATGCTTTATCATTACTAAATGGCGATAATTTACAATCTGGCTACATTCTGATAAAATCTATGGTCGGAACTGATAAAGAACGTTTATTAATTTTTCCGTTTACCTAATCAGGTGACTCTTTCTGGCATTCATCTTCAATCCTTGCTGACCTACCCATCTAGTTATCCAGTCCAGGTCACCCAGCGGTTCGTCACATTCTTCCTCCATTTCGATCCTATTCTATACCATTATGTCATCTGCACCCACCAGTATAACTGCGCATATTAAGGATTCATTACACTGGATTGGGGATGTGCAACGGGACTAGGGTCGTATTCTGAGGATAGGAGGTTTTTCGCAAGCATCAAGGAGAATGCTGCGATCGTACCCAATCACCGCCTCATAAGACAATAAAATGAAACCGAGCTAACGTGCATCATGCGACGAGGTTGCTGGGACACTATGCTGGTGTACGGGACTACGCGTTTAGTAAGCCACATTTGCAATTCGTACAATTTCAGCTATAGGTAATCTCCATATGAGGCAGCTAGTTTATTTTGCTTATTTTCACTCCTTATTGTCATATGGAATAATATTCTGGGGTAATTCTACCCATAGAGACAAAGTGTTCAGAGCCCAAAAGCGTGTAATAAGAATTATGTGTGGGGTTAGCAATAGAACTTCATGTAGAGAGCTGTTCAAGAACTTAGGGATTTTAACATTAGCGTCTGAGTATATATACACGTTAATGTCCTTTTGTTGTCACAAATTGTACTTTGTTTGAAACAAATAATAAAATACACAATTATGGCACTAGAAGTAAAAATGATCTTCACAAGGATTACAAGTCATTGTCATTTGTTCAAAAAGGGGTTAGATATTCAGGGATACATATCTTCAATAAGCTCCCAACACATATTAAATGTCTAGCAGATGATAAGAATAAATTTAGGAAAAAATTGAAAGAATTTTTAATTAGACAACTCCTTCTACTTTGTCGAAGTATTTATTTCTAAGGTATCTAAAAAATAACTGCCAGTAGCTTGTGTAAATGTAGTTTACATAATTAATTTACCATGTATGCTATGACTGTACATCTCCTGGTGTATATATTTCGTTTGTTACACAATTGTTTACGGTACCATGTATGCTATGACTGTACATCTTGTAGTGTATGCATTATTTTGTTATGGATTTTTTTTTTAATGAACCATGTATGCTATGACTGTACATCTTCTGGTGTATGTATTATTTTGTAATTGAATTGTTTAATGTACCATGTATGCTATGACTGTACATCTAGTGGTGTACTTATTATTTTGTTATGCAACTGTTTACCTGTAAATTGACAACATTCCACATCCCACAGAGCCAGTCTCTTATATTGGGATCAATGGAAAATGAATGTATTGTATTGTATCTCTGGTGATTGGAAAAAATTTTATCATTCGGGATTCAGCCAAGTGGGTAGGAGAGGTGTTGGTTCACGATTGACTATCACCTGTTTCTACATCTACATCTACATCCATACTCTGCAAATCACAAACAATGTGGGTGGCAGAGGGTGCTAAGCACCAATCCTAAACCCGCCCATTCCAATCCCGAATAGTGCGAGGAAAGAAGGAATACATATAAGTATCAGTACGGCATCTTATTTCTCTAATCTTATCCCTCTGGTTATTGCGATCCTAAATAGGTTGGCGGAAGAAGTATTTCATTGCACTCGAAATTTAAATTTTTTCGCATATTCTCCAATAAATTCGAACCTGTTTGTGTACTTCAGCTATATATCAGACCTCTGTGCAATGAATATGGGGTGAAGGTTAACGGTGATTGTGATTCGAGCAGGAATTTTGTACCCTAGTTTATATACACACAAATGAAAGAATTTGTTTGTACACACGTCAGGCAGTACCATTTAAAATATTGCTTCCAGAAAGCCTACGTGCAAAATCTTCCGACCGAATGGCAGTTTCAAGTGATAGAAACAAAAGATAAGTGCAAAAGTTCTTAAAGAAGGGAAGGAAGAATCCAAGAAAGACAAAAAATCAGGCCAGCTTTTTCAGACCCAGCCAAAATTTCTTCACGGGTTATTTGTAAATTAAAAGCAGAATTCTCAATTTCAGCGAATCCTCGTCCGGCCATCCAGATTTCGTTTTTAAATTGTTTCCCGAAATTACTCCATGCAACTGCGGAGATGGAATCTGAAAAACGCCATGGCTGAATTTCTTCCCATCCCTTGCCCCACTCCTTTATCGCCTTTAATGATCTCGACTAAAGCCATAAGAAAAAAACGCTCAAATTTGCGGTCACAGCTGGTATATAAATGGAACTTTTTGAGTAGATATTCACGATGTCCAAGATATCTTTCTACAAGTAGTAATGTGCGTTGTTTGAAATACATGTATTTCAAATGCAAAACACAAAATGTAAAATGGCTATTTTAATTTTGTATTTAAAATACTTCGAAATAAAAAGAATTTTGTATTTTATAAGAAATAGGTTTAAAATATATTTTTTATTTGAAAAATAACAAATACCCTTGTAAGTGTTTTACACTTTTTCAATTTCATTTTGACGGCATTTTTCATGAATACGATTTATTTAAATAACATTGAATTTGACGATATTGAAACGTCTAACTATGCCGCCGCCGACTTGCGTTTTGTGATTGTTTTGTTTGTCGTTGCTATACCAGTTTTCGTAGCTTGATGAAGGCAAGTTACTAAAATGTAAGTTATTATATATTACTGCACGCCATATAAAACACATCTCAATTGTTCCTAACTTCAAATTAAATTGATGCTATATCCGTGTTTGTTGTGAGAAGTTAGCAGGCTTAAGAAGACCGTAGGCTTTAATCGCACCGACGGGAAAAGCAGGAGTGGTTGGTCACAAGGTAAATTTCACGTATTTATTTACATATTGTTTTGTAGTGCCAATACCAAACTATATTCTGATTTGAGACCCAAGAGGCAGAAAGTACTCACCTGGTTAAAAATTATTTTATTACATTTAATTCTGTTGCGCTCGTAGTAAGACAAGTGAGATAATAAAGGCCATTTCGGGTATTTTCGGAGAAATATTTCATACTGATCTTCCAGGGGAGTTTGGGAAAATCAGTCTTCAACATACAAACAAGATGAATTGTGTTGTTGTTGAGACTTTGAAAAAAAAAATTTAAACATACCATTCTTGCAACTATTTTATTGAAATCAATTAAGTCTGACAAGTTAGTTACGAATTTTGCAGTCTGATACTTTGTCACCAATAAGGACTACGGAAAATGATTAATTTAGGGTTCCAATTGCAGGTTTTGTTTGGCAATTATCAAATCCATCAAACTGAGCGTGTTGGGTGAAGGGTAAAGTTTTGATCTCGCATTTGGGAGGTCACAGGTTCAAATCGCCTTCAGACCATCCAGATTTGTGTTATCTATGGATTTCTGAAATCACTACAGACAAATGCCAGGATGGTACCTTCAAAAAAAGGAAATGAGTGTATTCCCTTCCGATCCTCTCCCCAGTCCCATCCCGCCTCTAATGACCTTAGCGTCGACGAGGCGTAGAGCAATAAGTAAAAAAAAAAGAAATAAATAAAAGATACTTGTCAAACATTATGTCTCCAAAATCAATCCAGCAATTACAGAAGGGGAAGAAATGAAACTTATATTTCCTTATCTGTATAAATAAGCTCAACTTTATCCTATTGTTGTAGCAACGTCAGTATTGAGTGAATGTTTTCTCATGCAGGTGAAACAATGACAAACAAAAGAAACAAGCTGTCCCCAAAATATTTGGAACAATTGATTTTCTGGGAAACCTTCCAAAAGTGGACATTTATTGCTTAAACGTGTTAAAACTATAATAAACAAATATTTAAAGGTAAGATAAGACAAAACCTTCAAAGTTTGCTTTATTATAATTTTAATACTAACACTGCAAGAGAACTACCAAATTCAAAAAGCAATAGTCTCAGGAAAACGTGTACTTAATGACCATGTAAACTTAACTAACCAAACCTTATTCAAGTTAATAAACATCGAAACTGACACAAAACAGCATTAAATACACAAATTTCACCATAGCAGTAACTTAACACCATTTTGCGTCTCCCACATCTACCACACATGCACATTTTAGCTAAAACAAAACAAAACACACACACGAATGCAATTACCCAATTCAACTCTCCGCTCACAACACTGCCGACAGAGCATCACCGGAATAACAGCTGAACAGCAACAGCGCGCACGCGAAAAACTGAAGGTTGATAATGACGTGCATTAAACTGTACTTCAAAGTTGACTACCAGTGGAGGCATAAGAGCCACAGTATATCAAACTATATAGCTAAACACAATAGTGGAAACAGCATGCTGGTTGAGGTCACAGAAGACCAACTACCACACCTCAAAATGTAAATGTAAGTTATAAATAAAAATGTTTGCTGAGTGTTATTTGATTTTATTACACTAGGAAAATCATATATATATTATTCTATAAGGTATTTTTTTGTCACAACCCTTAACCGAAATCAATGAATGAGGTGTCATTATAAAGCTTATGGTCTTCCCTTTGGTCACATAATATTTTAAGCAATGAAGTTTTCGGAATTCGACCCTTAAATGGCGAAAATGTCAATATTTCTAAAATGCTGTTTGCTGTGTTATGAGTCAATTATCTCCCTGGATACCTATCTGAAATCGTTTAATGAAGTATCATTTTAAAGATTATGATCTCCGCTTTAGTGATGTCATATATTAAGACAGAAATTTTTCGGAATTCGACCCTTAAAGGGCAAAAGTATCAATATTTTTGCAATTCGTTTTTGTGTCACGAGCCATTTATCTCCCTTAATATCTAACTGATATAGATAAATTAGGTATCATAATAAATATTAAGGTCTCCGCCGTGGTAACATTATATTTTATGAAAGGAATTTTTCGTAATTCGACCCTTAAAGGGCAAAAATGTCAATTTTTCTAAAATGTGGTTTTCGTATCTCGAGCCATTTATCTGCCTGTATATCTAACCAAAATCGATAAATGACGTAGGATTATAAGGAGTAATGTTTCAGCTTTGTGAAGTCATATTTTAAGAAAGAATGTTTTTGGAATTCAACCCATAAAGGGAAAAAAGTATAAATGGTTCTAAAACGCATTTTTGTGTCAAGAGCTATTTATCTCCCTTGATATCTAACCGATATAGATAAATGAGATATCATATTAAAGACTAAGGTTTCCGCCGTGGTAACATTATATTCTAAGAAAGGAATTTTTCGTAATTCGACCTTTAAAGAGCAAAAATGTCGATATTTCTAAAATACGTTTTTTGTGTTTCGAACCATTTATCTCCCTGGATTTCTAACAAAAATCGATAAATGATGTAGTAGTATGAAGAGTAATGACTGAACTTGGTGAGATCATTTTATTCGTGAAATTTTCGCACGGGTCGTCTAGTAAAATAAATAATTTAGCAACATGTCACGCACATTTTTATATTACGACATTAATTTAAAAAAGTATCGATATGAGTAAGTATCGATACTTTCGCAGTACTCATATGAGTAAGTATCGTAAGACAATTTGAGTACTACTCATTTAAGTAGGTATCGATACTTTGATGGTATCGGAACATCACTAGCCGTCAGCGCTTTCGCAGTTGTGTTTCATTCAGTCAGTCAAGCTGGTAAACAACAATATATGCTCTGAGAGCCCGCCGCGCGTTTTATTATCGTGTTTAGTTCGGAAAATTTATTAGTTTCGATT
This sequence comes from Vandiemenella viatica, assembly GCA_031002005.1. Lineage (NCBI taxonomy): Eukaryota > Metazoa > Arthropoda > Insecta > Orthoptera > Morabidae > Vandiemenella > Vandiemenella viatica. The sequence goes on from JARYHS010008074.1 coordinate 159,149,289, forward strand.
GATAAATTTGTCGTAAGGTGCCCAAACATGAGGTACTTGAAGCTCAGCTTAGTGCACCTCAACAAATCCAACCAGAAAATGTTATTTCCCTAAAGGCATTTGAAAAGAGAACGCGCAATTTTAAAAGTTAGTGGCAGATAATTTTTCTTGGCTGTTATATGATGGAAATATAGAAAAAGTGTTTTGCCAAATCTGTAAAGAAAACATGTTCCTGTGTCGAAAAGATAATCAAGAGATGATTAGTCCAGCAATGATTCAAAGTTGTTCTTTATCATGGAATAACGCTTTAGAAAGGCATGAAAAGTTTGACGTTCACTGTTTTTGTTTATCACGTAAAGCCAATTGAAAACGTGGCGTAAGATATACTGCATGTTATTAAAAATTAAACTTGGAGATATTAAAACATCTAAAACCACACTCTTAAAAATGATTTCAACTATTCGTTTTTTAATGACCGGAGATCTAGCCATAAGGTGCCACAAGGACGATCATTAAAACTACATTCCATTGTTGAAGTTGTGATCACAGGATATTTCCGATCGGTGGCTTCAGCGCGGCTGATATAGGTGGTTGTCACAAGGGTATCACTAAAGAGCTGTATACAATTTTCAGTGACGAAGTACTGCATAAAAAAAAGATCAAAGCAGCACAAAATGCGGTCTATTACTCAATTATGATTGATGAAACTAGTGCATTTCTAATAATGAACAAGTCACTTTCTGCTTTCGTTGCGTGGACTCGAATCTTAATGTAGGGGCATGAAATTTTTATCGGCCTCTATAAAACGGTATCAACAACATCCGAAAATTTGTTTAAAATTTTCGCTGACGTACTAACAACATTCGACAAATATATCGAAAAGTGTTTGAATGGAGCTGCTTCTGTTAGTTGAGCACATAGGGTAATACAGTTTGCACTGTTTATTTTTTTTATGTTGTGTATGAATGTATATTTCTCACAACCTTAGCTTTTTACCACTTATTTTTATTTTTAGAAATTAATCACACTAATATTCAGATCAGCTCAATAAGATTTTGTTATTTAGTCCTCTATATCCGTCACTGGTTTTTTGATACAACCGCTGAAATCAAATTACTATTAAAAATCATATCTAATATCCTTTAAGTATCAATTCCATTTCTTTATTACAATTTCAATATGAAACAAAGATCATCCACTTTTCTTTTCATCTTCCGTTTACAAACGACAATTAATTACGAAATACAACCTTTACAATTCACTAATTTTATTAACATACTCCTCTTCCGCCCTCGGGCTTATATTTTTAATGTTAAATCTCGCCAAGATTTTGTAGCTAGTTTCTTCATTAATCTTTTCCAACCAAGCCTCCTCTTATTTCTTTTCTTCACCTTTTTTCCTCGTCAGAGATTTTCTATATTAATTTGATTTAATTGGAATGGAGCACAGGATCCGGTGGCAATTTCTATACACCCCGATCTTCCTCCTATCCTGCTCCCACCTACATTTGCCCTCTACGAATTTTATCTTTAAATTCTTTCAACATTTTCGGTAAATTGTTCATCATTTCTCTTGGTAACTCATTCCAATCTCCGATACCCTTACCCAAAAAGGAGAATCTTCCCACACCCTTGTGTCTGAAATCCAGTGCCAGCTTGTAGTCAAGGTCATGTTTCCCCTTCCATGCACTACTTTTCATACCTATTGCAATATCTTTCCATGCCTCATCGCCAGTATATGCCCTGTACACTCCCATGATCCTGCTCATCTTCCTCCTGTCTTGCAATTAATCCCATTCCTGCTCCTTTATCACATCCATCACTGATTGCATTCTGCGATAATTTCCAGAAACAAATCTAGCAGCCCTTTTTTGCACCCTCTCCAACTCCTGTATTTGATACGTAAAATGAGGGTCCCATACTACACTACCATATTCGAGCAATGGTCTGACCAAAGATTTGTAACCCAATTCCTTTACTTCTCTCGTACATACCCTCATCACTCGCTCCAATAAGTGCAGAATTTTGGAACATTTTCCTACCACCTGTCCAATGTGTCCTGCCCAGTTAAGCTTGTTATCAAATGTAATGCCAAGATATTTACATTTCAAGTCTTCAGCAAGCAATTCTTTCCCCACCTTATATTCATAATTAACCTTTTGTTTTTTATTTGTGTATGTAATATGCTGACTCCTCATTGCATTTATATTCATCCCATGTTTACCAATCCTACTAGATATCCCGTCCAGATCACCCTACAACTGTTTACAATCCTCTATCGTTTTGTTTCTTTTATATAGCATTATGTCATCTGCAAACAATCTAATTTCAGATAGTAAACAATCAACACAATTATTCATTAGAATAATGAATGACAATGGTCCCAATACACTACCCTGAAGCACTACCATTTTTACTTCCACTTCTTTTGATACTACATTTCCTACCCTAACTTTCTGTTTTCTTCTACCTTTTAAAAATTCTTCTACCCAGCAAATCACTTTCTCATCCACTCCAATAGTTTTTACCTTATTTACTGCTATTTTATGGCTCACTCTGTCAAACGCCTTTGACAGATCTACTGCTATACTATCAATTTGAACTCCCTTGTCCATTTCATCTGAAATATCTTGCATATATCCCATCAACCAAGATTCGTATGAATATCCTTGCCTGAACCCATGTTGCCTGCTTGAAAACAACTTAAGTTCCTCACATATATTTCTGAAGTGTTTGCATATCAATCTTTCCATTAATTTACCTACCACTGATGTCAAACTGATTGGTCTGTAATTCAAAACTCTATTTCTTACCCCTCCTTTATGTACCGGTACTACTATTGCACTTTTCCAGTCTTGTGGTAAGCAGCAAGAATCCAGACTCAATTTAAATAAAATTTCAAGATAAGGTACACTGTCACATCCGGCTATCTTTAAGATATCTGTAGTAATATTATCTTCACCAGCCCTTTTATGTTTTTTCAGCTCTGACTTGACGTTCTGTGGCCTTAATTAATTTCAAAAATCATAATTACTTAATAGAAAATAATTTTATAATATTAAAACTCACAAGTGGGGGGAGGGCGTTGTGAATCTCAAAAATTGCACAATTGCATGTTATTGCAATCAAAGCAAGGGCAATTCATATGCATTGCATCAATCACTCGTTAAACCTAGTTGCTTAAGACACAATGAAAAAAGTACTGTCGCGAAATAATCGCGGGAACACTTAGTTATGTTAAGTGGTGCAAGAAGCAGCAAGTAAACATAAGAGTGTAGGCGTAGGATAACGCCGTAGCGATACAAAACCGAAGAAACACGAGATGCTTTTAGGAGAGCAATATGTAGTCAACAAGAGGCAACGCGATAACATTAAAAGTGGAGAAAGCAGAAGGTCGGAGCGAGGGTGATAGGGCTGAGTGTTGACAGGAGCAGAGGATTCCATTAACACGACCCGACCAGGAAGCCTACGTGACGGGAAACACGGAAGGGCAGATAGGACTGATGCAAGAACGTAAACAAAGCGACCAACGCCACAAAATGTTCTAGAAGGTTAGGAGGACACAAATAATGTCGTCATTAAGAAGTATAAAAGAAGGTGGCCGGGCCGCCGAGAGCCAGAGTAGGGCGGAGCAGTAAGAGAGTAGGACCGACCGCCAGAGTGTGGGGTCGGAGTTGACCAGTGTGGGCATGGCAGCTACTACAGAGTAGGGCGGAGCAGTAACAGAGCAGGACTGCTAGATCAGGGCATCAGTAGGACGGAGAGACAGACTAGTGCAGGGCACAGTAGTCGCCGTCGGTAGCAGACTTCGATGCTGGTTTAGGACTTAGCGCCTCTGAAGTCCCATGGACGGTAGTCATAGGGAATTTAAGCTGGTTAATCCCTATGGGAGATACTTTTCTTACCGAGTTTATTTAAAGTTGATGCGGAGGATCCAGTTCCTGCAGAAGGAATTCCCTGAGTTGGAAATGTTGGAGGAATAGTACCTTGTAGCCATGCACCTCCCTGGGATTTAGGTCTAAAATAGATGTCAGTCGGTCTTCGTGAGCTGCAAGCTTGGTCTTTGTAATTTCAGCTTGTATGTGTTTTTATTTCTATCAGTACCCTTCCACACCGAGTTCCCTTGTCTGAAAACCAAAATCCACTTATTTCTGAGATTTCTAAAAGGTAACCTTAGACAGTCTCACCTGAGCTCCTATCTTCCGAACCGCTCGCGGAAGTAAAAGCCAACCAGGACGCAACATAGCCTAAAAATTTGGTGTCAATAGTGTGGGGTTTTGGCCAGGATAGCCACTGTTAGATATTGCTTGACCAAACGTTAGCCAGGGTTGGCCAAAAGTCAGCATATCGGCGATATAAGGCCACAGACTTGAGGAATAGGTGTTTGAAAACTTCTAAGAAAGATCAGCCCGAAGTCATAGCCAGACTGACGGCTTGAAAAGCGAAGCCGACTAGGGGAGGTGGCACAGTAGGGAGGCGAAAAGAAGAAAGAAGAGGATCCATTGGTCGAGTACAAGAGGGGCCACTCGACAGCGGAAGAAACCTGCCAAGCAGCATCCATAAGACAACGAGACGGGTAGCAGCCGCAACGCAGTCAAGGTCAACGAGGGTTGACGACAGCAGCCGCAGCGCAGTCGAGGTCAACGAGGGTCGACAACAGCAGCCGCGACGCAACCGAAGCCAACAGGGCGAGCCAAGGGATCAACAGGCAGCCGCAGCTAGCAGCACGACGCAGCCCCGCAGCCAGCAGCCAAGCGAGCGCAGCTAGCAGCCAAGCGAGCGCAGCTAGCAGCCAAGCGAGCGACGCACTACGCAGTCCCGCAGCCAGCAGCCGGACGGGCGACGTACACAGCATCACACAGGAGTCAACACCGTCAGGTGAGAAAGAAAAAGCAGCAGCATGCCTAACGAAGCAGTGTCGGGTAGTCAGAGTGCGCAGTCATCATCTCAGAGGCAGTATATTAGTTTAAATGAAGTCATTAAATTAATTCCTCATTCTTTTGATGGCGATAAGGCTCAGTTAAATGAATTTCTGGACAACTGTGATAGTGCTTTTGAACTGGTGGCGCCAGAACAGCATGAGATCTTATTAAAATTTGTTAAAGCCAGAATAGTAGGGACAGCTAGAGGAAAATTGCTCGTCAGAGATTTGACTACAACTTGGCCGGCAGTTCGTGGGATATTGGTTGAAAAACTATGGCTGCAAAAGAACGTTAGACTACTATGCATGTAAAATGTTTGCTAGTAGGCAAGAATCATGGGAAAGTATTGCGCAATGGGGTTCGCGCATAGATGCACTCCAGCATCAGTTTAGGGAAGCCATAAGGGGCGTTATGGCAGAAACGGAATTGGCAGGCAGCATAGCTCTTGTATTAAAATTAGGAGGAGCAGTCTTCATTCAGGGGTTGTATGATGACCGTGTGAAAACAATTGTACGGGCTAGAGGAGAGACCATAACCCTATCTGAAGCAGTAGAAATTGCAGCGACTGAAGAAAGTGCGATAGCTTCAGCAAAAGAAAAACCGGTGTCGCGATATTCCTTCAGGGCTCCAAAGGTAGAGAGAAAAACTGTTCCATCCTGTTTCAGTTGCGGAAAATCCGGGCATACAGCCAAGGATTGTCGGGCGCAAAGGCGTGTAAGAATGGTCGACAAAGAGGACGAACTGGATAAGAAAGCGATAAATACCTTGCTAGCCCAGATAAACAAATTAGAGAAAGAAAACGCCGTCAGAACGATGGAAACACGGCGAGAGACGAGAAGTAGCGCTAGGCAAGTGGCCCAAATAGCACCCTTTAAGAAAAAGTCACCGTACACAAATGAAATTACATGTTATAAATGTAATAAAAAGGGCACTATGCTCGGGAGTGCCGTGTGAAACTACCGGGGTAATGAGAAAAAGGGACAATAGACCGGTAAACTGTTAAGTGGCGTAATGGGGCAGTCACATTGCGCCAGGCCCCCAAAAGTATATAAAGTAGACTGCACAAACAAGAATGAATTTTGTAGTAATGCAATGTGATGGAGCAAAGAATAATATCGGATGAAATTCCTGGTAGATAGTGGGGCACAGATCAGCTTAATAAAAAAGGATAGTATACTAAGGGAGCAAAAGGGATACTAGTGAGAAAATTAGAATCAAAGGGCTTAGTAACAATATAGTGAATACAGAAGCTTCCGTATAATTGAGTTCCAAGCCGAAAAGGGTTTGGTACTAAGCAAAAGTTCTATGTATTAGGGTCGGACATAGATTTGCCATTTGAAGGCTTGTTAGGAAGGGATTTCCTGGCACAAAATAGGGCCATAATAGATTATGGTGGGAGGACCATTGAGATTCGCGGGAAGCGAATTAGCTTGGAAACCGCGCAAGAAGGGCCATTTCAGAAACAACGTGAGATGCGTTGTGGTGGTTCTTGTAGATCGGTAAGGCAAAACCGACGGCTACAAGAATGTTTGTGGGTGTCGTAAGGGTTACGTCACCAATTCATGCTCGTCCGTTCACTAACGGAACTGTGCGACGGGACGGGAGAAGTGTCGTAGGGATTACGACGCGAAAATGGTGTCTGTCCGTCCACTAACGGATCTGTGCGACGCGACAGGGAAGATGTCGTGAGGATTGCGACATCAGGTGAAATGTGTCTGCTCACTAAAGGAACTGTGAGGACGTGACAGAAGGATTCCGAGGGCACTGGGTGCTGACTCGAAGACGGTAGGCCCCGTGAAAAGGCGAGATTATCCGTCGACTAACGGAATTGTGCGACGTGACGGAAGGTTTTCGAGGGCAGTAAGATACTGCCATCGAAGACAGTAAGCCCCGTAAAAGGGCGTAGTAGTTTAAACGAATGCGGAAAAGTCCGACTCGTTAGCAGTAAGATCTGCGTGGCATAAGGATGCGATGGAACGCCACCTATGCGGAGGTGGCTAAGACCACAAAATCAAAAGCGATTCCAATCGCGAAAAAAGGGAGTAAGTGTAGTACTCAACTGAGAGTGGAAGCCCGGGAAGGCTCGAAACTCAGAAATGAGAATAGGCCCGCGCGAGGAAAAAATAGTGAGAGTAAGAGTTACGCTGAAGGATGTACCGGAGGCGATAATCCCGAAGCAAGAAGTAAAACCAGGTCTATTTGTGCCAGAGGCATTGGTATCCGTGAGAAACGGAGTGTGCATCACAAGTATGCTAAATACTACGGAAGAGGAAGTTAAACTAGAAAATCCCATAGTAGAAGCTGAGAAAGTGCCAGAAGTAAAAGAAACCCACGTAAGGCAAGTTAGAGTAGAGCGACCGGAGGGCAGATCGCGGTTAAGCAAGCTAAAGGAAAATCTCCGGGTCAATCATTTGAACAAAGAAGAGCAGGAAGCCCTATTGGAGATTTGTGCGGCGTATAATGACATATTCCATTTGCCGGGGGATAGATTAGGTTATACAGAGGCCATCAAGCATGAAATTAAACTCCTTCCGGAGGCAGAGGGAAAGATCGTTCGGTTGAGGCCATACCGAATACCGGAGGGCGCAAAAAGAAAATTTGCAAGCCGAAATAGATAAACTACTACAGGATGACATAGTAGTACCTAGTGAGAGTGCTTGGAATTCGCCGGTACTGATAATTCCGAAGAAAATGGATGCAAGCGGTAAACAGAAATGGCGTGTGTAATAGACTACAGAAAGCTTAATGATCTGACAGTAAATAATGTGTTCCCATTGCCGCGAATTGATGAGATATTAGATGGGCTAGGAAAGGCAAAATATTTCTCGACTCTGGACTTAGCGAAAGGATATTATCAGGTCTTATTGGACGAAAAAGATCGGGAAAAGACAGCGTTTAGCACTTCTTATGGACATTATGAATTCAAAAGGATGCCTATGGGATTAAAGACGGCACCAAATACCTTCCAAAAATTGATGAACTCTGTGTTAACAGGACTGCAGGTGAGAAAGTGTTCATTTATTTGGATGATGTCATTATTTTTGGATCGTCATTAGAAGAACATAATGCAGGTTAGAAGATGTTTTCGAAAGACTGAGAAAGTACAACCTCAAGTTACAAGTAGACAAATGTGAATTTCTACGGAAAGAGGTTACATTTTTGGGACACGTACTCACCGAGGAGGGATTGAAACCTGATCCAAAAAAGGTAGAAGCCGTGAAACAATACCCACAACCGAGTAATACCAGTCAGTTAAAGGCATTCTTGGGTTTGAGTGGATACTATCGACGGTTTATTAGTAATTATAGTAAAATTGCTAAGCCGTTGTATGAGTTGCTAAAGAAAGGAGTTACATATATATGGGGAACGAAACAGGAAGAGGCTTTTCAACAATTGAAGGAAAAATTGTTGAATCCTCCCATTTTACAGTATCCCGATTTCACAAAAAGTTTCGTAGTAACCACAGACGCAAGTCAAGACGCATAGGAGCCGTATTAAGTCAAGGTACAATTGGTAAGGACTTACCTGTAGCATATGTATCGAGGACCTTAAACAAGGCGGAAAGAAACTACAGCACTATTGAAAGGGAAATGTTAGCTATCTGTTGGGCTGTGAAGCAGTTCAGACCATATTTGTTTGGGAGGAAATTTACCATTTGCACAGACCATAAACCGTTGACGTGGATTAATAGTGTATCAGACCCGTCATCCAGATTAATGAAGTTTCGGTTGAAACTCGAGGAGTATGATTATGAGATCGTGTATAAGAGCGGCAAAAGAAATCAGGTTGCAGACGCTCTTTCGCGAATCCGAAACATTAGAGAGACCGATGACGAAATAAGTGATAATGATGAAGAGAAAACTGAAAGTAAAGAAATAGTGGCAGAAAGTGGTACCTCAACTGCTGATAATGAGAAGGGAACATTATCACCGAGGCAAATAATAGGGAAGAACTTACTCAGGAAGAGAAGACGAAGATACTAAAGCAGTATCATGAATCGCCAATTGGTGGACATCAGGGAATAGGTAGGACCTATGAGAGAATTAGGAAATATTGTAGCTGGGAAGGCATGAAAGCCGACATTGAGCAGTACATTCGCCAGTGCGAAAGCTGCCAAAAGAAAAGATTACCCAGAGTAAGACAAAGATGCCAATGGAGATAACAAGAACTCCAGAGCATGTATTTGAAAGATGCGACATAGACATCGTAGGTCCACTACAACAATCAGAAAAGGAAATAAGTATATACTGACATTTCAGGATGCTTTGACAAAGTTTTTAGTAGCCGAGCCCATAGAGCAGCAAGATGCTGACACGGTAGCAAGAGTGCTAGTAGAACGGATAATTCTAAGGTTTGGAATACCGTCTATTTTATTAAGTGACATGGGAAGCAATTTTATGGGTGACCTAATGAGAAGAATATGTAGGTTGTTACGTATCGAGAAGATACACACTACAAGTTATCACCCACAAGCGAATGGAGCGTTAGAGAGAACGCATCGTACACTGACAGAAATGCTACGGCATTACATAAATAGAGGTCAAACAGATTGGGATACCTGGATCCCATATGCAGTGTTTGTTTTTAATACAACACCACACAGTACCACAGGATATACGCCTCACGAATTATTCTTCGGAAGAATATGTAATATACCGGGAATATTGCAGAAGAAACCGGCAGAAGTAATATACAACTACGACGATTATGTAATCGAATTGAAAGAACGGTTAAGGGCAATGCACCAAGAAGCGCGAGAGGCGACAGCACAGGCGAAAATAAAAAGCAAAGAAAATTATGACAAGACGCAAAATCCGGTAGCATTCCGTCCAGGTGATAAAGTTTTGCTATTCGATGAGAGTGTAAGACGGGGACGTTCAAAAAAATTGGACAGTCAATGGAGAGGTCCATATATGGTGGTTGAAACAAAAGGACCGAATGTCGTTATACAATTAAAGAAAAATAAATTTACGAAGGTGCATGCAAACCGGCTAAAAGAATTTTTTTAAATTGCAGGGACAATGACAGCAACCCGAGTGATAGTAGTGACGCTCATGATAGCAAGTATTACGGCAACAATTCAGCAACAAGATCTGCAGCTAGCTAAATTTCAGTCATCGCCGGGATTGTACTACGACAACAGAGGGACAGTAAGTTTGTACACTACTACTTGGAGGATCGTGAGTTATTTTAACTTAGGAGATTTAAGGCAGAAATTTGAGGCAACTCAGGATGCAGCATTAAAGGCCGTGGATTATTGTCAGCAGAGACTCAAACAGGTAAACACAAGTGTAGAGGGGTGTACTAGTATAAAGCAGGTGGTAGAATACCACGAAAGTAAAATAGAAACATCCCAAAGCCTAATTGGGCAACTAGCCAGACATGAACAAAACAGAAGAAAACGAGGGATACTTAATTTTGTGGGAGAAATTAGTAAGGTCCTATTCGGAACCCTAGACGAAGATGACGCTTCCTATTTTAAGTCAAAGATCAAATTATTGGAGCAAGAGCAAAAACAGCTATTGAAACTCTCTAAAGAACAAGTTACAATAGTAAGAACGACATTGGCTAGCTTTAACAATACAGTTAACTCAATAGAACGTAATGAAAGAATGATCACCGCGGGAATATTAAAACTAAATGAGCACATATATAAATATGAAGCTAGCACAGATAAAAGAATAAACCAACTTGGTATATTGGTAACAATAAATGAGCAAATAATACAGCTGACGTCAATATTTGAGGAACTAGAAAAAGAATACGATTTGATCATAACGGCCATCGTAAATGCGCAAAAAGGTATTCTAGAGCCACATTTAATCAACCCAGTGCAAGTAGTTAAATACTTACAATTAATTAAAGATGAAATAAAAGATAAACAATTTCCGATAGAATTGTCTGAAGCCAAGGGGTACCAACTGATGAGAGTAATTGACTTAGATGTCTTTATTTCGGGAAGTATACTAAGTTATGTACTAAACATTCCGCTAGTAGATACTGAAATATTTAATATCTATAAGCTATGGCCCCTGCCAGTCGAAGTGAATCACAGTAAAAGATTATTTACGTATATAGCGCCTGAAAAAGAATTTTTGTTAATTGACGATGCAAAACGGCAATATGTCAAGTTAGATAACGATCAGTTAATATGTAAAAAGTTAGAGCCCACTCACAGCGTCTGTAAACAGACCTTTGTATTGCTTTCAACTTACGATCATGAGGTATGTGAAGCTCGGATGCTTCAACCTATAGTAAAAATCCCAGTGATTGTATTCAGAAGTATATTGTTTAAATGGAAGTGTATGGACACAAATCAGAGGTAATGAGTGGCTTTTTGTAGCACCAAAGACGAAGGGCTCACAGTATTGTGTAACAGTAATAAGCCCACAGATGTAATTATTAGAGGAAGCTAGTTTTATTGCGGGGGAGACAGCTTAGGGAAACAAATTAATGGCATGTTATCTGTGGCTCGGCCTCATTAGTCATCCAGGCATATCTCTGGCGCTGTAGTGTCAGTTGGTAGGCTGCATCATGCAGTAAATACTTTATAGTTTAGTATATTATCGGTGTATCATCTAAATGTTTCAGTTTTGTTGAAAAATGTTTCTAGAATTAATTGTAGGTAAGTATTAACATGATTTTTATGTATAATTGTTATGTATTATTGTTTTTATCTTTTTATTTTTCTTGTTTTGGCTGGCACCGACTCCAAAAATAACTAATTAATGTAAAAATATCAATGACAGTAATGTAAAATATTGTCCATTTAGATTTACTTTCTTCTAAGCATTGTATAAAGTTATTTTAAAATTTTTAGTACCATTTTTTGAAGGCGGTTTTTATGTTTTTTAAACAATTATTTTATTATTCAATTACCGAAAACATTATGACACCATTCTAAACATTTCACTACATCCGAATTAATATGCAGAAAGTGAAATGCGATAAGTTAAGATATTCTGGAGCTACCGTTAAACAGCAAGTGCCAACATATAGTCAGGTATACACACCAACATTTTGCAGGGAAAGTCAACAAAGTTATAAGAGTCAAAATTTGCATAGTTATAATACTTGCAGTGTGACAAATACCTAATAAAGAAGGTGGATGATACCATTTCTCCAGCTCCTTCTCCTAAAGTGTGTGAATAGCAGAGATGGAGTTCTTTCTTTTCAGCCTCCACGTAACGTAAGATAGATCGGTCAACCGTACGTTTTGACAAAATTACCTCGTTACTAATTTCATACAATGTTCAGTGTGTCTTCGCCAGTGTTCCGGAAGTTTGCATTTATGAAAAAAAATCATCAGCTTGAAGATTTAAACACTGACGATCGAATTTGTAGTTCATCGTTCTAATAACTGAGGTAGGAGATTTACCATAGCATTACTGGAAAATGAAATAATAATTTCCGAAAGCCGACGATCGATTAAATATGGCACCAGATTTGTCGCATTTATAAGCAAAGAATGTTACTCTCACAGTATGAAATAATGTAACTTTTGGATTGATTTATGTGCTTGTTTACTAATTTTTTGATAAAGTGTTTAAATGACTTTAAATAGCGATTGTTGTAGTTATTTCACAAGCTCTGTTCATTCTCGGCACAATCTGCGCTTACCTTCCTTACCCTCACCCACAGTGTTTGCATCGACCGCCGTAACACGAGCCTTAAGTCACACCCACCCGCCCATCAGCTCCGCTCTTGATGGTTGGCAATTTTCGCTTGTTAGGCAGCAAGCACCCGGATCGACTCAGCCTGCTAGTTATAGCAGCCCCACACGTTGCCAGCAGAATTGCCTGCTAATTATGCAGCCTGGTGGTACAGCGCTTTTTTGATGTGCGTTGATCTGGAGAGTGCTCAGCGTCCTGGTACCGGATGTTAACTTGGCTGTTACACGGTTTCAGTGCTCCGTGACTCCACGCTAAAGGTTACGGTTACTGTCCTTAATATAAATGACGAAGCCTCCTCCACGTTAATGAGATTTAGGAAAAAGTTAAACGAGCGCATATGTCGTTTTATTTTTATTTTTTCATTTATCTTAAAACATAAATAGTAAAGGAGCAACTAATGTTTCGGCAAAACTAACATTTTTGAAGTTAAATTAATGGCATATACTGTCGGCAGCCCTGTAAATTATTTGCGATGAAATTCAAACAAGTCGTGCAAGTATTGTTTCAAGGCTGGACTGTTAGTGCACAACGATACTAGGCTCTTTCATCAGTTTGAGTTCTCCCTGTTGAGCTTTTTTCTTTTTTATAATCAATAAATTGTCAAAAATACTCACGGGAATAGAGAACATGTAATTAGAATTTCCAAGCCCTAAAAATATTACAACATCCGAGCGTTATCATTGGCCATATTTATCCTGATGAAGCTCGATGACAGGCTCAGTAATTCTAGATCGTACGACAAAGAACGAATAAAGTCAGTGAATGGTTAGCGTCGTCAGAGTTGGAGTGTAGTGGGCAGCTTTAATATTTTACATACGTGGGACTACAATTAACTTAATTCCTCCCAAAATTTTAATCTGTTGTGGGAGGTGGTGAAGGGATTTTCGTGATTCTAATAAAGAATTTTAAGTTGGTTATTGCTCTTAATTATTTCAAGACCTCTAATAATTAATTAAAACTAATTATCAACCATTCTGTGTTGTTATAACAACAGTCATCGTTTAAATAATAAGCACAAAAGTCCTATGTCCTTCCTTCCTTGCATTTTCTGATAATCATATGAGGATTATCTTGCCATGTAGCATATACATTAAAAACTGAGCATATTTGCTGGTAATGTATAAAGACTGAAGTGAATCACCAGTCGAGATACCATGTGAATAATTTTTTTTTTTTAACTGCTTAACGTCTCTTAACAGCGACGTCTTTAGAGACGGAAAGGATGGGGGGAGGGGGAGCAAGGAATGGGAAGAAATTCGGCCATGGCCTCTTTGAAGGAAGCATCCCGGAATTTGCCTGGAGTGATTTGGTAAACCATGGTAACCCCAATCTGGATGCCCGGACGGGGATTCGAACCGGTGTCATCCCGAATGCGAGAATTCTTTGTTAAGAAAGTTTGTTAAATTAGTACTGTGGTCATATATTGTTGTATGCCTAGTGGCTAAGAAATGGTCTACTTTGTAGGGTAGGTTGGGTTTTAACCTTAATAAGACTTTGTGGACTATCCCAGCAGATTTTTAAATGAGTCTTGAATGTTTAGCGAGCATTTGCTGTATGTCTCACTCAGTAAGTGCATGTTGCAACAGTCCCATTGTTTCCGTGTCACCAACTGTAATATTATGATGTGTTCACAGACTTCTAACTATATATGCATGAGGCAATTAGGAATAACATTTGTATATCATTTTTATTGATTATAATTATTACTAGTCTATAGCAATCTTCTTTTTATATATAACTTCTTCACCGCAGATCAACTATATTCTTTCATTCCTATAACCATTAATGAAAGACTGCGTTTACACCAGCAGGAAAAGACAAAAATAAATGTTTAAATTCATATAAACA